>QANY01007889.1:957629-1328652 GCA_003255025.1 Datisca glomerata
GGGGGGGGGGGGGGGTGAGAGATTGGACATTGATTAAAGATATAGGGATGGTGAGAGTCATAATGGCTTAGAAGACATAACTTTGAGATATGGGTTGCATTTGAAAAGTAAGAAGATAGAACTATCGGAACAGAGGATGAGATACTGATAATTGCAGAGAGAAACCTAGCCGTCTCAATACAAAAGAAATGGGGAATTGATATATTAATTTTTAATGAATTTAAGGAAAGTATTTTTAATTATTCACCAAAACTCAAACATCAAACATTGATAATGAGTAGTGAATGGCCATATAAATTCAAGCACGTGAAAATAAATTTATATATTAAATGGATTTATATTCATTTACCTAATTTTTCAAAGTATTAAACTTGATTTCTATTAAATATGTGTTTTCTCAGGTTGGTATAGCATTTATCTTCCTCAACATCTATTTTCGCATAGACTGCTACATGTTGCACTTTCACGAGATGTTTCGATGACAACGATAAAAATATTAGTGAATCTAAAAGATGCGAGCCATGAAGATATAATGTGTATGATCAATAAATATCTTTTCGGTTTATTTTCTTAAGTTATTCCATCAATTGAAAAATGATCTTGATCATCATATAACATGTCATTAATAAACATGTAATATGTTAGAGTTTAAAATCATAAATTATTTAATACGTGCAACGCACGTGAGGTACAACTAGTTAATTTTAAATGGTTGTTCGAAGCTAATAAGTTGTTCTGCAGCAGTTAGGTGTTAACTTTTCTTATGCGCACGAGTGAGGTTTTGTAGATTATGTTTGAGAATATTTTGTTGAGCAACGAAGAGTATTATGTCAATAGTACTTATTGAACTGTTTATAATATTTATGTTACTTCACTATAAGAAAATCAATTTACGACGACGGTCAATTAGAGTCTAGGCGACGGGTTTTAACCGTCGAAATAGATACGGCGACAGTTGGAGAATCGTCGGGATTGAATCACCGACGTTTTGAAATCTTCGCAAATTTTAAATAATGACGGTTCTATAATCGTCGTTAAAGAGGGAGCCTTACTGCGACAGTTCTAAAACAGTCGCTAATTTGTCCTCGGCCAAATCTTTTACGACGGTTCTTAAACCGTCGCAAAAAACACTGTTTCACAAACTCCTTCCTATTTCTACTTATTCCAAAAAATTTCTGCAAATTAACACAATTTTAACAAGGTATATATTTCCATAATAGTTAAAGTAGTATCATTCTATATATTTACAGAGCGCATAATTATAAAGTAATAAATCATTAATTAGATATCCAAACTATAATAGATTATCAATACAAATTATCCAATGAGTTCAAATTATCCAATCATTAATTAGAAGTATTATTAAATAACGTTAAACAACACAAGACTACCTTAGTATTTACGAGAGTCTTGCATAAATTTCATAATTAAGCTTAGCTGGGAGCCTATCTCTGAATATCTAACCTGCACCTAATCATATTTCTCATGCATCTCTGAACATTCAGCCTCTAACTAAAGCACTTATGCGCATTGAGCCTCTAACTCAGCTACTCGTGCACGTTGGGATCTAGCTCAGTTGATAAACGAGTAGAATCTTGCGTGGACGATTCCCCATGATAATGCGAGAACACTTGAGATAGAGTTACCCCGAGTCCTAATAAATGCACTCTTCCAGTATGCTCTGGACCCAATACTTGTGAAAGCACGTCGTTTGATGAAATTAGATCATAATCATCATC
Source organism: Datisca glomerata (assembly GCA_003255025.1). Lineage (NCBI taxonomy): Eukaryota > Viridiplantae > Streptophyta > Magnoliopsida > Cucurbitales > Datiscaceae > Datisca > Datisca glomerata. The sequence goes on from QANY01007889.1 coordinate 959,369, forward strand.
TGGGAGGTGACTCATGCGCTCTTTAAGTTTCACCTATAATACAAAACTAAGACTTAGTACAGTAAACATGTAATAACTATTTAAAAACTTGGTATTAATATTACAACTTATACTTATTGCAACGTTTACAGCCTCTTCATTTACATAAGTTTCATCTTTTCGTTCATGTGAGGCTAAAACTAGCTTCGTTCTTGAGGGCTCTCTTTGAAGCTCGTCTGTCTATAAAATGAGAACATATGATTAAATATACTTAAAATAAAACTGACTAAACAATTATAAAGTTTAGAATTTATCATTTATACACTTTTCGTTGGTATACTGGTACGTCCTAACATGTGAGGGTGTTTTAGTTTGCTCCCTGATCTTCTGTTAGTTGCAGCTTGTTTCTATATTTATGAAAGATAAATAAAAGTTAATTTATTTCACATACAATTAATCATAGATGTATAGTAAAAAATCATACAAATCATTCTTCTGAGTACCATTTACAAATTATCGCAACAAAACTCTTTTTTAGAATAGCATCATTCCAATGTTTTAATGCATCTTCCTCCGATTTCATATGTCACCATATATTCATTTTTTTATTCTACTCTTCTCATCCTTCCATCTTACATTTAAGGATGTCAAAACATATGCTTTAGGACATTCTTCTACGGCATATTTTGACTACAAAAGGTTAATACGCAATTATATATATGTGTGTGTGTGTGTGTGTGTGTGTGTGTGTGTGTGTGTGTGTGTGTGTGTGTGTGTGTGTGTGTGAACATACGAGCAACCATACTTTCACTATTTCCCACACTTGATCTTTATGATACCGTGACACATGCCTCCAATCATATTGTATGGGCAAAATATTATGTCGTCTAGCAACGGTACCACAAAAGCATGCAAAGTTTCTTTTATTAGTACCGATGACATGACCTCGGTTGATCTGGCCCATATAGATGTCAATTGCGTTCGTCCTTGCGTACGCCGCATAGATGGTTCTATTTAATAAAATATTGAATAGCATTATGACAATTAAATGAAACACTATTTTATTATCTCAATTAATTTGAATAAGAGCGAACAAACCTTATGTTTCCATATTCATATCATGATGTGGATTTGATCCTCCAAATTCGGTAAGAGAGTCAGTATCCAATCGAGTATCTGAACGTGATGATTGATGTCTCGACGAGGTTATGGTGTAATCCTGCACATGCTAATCATTATGACTATATCTTACTTAGAAAATAATTTATAACTAAGAAAACATAAAAGATACATGTTTATGAAACATTCAATCACATTATTCAGAAAAGTTGTTATCATGATCACTGTTATAATTATATGCCAATGTCTTCAAAAGTCAAACAATCAACATCTCCTCGAACTAAGTTCACTTCTTCTAGACTTCGTCCTTTGAGAACTTCATCGTTATGATGGATTCCGATGTCACTTCTAGCTCTAGTACTCCCATGTCATACAAATCTCTAGGCTTTGTACGGACAACTACATGTTAGTCTTTATCCTTTGGATCATCAACATAATATACTAAACGTGCTTGTGATGCAAAGATAAATGACTCGTGCTTCAAATACTCTCTGGTATGGGTCAAACATAAAAAATTAACAAGTGTAAACCCATATCGATAAGTCTTTACTCCAATACCTTCAGTAGAGTCAATCTAATCACATTTGAACAAAATCACTTTGAATTTCTCATAATAATTCATCTCAATGATATCTTTAAGAATTTCATAATAAGTCATCTCTCTATTTTCTATATTTGCATAACTTGCTATCTCTGATGTTACCATGACTCCACTATTTTGAGACTTACGAAGGCTATCATTTTTCTTTGTACGAAAAACAAATTCATTAACATTGTATCCATCATACTTCTTCACCATAATATTTGGACCTTGAGCTAACCATCTACACTCTTCTTAGGCATTATTTCTCATTTTGGTTATCTATTCACACAAAAAAGTAGGCAACATCTATTGAACTATATATAATTAAATAATTCAAGTACATCTACTGAACTTACTTTAGATGTAAACCGATCAATAAATTTATCATGAAGTACGTGTTCGACTTCATTAGGAGAAGGTTGACGACTACGATGTTTTCTTTTATAATTATCTACAAATTCTCTGTAATTATTTTAGATAAAGTAAGTAACACACTAAAGTAACAGCCTGGAAAAGAGATTTAAATTTATTATCCAAGCTATATATTTGAGACTTACTTACAAAATGGATCAACCAACTTGCAATTAAACAACACAAATTGATGTGTCGGTGTCAATGTGATGCTATCAAGCACATCAATTGATGTCTTCTTTGTAGGTCGGCCTAAAATAGGAAAGAGAGAAACATTTTGTGTTGTTTGCTCATCTATAACATCATTATTCCTCGTAGGCTGATTAAATTTTGTTTCCACTCCATTTAAATACTTTGAACAAAATGTTGTACACTCATCCATAATGTAAGCATCTGCAATCGAACCTTCGGGACGAACTCTATTACGCACATAAGATTTTATTCTACCCAAATACCTAACACAAGTACAAACAACCCATACTGAGCAAATCATTCATTGAATGGAATCATAATTGAATGGTAAATATATACTATGTCAATCTTACCTTTCAATTGGGTACAACCATCTATAGTGGACATGTTCTGCAATTTTCAATTCAGAAGCCAAATGAACTACCAAATGAACCATGATGGTGAAGAATGTTGGTGGAAATATCATTTCCATTTGACAAAGTATGACAATAATTCCATCATGAAGTTTATCGATCAAGTCCCTACGAAGATTTATCGAGCACAATTCTTTAAACAACCAACTCAATTCAAATAACACCGAGTTCACATTCGGTGATAGTGACCCTCTTAGCGCGATCGGTAAAAATGCTCTATGATGATGTGAGAATCATGACTTTTAAGACCTTGAATTTTATGATTCTTTGTATCAATACAACGAGACATATTTGAGGCATATCCGTCAGGAACTTTGATGCTTTTTAATACTTGGAAAAACATATTTTTCTCTTCGACTGACATTGTAAAGGAAGCAAGCGATAATGTAGACTTCTTTTTTGTTTTATCAACCTTCAGATGAAGATGAGGTTTTACATTCAGGACGCAAAGATCTAGATGTGCATTTAAATTATCTTTCGATTTCCTTTGGTCATTTAGAAGTGTTCCAATACTGTTATCACATAAATTTTTTTCTACATGCATCACATCAAGATTATGACGTATAAGATTAAACTCCTAATAAGGAAGTTCAAAAGATATACTCTTCTTTTTCCAATATTGAACACCAGCTTCCTTTCTTTTTTTGCCAATCACTTCCTTTCCAAATATGACATTTATATCACACACTTGTTCGTAAATTGTAGACCCTGATACTGAAATGGGAGGTGGTCTCTCCTTAATAGTACTGTCAAAATTTTGGATATCGAAGTGAAATATATGATCATCCTCTAGATATCGTCGATGACCCATAAAGCAATACTTATTACTGTGCTTCAAGCGTATATGATGTGTGTCAAATATACAATGAGGGCATGCAAGACATGAATGCATATTCCATCCTGAGAAGTTGCCATACTCAGGAAAATCAATGATAGTCCACAACAATGACGCATGCATTTTAAACATTTTCTTCTACGATGCATCGTATGTATTTACACCAACCTCCCACAATTCTTTTAGTTCTTCAATCAACGGTTGAAAATACACATAAATATTATTGCCTGCCATCTTAGGCCCATGAATGAGTGTAGACAGTATGAAATTTGTTTGCTTCATGCACATCCAATGAGGTAAATTGTATGGAATCAAGATTATAGGCCAAGTATTGTAAATCGTACTCATGTTTCCGAATGGGTTGAAGCCATCACTAGCTAACCCCAACCTAACATTATGTGGTTCTGAAGAAAATTCTTTGAAGTTATCATCAAAAACCTTCCAAGCATATGAGTCAGAAGGATGTCTCAAAACATCATCCTTAGTGCGTCCCTCATGGTGTCATCTCATACTTTCAACAGTTTTAGAGGACATGTATAATCTTTGCAATCTGTATTTTAGAGGAAAGTAACGCAATACTTTGTATTTTCTTCACTTTCTTATTTCTTTGAGACATACAATTTGTTTCATTGGTAACCCATCTTGAAATACCACAACGATCACATACTTGATCTTTCTCTTTAAACATACAATCATTAGGGCACACATCTCTTTTGTCATACCTAAGTCCTAACTTTCGAATCGGTTTCTTTGCTTCATAAAATGTATTTGGAAGTTGAACACCCTTAGGAAATGCTCTATTCAACAATTCAAGAAGGGAAGAAAATGATCTATCACTCAATCCATGAAGACATTTAATGGGATATAGGTTCACAATAAATGACAATTTTGAGAATTCTTCACATCCATGATATACTGGTTGATTACTATCTTTAACCAAATCGTAAAAGTCTTTAACATTAGAGTCATCCCTGAATTCCCTCATTCTTTCAGCTACATCATCAATCGGTTGTTGTGATTGAATAGAGTCTGAACCATGTTCATTATTCAATAATTTCTAAATGCATCATGCCACAAATCATGCACATCATTATCATCCTCTTGACATGATAATGGTGTTTCTACATGTGCCCTATTATTAAAAATGACTTTAAATGACATACCAATTCCGGATGAAGTAGTCATCGCTGACTCCCCGTGAAAATACCAACATGTACAAACACTTATAATCTCATTACATATCAAGTGTTCACGGACGACGTCTCTAGTCTTACGATAACAATGAACACACTTATTACAAGGACACGATATATATCCATCATTCGATCCTCTCTCAAAGAAAAAGTTTAGAAACTGATCTACTCCATCTTGATATGCCTTATTAAATCTTAATTTTATCATCAAACTCTTATCCATTGCAGCTCTCAAAGCTTTAAGTAGACCAAACAAATAGAATAATCAAAACTAATGCTACACCATATCTCCTCAGCCTAATAATCGTGAAAAATATTTTATAAATGAATTTTCAGCTGTCCAAATCATGTTATAATTAAGTAATGTAAGTCTTCGAGCAAGTCAGAAATAATTACCCAGCAAACGTGCTAAAAACGAATTTAAAATAATTGAGTAGAATCTTTGGTATCAATTATCAACAACTCATAAGAATGAAAAAATCTAAGAATTGAAAAAAACATATCGAACACCTTAAAAAGCACTCAACAAACATGTTGAACACCCATGATTCTAATTTCCTGTATCAATAGATTTATGATAAGATGACAACAGTACTGTACATCTCAATACTCACCAATATTCATCTTTCATCATGCAAAGAATCAAATTTCCAACAACCAAAAAAGTAAATGAATGAAACCATAATCACTAGCTTAACCAAAAAACAGAAACCTATCAATTTTTCGTTCATTTCTCAATCTCCCTCAATCAATCTGAATCCGAGAACCACTTAGTACATTTTTCTCCTTTTCTTTTTCATTTGATTAAAAATCTCAACAAAATAAACTAAATTCAAAAGCCCATCACATAAATTTAAAGCATAATAGGAATTTAAAGCCCATCACGGAAGATGTGAGGACCACAGGCTGAGCTACAGCGAGGAGGACACGGAAGATGAGGACCACGAGGCTGAGATCGAGCCTAAGCTACACCGGCAATGATGACCATCGTATAAGCCTGTCATCGAAGTTTGCTGCTGCGGGAAGAAGGGGAAGGCAGGACCACGAGCCTATCGCAGGGGAAAATGGGGAAGAAACTGTGCAGGTTTGTTGAATGGTCTTTCTATTGCTACAGTTTTTAAAAATCGTAGCAATAGAAAGTCAGTCATTTTTGCCGACGGTTTGGCCGAACCGCCGCAACAAAAAATCCAACAAGCACCTCTATCCCGATGGCAAAAACGACTGAGTTTCTCATCCAAATGCGACGGTTTGGCCGAACCGTCGCAACAGAAAATCCAATAAGCACCTCTATCCCTACGGTTAACCCAAATCGTCGTAATTTGTGTGTAAAAAAGGTTTATTCCTGACGGTTTACTAAAACCGTCGGCATATCATAACCAATTCTGACGTTTTACATAAAACCGCCGGAATAGATCCCACATTTGCAATAGTTATAATTACTTCTCCTTTTAAAAAATTAATGTCGATTAAACAAACCGTCGCTGTATAACCATCACAATATTAGGTTTTTCTTGTAGTGCTTCTGCAATGAATAAAGAGTGTGATATTAAAGAATTAAACTTATTTGAATTTCAAGTATTTCAAATTGATTTGTTTGGCTCTCTTACAAGTATGACCAGGTAAGTATAATTTTACGCATACTTGAATGTTTGTCACACTGTAAAAATTATGATAGGTGAATTGTATGTCGTGGTGCTTTCTTTTGTTTCTTTGTAAGTTGAATCTCACCTATATCATATTTTGCTTGTTTGACTGAATGTTTAGTTGTATATAATTGTGTTGTTAATGATGTGTATATCTTTATGGTAATGAATGAGAAATATATATATATATATATATATATNATATATATATGTTTTCAAGTTATGGTTTATAAAATAATGAAAATAATAATTAAATAAATATTTAAAAGACTAGGTATATGTTTATACCATGAAAGGGGTGAGTGGTAAATGAGACGCGTCGAACAGGCGGACCCGATAGGGTTTAATGGTTAATGTTAATATTAATGAATGATTATTTAGCTTGTCACTATCAAGGATCCGTTAGTCGAACATGTTTCGTAAAAATGGCACACTGATCTGATTGGATAAACATTACATAAGTGAGCTCACGAAGAATATAAAGAAAGAATGAAATGAAAATGTGAAGATATCTAAAGTAAAGAAAAGAATGTGATGAAATGAATGCATGGAAAGAAAGTACGTAATGCTAAAACAAAGGAAAAAAATGTGAAAATGATTTATAAAGTATGTGTAAAAAATAAAGCTTATGTTATGATTTAATCGGATTTGGATATGCATGTGCTTGCTAAGTATGAGTAAGAGTTTACTTATTGGGCATTAGATCATTTTTTTAAAATTTTCAGATGATGAGAATCAAAGTGATGAAAGTGAAGAGTTTGTTTAAGCATTCTGACATAAGACGAGAAATTAAGTTTACTTAATTGAGTAAATTTAAAATTTTAAAGTTGATTTTTTTCATTATTTAAGAAATATCTTTGAAATACTTCTCAAGTGCGATAATGTTTTGTCTATAAATTTCTGATCTTAAACTTTAGAACGATTTTGAGCTTTCATTCAATAAATATTTTATTTCAACAAATATTGTATAATTATTTAATCATTTTAAACATGTAACTCTTATTTCATGGTAGGATGGTGGCTTCAAACCAATGTCATACTTACCAACCATCTCAAGCATTCGCACAAATCCAAGATTCTTCACACAATTAAAAGAGATGGAGTATAGAAAAACCTTGCAATTTGTTGCAAACAACCTCGTGTTAATCTTTTTTTAAAATTTGATTCATTATTGTTTGCTTTGATCTTTTAATAGAGTTGTTTCATTAAACACTCTTTCTTAATTCTTCAACTTCAACTACTAAATGATCTTCATCCATTGTATCACAAAACTTTTTCCTCTTTTTGCAAAAGTCTTCAACTTGATTTCTCAAAATTTCTAAAAACTTTCTCTTACCCTCCACGGGTACATTAGAACATGCCTCAATATTTTCTCTCGTACTGGCTAAATAATGTTTAAGGCAAAAAATACCCCAAGAACGGACAACATCACAATAACTGCATTTCACTTTCTTTAAATTACTATCAATTTCTATCTCATGATTCCCATCCCGGGTCTAATCGGTTCCCAAATGAATTTTTTCTTTTACGTTTCTTACTTGAGTCACTCACGTGCAAACATTACTAATAAGAAATAAATACAACCATATAAGGACATCAGAATGTGTTGGAAGAGAAATATTTGGAGAAAAATAAATACTCAATAATATTCTAATATGCTCACTTTATCCAAATTCAGAAATACTAATATTTAATCTATTGCCATTGATATATCAAAACCAAAAACATACAAATTGAAAACTTTACCCGAAAACTAAAATGCAGAACAATGAGAACACCAACTTTCGCAAATCGCAAGAACAAATAAAATTACTCCTATGTAGATTCTTCTTATGACTAATACAATTCATATATCATGTTTATATTTTTTGCACTTGTATATAAACGAATTAATTCATCATGTTTTAAAAATGTATGCATTATAAGAGTGTTACAAATTGGACATATTCTACGGTTTTCGGTTTTGAATTTTCATTTGCATTGACAATATTGAAAGATCTGGATGGGTAAAATCACATGCAAGAAATCTGGATTTTATTGAAGAATATGGATGTATTGAGTTTTCTTTTTGTGTTTTAGAGAGAGAGAGAGAGAGAGAGAGAGAGGAAACTTTAGAATGGTGTTGCCGATTTACTGATTGGCGGGTTACTCTTCGTCGGAAAAATGGTGAACCGGGGGGAAGGAGAGAACGAGGTAGGCCGCGACAGTGAGGGTTTGCTTCCTTCCTTTGTTTTGAGAGGGTTTTGTTCGATAGAGACTTGAGAGAGTTTGAGATTTATTTTTTGTTTTCTAATTTTTAATAACAAAAATTACCTTAAACCTTTTTATTTTTAATGGGTTTTTTAGGATGAAGACCGAAATTTGTTCAATAAGACAAGGATAAATGATCTGGGTTATTTGGTCCATACCCACCCATGACCCAAGTCACCCAATTAACTGACTTGTAGGATCGGACAAATATACATGGGATTACGATTGTATACTATCTTACGATCTGAATCTCGATCCCAATAGATCCTATCAAATCCGGATCGTTGGCCTCCTATAGGATTGTAAGATCGTATGATCTGGATCACGATCCTGACAATCTTGACTGAAGAGATGATGCTATTGTTGCTGCTCACTTGTATTCGGCTCTCACTCGCTTGCTTGGGAGGGAAAACTGATAATCCAAAACAATTGGACCAGTAACCAATTGTCTTAAGTACCAATCACATTAATGATCTCATATGCATGATTAACTAGATTTTCATCAGAACCAAACTTTATCGAGCTAGTTATGTCTGTCATATTATTAACATTGAAGATGCTATCTCCCTGCATCAAAGACGCGCGTAGCATCGAACTTCAAATTCCCCAACACTTATCTGGATTAAACTCGGATCATTTGAGAATGAAATATTACCTTCTCAGTTGAAAAATGCATCCAATGCATAAGCAAGCAACTAAACAATGTCACATGCATAAAGGCCATAAGTATTGAGTCCAAAATTAGAAGCGTAAGTATAGTTAATGTTGTGCCATTGTTATTGCCACCGGTCCTCTTATGGCGAATAAACAGGTTTATCCACTTAGAATACAACGTTTAAGCTCTGAATTCAAGGAGTACGTAAATAATGAAGGATGAGACCGAGATCAAAATATGTAATCAACTGAAGGATTACATTGAGGAGCTCATCAAGAAAGGTCTTTGCAAAAAATATGTAGCTACTCACGATGAAAGTGAGAAAATAGTGGAAAGGGCGAGACTGATATCGAGAACCCTATTCAAGAGAGATGCAACTTCACATTCAAAGGGTTATTGATACCATTATTACATTGACCTGCCTAGAAGGTAGTACCGACAAGTAAAGGAAAACATACCACAAACAAGCAACAATTGAAATCCTCAAGCTTGACAGAATAGACAAACCTAAGAAAGGGAAAATTTTGTTTACTCAAACAGGCTTGGAAGGTGTTTACCACCCTTACAATGGTGCCCTTGTTATCTCCATCCAGATTGTAAATTGACGTGTCTAGAAAGTGTTGGTCGACGATGGTAGTGCGATGAATGTGACAATCAAACCGGCCTTAACGAAAATGAGACTGAGTGAGGAGGCTGTGATGATCTCTCAACCTCTGGTAGGATGGGCATGTGATTTACTCCAAAGGAAATGTGGCGGTGCCGACAACATCTGAACCTTATAATAAGCTCATGTAATTGATGGTGATAGGCACGCAATCGCCTTACAATACAATTCTATGAAAGTTTGTGTACATACCTATTTTATCCGGTCCAATATTTTAAAAATACACATTATATATTTTTTGTCCATATATTAGTCTAAGACTATGTGTATGATTTGCAAAATAACCCAATGACTAAAAAATAAAAAAATATTCCAAGGACTAAAAATAATTAAGAAAAAACAAAAGAACTAAAATTAAAAAATGAAGTCCTAAATTTACCTATAAGTAGAGAGGTTTAGGGTTTAGGATTTAGGGAGAGTTTGTGTGAGAAATATGAGAGATCTTTCAAGATAGAAAAAAAGAGAGTTTACAATTTTATTCACCAATTCATCTTCTTTTTTTTTTAAGATAATTTAAATTTCTTACATATTAGCTAACAACATTATCTTATTCTTTATTCTCCATCATCTCTCATTCATACTCATGTAGTGTATAGTCTTTGTTTTCGTTTCCATATATAAGTATTTGTCCATTCTTATTCATATTTTACTCTTAATCTTGAGGTTTATTTTGTGCATTGATGATTTTCCTATAAATTTGATAATGAAATATCTTTGTCATCAATTTAATCAATGAGGATGATCATAAAGCCTTTGAGGGCTGTAAATTTAGCTCAATGTAAATCAACCCTTTAATGGATTGAAAGTGTATATTTGATGTAAAAAATCCCCTATGATAATTTCTCAAGCATAAGTCCTTTCCTTTTTTTTTCTTCAGATTTTATTGCTATTTTCGGGACGTTTGTTTGAACTAGCTACCATCCCTAATTTCTCCATTGCTATTTGATTAGTAATGATGGAAGAAATGAAATAATGGTAATTAGTGAACTAAGAAGTCTAAAATAAAAAATGGGTATTTTTAAATCCCAAACAAAATATTACATTTTAAAATTTTATTGATCATTTTTAGGGACACTTGTTTGAACTAGTTACCATCCATGATCATCCCGTTACTATTTGATTGGCAATGAGAGAAGAAAGGAAATACTGATAATTAGTCTAAAATAAAAAAAGAGTATATTTATACCCAAAAAAATTATTTTGAAATTTATTTGATATATGAATAGCAATTATAAAAAAAGAAATGATAATTAGTAGGTTATGTAGTAAAAAATGATATATTCCTGCCAGATATACATTTACATATATCAATTATGAAATTAAATATTTTTTATATTTTAATTTATTTAAATATAAAAGATTAAATATTCATTTATATATAATAATATAATTATTACTTCTTTTAAAAAAAAAGGGTGACATCACATTCTGTTTAATAAGAACACATCGTGATTTACCTACGTTCTTATTAAACAGAAGGTGAATCACCATCTGCTAAGGCAGAGGGTGATACCCTATGTCCTTTTTTTTTCATTAATATTTTTTTATTTTAGTTGTTGTTTTATTTCTTTTTTTTTTGTTTTGTCTTTTTATTCTATTGTTTTGTTTTTCATTTTTTTTTATTAATGTGGGTGTTTGTTTTAATTTATATTTTTATGTATTTTTTTTACATGTTTCATGTATTATTCATTTCTCTTTATCATACACATTCTCTTCAAATTTATCAAACATTTTCTTATCCTCTTTAACATTTCTTTTCACTATCCTTTTTTCCCTTTATAGTTGTTATGCCTTCTTATTTCTTCTTATTTATGTTCTATTGTCATATTGTTATGCTTATAATGTAATTCTTGTCTCATTCCCTTATCATTAGAATTAATGTACAAATATGTATGGATTAAAATCATAACAATTAGATTTCAATTTTTTGTTAATTTCATTATTTGGTTTTTACTAAAAACATTTCTATGACGGACTTTGAGTTTTTAGGGATATCAAATTTCTCGAACTACTAAGGTAAAGAGTCATTTTTGAGATACCGAGAATAACTCAAATAATACTTTGATTTTCAAAAAAATAAAGAACTAAAAATTAATTTTCAATAGTTTTTGTACCACCAATTAAAGATCATGTTTTTGTTCATTTATGATACAAAATGTATCAAATGGGACATCCAAAAATGAATTTCTTCAACCTTAATTTTTAAACTATAACTTGGATAACATTTGATTGAATTTAGTAACCATTTTAACAATGAGTGTTGTGGGGTGCTAATACCTTCCCCACACACAAATGACTCTCGAATCAACTTTAAGTTTTCGTAGACCAACATTTTTGTTTTAAAATTGGATGACCAATCACATCCTAAAATGATTGGCGGCGACTTTGAATTTCTTTTTTTCACAATGATTTTTCAATCCACTCCGCGTTGCATGCATGTTACGACAGTTTGGCTGCACTCTATAGGAGCGGTGTGGTTTGCTCTACACCAAAAGGTGAATTCCCTTACCTATAACGCCCTAGGACCCAAGGGTTAACCATGCTCATAATTTTACAATTCTAAATTCTCAATTTGTTTGAAACCCTATTTAAGAAAATCCTCAAATTGAAAACTCCAATACACCTTAACATTGCCCAAATAAAAAGTACTTATCATGAAAAAGTGGAAGCAATGAATTACCATAAATACTTAACAAACCTGATTAGATCATATTAAACCTCATAAGAAAGCCAACACGAGAAATCCATAATTCATGAAAACTTAACAAATCCTTGTTCATAGAAAAGCTTGATAACTAGTAAACTGGTTAAATAACTAAAGTTTAATGAAATCCTTTTCTTAAATCTTGTAGCAAAACATAAACTGAATATCCTAAATTTTTCTACTAAGTTAGCTGGTTATGACAGTCCGCACTATTGCTGCTCACCATCACCAACTGCAATTAAATCAACTATGGGAGAGTGAGTATTAGAAAGTACTCAGTAAGTGAACTCACATGATAATATACATCCACATGTCATAAACTCAATACTATAATAAGCTTAATCGTAACTTAATCTTGATATATATATCATAAAGAAAATAACATAGCATAATTAATCATGTCTTGCTAAGCAAAAGATATAGTTGACGGGTGTCAGATACAGAATCATATAACATGTGTTTAATCATATCTTGTTTTGGGATATTTCCTAATTAACAACCTAGCTAGAATTTTTCACACATGAACTGAGACAAAACATGACTCGTTTGGGTTATGGAAACAGATTGCACTCATTGGATGACAGAAACATATGGCACTCATTGGTTGACGGAAAAACATGTACATATGGTACCCAATGCGTGATGAAAAACATGAACATATGACACCCAATGTGTGAGAAAAAAATGAATAGATGACACCTGATTTGTATAACTGAACATAATGTGAACATTCTGATTTATTGTTAACTGAGGCATGTTCTTAAGTTCATATCTTACTTAATTAGCATTTGACTTAATTTAGCTTCATGATTCGCAATATTCAATGCATGATAATAATTAAACATAGGCTCACACGTAAACATATGTGTATACCATTATATATAACATAATCATACATGCTCAACTTAATAGTAGATGGTAACATATAATCAGTTAGACATCACATGGTAATTAATGTAATCACAGTATAAGAATACAAAAAGATAACTATAAACATGATAGAAAACATAATTCAACAATATTAAACATAAATACTTGTTATATATTATAGTACAAGTGTCAAATCACCATGTAAGGCCACTTACTTGGAGCAATATAAAAGAAATAATAGTCAACTAATAACTTAAAATTCAATGATTATAGGTGACTAGATTGTCCAATAATAATCATTATTAGATGTTTATAGTTTGAATTCTCTTTTGTGTATATATATATATACTTAATTAAAACAGTGGTTATGATCAGATTTAGGTCGGAAAATTTTTTTCGAGCTTGAAAGTCAATTGAGCACAATTTGGTCAAACTGGCTCTGGCTAGTTCGGTTCATGCTGGGATGGGCTGGATCGGAATGGGTCGAGATGGATCAGACTGCATCTGTTCATGCGGGTTTTAGGTTGGTTCAAAATTGGATCTCGGATTGCAAACATTGGGTATGTCATAACTGATTGAGTTTTAATCAAAGCATCCAACCCGAGTGAATCATGGCAGAGAGAGAGAGACAGAAACCAGATGATCTTCTTTATCGTAGTCATTGAGGTTAATATAAACAGGATGATTAGTCTGGATGAGACTAAGCGGTAATAGTGGAAAGGAAAAAAGGAGGATCTTCTTTATCGTAAAAGTTTCATGCTCTCATCAAAGATGATATTGCAAAGCTAGTTAACATGAGTAAAGAATATTGAAAATTGCTAAATTGGCAAGTCATTAGTTAAGCTCACAACTGAGTGGATGATAATTTCTTTCACCATATAACGAGTGAAACCTGTGCACTCTCTTTCTGGATAAAGTTAGAAGTGATGTATGAGAGAAAAACAATTGAAATAAGGCTTTCATGATACTTGTAAACCTAAATTACAAAGATGGCACTTCAATCGCAGAGCACTCGAATGAGATTTAGAGCATCGTTAATCAGCTTTCTTCAATGAAAATGACTCTTGACGACGAGCTTTAGGACTTGTTACTTCTTAGTTCTCTACTATACAGTTGTAAAACGTTGGTAGTATCACTAAGTAATTTCTCTTCTGATGGTCAAGTCTCTGTGAGTTCATTTGGGAGTAGTTTGTTGAATGAAGAAACAAAAAGAAAATCATTAAGTTCTTTAGTTTATCAATCAGAGGCATTTGTTGTAGGAGAAGATAAAGTGAATTCGACATGCATGAGATTCAGTGCTTTTACTACAAGAAGATGTGGCATAAGTAATTAGAGTGGAGAGAGTTAAAAAGGTAACAACAGAAGGAAAATGGTGATAAACACAATGATGGACGAGGACTCTTACAGCCACCAATACATGTTTATTATTTCATTATAGAACATAGTGAATGGTACATGCCTTGACATAGATTGGATAGTTGATAGCGCTGCCATATATGTTACTTTCAGAAGGGATATCTTCTCATCTTACATATCAAGGGACTTCGATGCTCTGAAGATGGGGAACGATGGTACCTCCAAGATTACAGGATCAAAGATATATGTCTAGAGACGAAAATCATGTGCAAGTAAGTACTCAAGAATGTGAGACACATTCCAGGGATCTGACTAAACTTGATTTCTATATATCATCTCAATGATGAGGGTTATCACAATTACTTTTATGAAGTTAAATGTACCAAATAGTTAATCATAGTAGCTAGAAGAAGGAAAAAGCCAAGGCTCTACATGACATCTGGAAACTCACCAAGGTTTTGGTGGAAGTAGTGAAGAAGAATATAACTAGTGAATTGCCCTACAAGAAACAATGTGATCCAGTTGAGGAGACAATTGTCAGAAGTCGAGATGTAAAATTCCTTGATGAACAAACAATTGTAGGTTTAGCAATAGTTGAGCAGCCTTAGTATGATGAAAGTGGGTTAAATCAAATTCCTATATCTTGGAAAGGTGATAGTAGAGACACTGAAGATGATCGCGCTGATGAATGTGTTATTGATAAGCCAACAACACATGACGTTGAGCCAGTTTTAGAGCCACCAGCTGATGTGGATATCTCACTATAGAGGTATAGCAGAGAGTGACGATCCTCTACTAGATGTACTTGAGGTGGGGATGTAAATTATACTAATAGGGGAGAGACAGAGAATTAAAAAAGGGGGTGAGACATATAACCACTAAGTTAAGTGGGTAAGAGCCATGCATAAAGGCATGAGAGCTCTGCATGAGAACCACACTAGAAAATTGGTGAAGTTGTTGATTAGAAAATTACCTAAAAGAAGTATAAGACAAAGAAAACAGGTTAGATGAGATCATTCACATTTTCGATAGGGAGTTTGTTAGGTGATCCCTCCATGTGAAGAGATGAGTTTAGCCCAATAAAATATGAAAGCGCAATCTTGGGTCGTCGAATCAACCAAATGCATTTCCTAATTGAAATAAGGAAATTGCATGTGCACTTGTTTTTCTTATTAGAATGAGGGTGAACGTAGGTGCTATGCATCTTTGTGAGGCGAAGAGAAGTTAGCCGCCTAACCATTATGAGGTGAAGAAATTACTTTCAGCAATTTTGGTGAGCCACCAATACGTGAGAGGAGAGACAAAGATAATGATAATCTGAGGGTGTATTCATGGTCATTCTCAGCAGTGTGGTATGTAGTTTGTGATATCTACAGTTAATTTTGAGAGCTCCTGCACTGGTGAGATTATTTTATATTATTGCAAATCCATCTTGAGGGTGAAGAATATTGTTATTGTAAGTCTCTAGTATTACCTAGAGAAGAAACTTGGTCTATTGCATTATTGTTGTAGTGAAAGATGTTATTCAAAGTTTGTCTTGTGATTTTTCTATTCACTCAAAAGGGTTTTCTACGTCAAATATGGCGTCCTATTTTTATGCTTTCTTGTGGTTGAGTTATCAATCTGCTTGAGAAATATATTTTTGACAATTAAATTAAATCGATAGACTGAGAGAATAGTGAAATATGGTGAAGAGATTTGATAAAATCCTAACTTGTAAGGACAATTCTAGGCTTGCATGACTTAACTTTTGGACCCTACCAAATATTCTCATACGAATGGGGATATTGTCCACACTTATACATACATTCATGACCATCCCTCACTTCTAGCTAATGTGAAACTTTGTTGCACACCTAACAAACACTTCATTGATCGGTTCGTCAGATTGTATTTGGTAGCGCATCACATTAATGTCAAGTTGATACTTTTTTGATATTCTTATTTTTTCAATTTTTAGAGCACATCATCAATTGAGATATGACGACGATCACTTGACCATAGATCTTTACGTATCTATAATGATGCTGATAAAAATAAAGACTGAGTAGGTGGTGTCCCTTTTTTGTCAACCAGCAGGTGGTCCTTAATAAAGGAATTTTAAGGCATGCGTATTTTGTGTTACCAGGGTGGCTTTCTATGATCATTATGGTATATAAGTTACAGTATGTTTTTGGGTTTGTTTCGTATGGGCAAAAGAAAAATATGGTCATTACGAAAAAGGCCTCCAAATCGATTTGCTTTCTCCAGTTCCCACTCAAGGTTGGTGCTCCAAAGAGGAGGGAAGGAGGGAGGGGTCCACCACCAGTAACACCACCATTTCATCGTGATTTTCACCCTCAAATTGTTTTCCTCCACTTCGATACACAACCCGACTGTAGTCACATATCTACTCAGTCCTCTGTACTCAGATGATGATTGTCTCCATCAATACTCATGAAGCTCTTACTTGACTTGAGATAAACGCAACCCAACCCTCTCCCTTACTTGTAACCTTATTTTGGAGTCTGTATATTGAGCTTCCTTCTCCTATCTCGCTTCATATTTTACTACTGTAAGTGCAACTCTACCTCAACTTTCTTCCATGTCTTATTCTCTTATAAGTAGGTACCCATGAAGCTTGCGTCCTTTATTGCCAGGTGTTTCTTTATTTGTTCCTCGTCGATTTTCTGGGACGCTTGCAGAACTTTCAGGGTCCACTTTCTAATTGATATAATAATTGAGGTTTTTTCTTTTTCTTACTTTCGTTTTTACTCTTTGTTGGCAAATTGCAGGGTCATGGTGGCTGAGTGCTGACAACTGAGGGATTCTTCATTCCACCAATCGCCATGAATTTAATTTGGATAGTGTTATTAATGATGATTTTCTGGAACGCTAACTCGTCAGATGATATCAGCACAAACATATCAACCAGACCCACTGTTGCAAATGTCGGTGCTCTCTTCTCTTTCAGCTCTATGATAGGTAGAGTTGCAAAAGTTGCAGTAGAGGCTGCTGTTGAAGATGTTAATTCTGATCCAACTGTTCTCTCTGGAACTAAGCTTCAACTTACCTACCAGGATTCCAATTACAGCGGATTTCTAGGCATTATTGAATGTATGTTTTTCGTGCTACAATTAATCCCCTTTGCGTTGTGCACAAATGATTGATTATTTTCTCCCTTCATAGTTTTTGCTTAGAGGAACAGGTAGACTCATGAATAATTATAGTTCATGTTCACATATCTAACCTTCACTGCTCAACACAGCCTTACGGTTCATGGAGAGAGACACTATGGCCATAATTGGCCCCCAAAATTCTGTAACTGCTCATATCATATCTCATATTGCAAATGAGCTCCAAGTCCCTCTATTGTCCTTTTCAGCTACAGACCCTACCCTGTCTTCGCTTCAGTTCCCTTTCTTCGTTAGAACTTCCCAGAATGATCTGTTTCAAATGGCTGCAGTAGCTGATATAGTTGACTACTATGAGTGGAGAGAGGTGATTGTCATCTTTGTTGATGATGACCATGGTAGAAACGGAATTTCTGCACTAGGCGACAAGCTTGCTGAGAAACGTTGTAAGATCTCATATAAAGCGCCATTGAGACCTGATGCAAGCCGAGACGAGGTCACTGATGCACTGGTTAAGGTGGCTTTGACGGAGTCCCGGATTCTTGTTGTTCACACTTATGAGACCACAGGTCTAGTGGTGCTAAATGTGGCAAAATATCTTGGAATGATGGGAACTGGCTATGTATGGATAGCGACTAATTGGCTTACTTCTCTATTAGATACTAATTCTCCCCTTCCTTTTGATGCTATGGATGAAATTCAAGGAGTTGTTGCATTGCGTATTTACACACCGGATTCTGAACTTAAAAGGAAATTTGTTTCCAGGTGGGTCAATTTGACTAGTGGAAAGACAACTAGTGGCTCCCTTGGATTGAGTACCTACGGTTTATATGCTTATGACACTGTTTGGTTGCTTGCTCACGCAATCGATTCATTTTTCAATCAAGGGGGAAATCTTTCGTTTTCAAATCATACCACGTTATCTGAGATGGATACCGGGAATTTGCATCTTGATTCTATGAACGTCTTCAATGGAGGAGAGTTATTGCTCCACAACATTTTAGGAGTTAATATGACTGGGATAACAGGTCCTGTCAGTTTCACTTCAGATAGGGACCTAATTCGTCCTGCATATGAAGTCATCAATGTGATTGGCACAGGGGTGAGGATAGTTGGTTATTGGTCCAACTATTCAGGGTTGTCCGTTTTGCCTCCTGAAAAGCTTTACTCAAGTCCGCCTAATCGTTCCACCTCTAATCAAAAGCTGTACAGTATTATTTGGCCTGGACAAACAACACAGAGGCCTCGGGGTTGGGTATTTCCAAACAATGGGAGACATTTGAGGATTGGGGTCCCAAGACGAGTTAGTTATCTTGAATTTGTGTCAGAAGTAGAAGGGACTGAGACGTTCGCTGGGTACTGCATTGATGTATTTACTGCTGCTGTTAACTTGTTGCCTTATGCTGTCCCTTATAAGTTAATTCGATTTGGAGATGGTCATACTAACCCAAGTGGCACTGAGCTTGTTCGCTTGATCACCACAGGGGTGAGTGTTGCTTGAAAATAATTCTCCTGTGACTTCAAGAAATAGATTTAGCTGTCTTCTCTGTGACACTTCTTATCTTTTCTCTTCTCTAGGTCTATGACGCAGCAATAGGGGATATTGCAATTATCACAAATCGAACAAGGATGGTGGATTTTACTCAGCCTTATATTGAGTCTGGCCTAGTTGTTGTGGCCCCAGTTAGGAGGTCGGATTCTAATGCCTGGGCTTTTCTAAGGCCATTTACTCCAAAGATGTGGGGTGTGACAGCTATCTTTTTCGTCGTTGTCGGAGCAGTTGTCTGGATTTTGGAGCATAGAATGAATGATGAATTTCGGGGCCCTCCGAGAAAACAAGTGATAACTGTTCTATGGCAAGTGACTAGAAATATGAGGCCATTTGATATTTTTCTCAATTGGTTTAAGCTTTATTAATACATGAAACTAAATTTTAAAGCAATCCTCGTTCTTTATTTGTCTGGAAACTTCATGGCAATAAATCTGAATAAGCAAGAGGAGGAAGTCCTTGAAAGTGTGTAAAATTACAACTTGTTTGTCATTTCCGATGTCTTAATTAAGAGATTTGTGCATCAAAATTATATGGTTCTACATCCACAATCACTTATATTAATTTCTTTGGTTCTGCAGGTTTAGTTTTTCCACACTATTTTTCGCCCATCGTAAGTGAACTACCTGAAACTAGAGTCCCTTTTCTAACGGTAATATATAGAATTCCAGCTTTTACTAAGCATATTCAACCATCAATCTCCCCTCTTTCTGCAGGAGAGAACACAGTGAGTACACTTGGGCGTCTAGTGCTGATCATATGGTTGTTTGTGGTTCTTATAATAAACTCAAGCTACACTGCAAGTTTGACCTCAATCCTTACAGTGCAACAGCTTTCTTCTCCCATTAAAGGGATTGAAACTCTGGTTGCGAGTAATGATCCAATTGGCTACCAACAGGGTTCGTTTGCACGAAATTACCTTATTGAGGAACTTGGCATTCATGCATCTAGACTTGTTCCTCTCATTTCTCCTGAAGATTATGCCAAGGCCTTGAGTGACGGTCCAAAAAAGGGTGGTGTTTCTGCTTTTGTAGATGAACGTGCATATATAGAGCTCTTCCTTTCAACCCGATGTGAATTCAGTATTGTTGGTCAAGAGTTCACCAAAAACGGGTGGGGGTTTGTAAGTATATCTTCCTTTAATTTATACTATACCTTTCAACATTTGCTTTTCACATTGAGGGTCCGTTTGGTACATGTAATCCTAGGCCACAATCCTCTCGTAATCCTTGAATTGCCTTACTTGTTTGGAGTAATCCTTAAAGTTGGTAGCAATTCTAATTTACCTCCTCATGAGACAATTGAATTAACTCTAAAGTTATTTTTCACAGATTTATCATGAAATTGTACCTGTAGCAAACATTGCAATCTTAAATTTCCACCAAACATATGAATCATGTTTAAGTGCCACCGATTCAAATTGTCATGTGAATTCTGGATTTCATATACCAAACATCGCTTAAATGCCATGACATAGCAATTAGCAAAAATATGCAGTGTGAACACGAACATGCTTTAATCTGCAGCAAGTCATGTCAGTGTTGTTAGTGTTCACAAAAAAACTGTTGTTATTTGGTTTCTCAACAGGCATTCCCACGGGACTCGCCTTTAGCTGTTGATATGTCAACTGCCATACTAAAACTGTCTGAGAATGGAGATCTTCAAAGGATACATGATAAATGGCTGATGAGAAGTGCTTGTACTTCACAATCCACAAAGGTTGAGGTGGACCGTTTACAGCTTAAAAGCTTTTGGGGACTGTTTGTCATATGTGGGTTAACCTGCTTGCTAGCTCTGTTTTTGTATTTCTTTCTAATGGTGCGCCAATACAGTAAGCATTATTCTGAGGAACTTGAGTCTAATGGTCAAGTCTCTCGTTCGGGACGTCTTCAGACATTCCTTTCGTTTGTTGACGAGAAGGAAGATGTTGTCAAAAGCCGATCCAAACGAAGGCAAATGGAGAAGGTCTCTAACAGAAGCACAGCTGAAGAGAATTCAACAGGTGGTTTGAAGAAATTATATTCAGAATCGTCTTCCAACCTTAGTGTGGGTTCTATTGTGAATGATGCATAGGTAAATTTTGTCGGACTCTATTTTATGTGAAGCACAGGAGTGAATAAATAGTTCTGCTGCTTCCTTGTCATTGTAGTACTTATCCTGAATACGTTGGATTTGGTTTCTTGCCGGTTGGGAAATTTATAGATAAGTCAGATTTCTCTAGAGTTTTAGGTAAATAGTAAGTTACTATAATGTCAATAATTATTAATTAAAATATTATTATCTTAATATATTAAAAATGATTTAAAGAGGAAAAACTTTTTATTCTTTTTTTTACCCTTCAAGTCTCCTTAAATTATAATACAATTTAAAATTTTTACATATTTTCTCATTAATTCATATTATTTTTTATTCAATAATAATTTTTTTAATAATTTAAAAAATTAAATATTTTTATAATATTATGCAAATAGAAACATAAATATCCTCAAACATGCATTTTGATGAATTTTGAGGTTATTTTTAAGTAAATAGCAAGTTACTATTGAGTTTTCGTTTAGAAATTGTTCAAAATTCTCTAAACATTTTGTTTAGATCTTTTGGTTGTCTATGCGGTGAGCCGCAAAACCGATCAATTGAACCATTATTTCACGATTATGTTCGATTGAAGTCCTTCAGCGACTCGGTTCAGTTTACGAAATAAAAAGTTGCATTTAATGATTTGGTTCGGTCTAGACTTTTAAACTGAACCGAATCGAACCACTTACACCCTCAATATGACATCACGTGGCGTGCCATGTGGAAGGTTTTTTTAACATTAGGAAAAGTAGTTGGGAGGCCTGAGCCCCTCAAGAGGTGGAAACTGACTTAGCGGGGTCGTTCCTAAAGAGCTCAAGCCACACCGACCCATACAAACTAAAAACAAGGTAAATGAGGTCTGACACAAAGACATCGATAGTTCTATGCTAGGCAACATCATTACTCATCGAAAATTCATTACTTAGAATGTCAGAGAACCCTGATCAGAATACATCATAAGCATTAGATGAATATAGACAACTTTATAATGTTATAAATACTTGGCCAATGCCATCCCTTTATTTTAAGTCATTTGATTACTATTCAACTGACAGACAAACCTTTTTTTTATTCTTTTCTTATATGATAATAATTTCTCAAATGCTTATATTCGAGATATTATTATAAAAATAAGGAAACAGGAAATAAGCTAAGGAAAAAGAAAATTAATAAAGTGAAGAAAATACTATTTTTTCAATAATGTATTCTGAGCTTCAAATATAACTTCTGTTTTTATAGTTCAAAAGAACTTGGTGACTTTTTCCTTTCAAACACTTTTTCTTAATCACTTAGTTAAGAGAAAATCAATTATGTGAAGTACTGCAGCCGAAATAGATTCTCTGTAGTTCATATTATGTTAAGTATTGCAGCCGAAATAGATTCTGTGTAGTTCTCTAGTTCATTGGTACTGATCTGGTGGTAAGGGTGTTCAAAATGATTAGTTCGATCAATTTTTTATGTGTTCGGTTCACTTCAAAAAAATGAAAGAATCAAAGTTTCAATTCAGTTCAAAATTTTAATGATTTTCAAACCGAACCAATCAAAATATTAAATTTATATTATTTTTATATATAATTTCTTATAAAATCAAACTGAATCGAACCGAAACAAAACTTTAATCTTATATTTGTTTCAATAATATCATTTAAAATTATTTTTAATTAATAATATCAAACCGAAAAACCCAACCGAATCGAAACTCACGGTTCGGTTCTTTTAGCATTAATAATTTGGTTCGATTTTATCGTTGAATCAAAGTTTCAGTTCTTGACCAAACCAAACTGTGAACTCCCCTCATCTAAGCCACGCCATTGATTTTTTTTTTTTGTTAATGGAAGATTTACACTGATTGAGGAATGAATTTGAAACTCAAATCTAGAGGTTGAAAGTCTCATTTATGACAGCTCTATTGAGTTAGTTTCTTAGATAATGAAATCATTGTGTAATACTTTGTTTTGATCCATCAGGCGTGTATATTTGCGTGTATATTTCAGGACATGTTTATCAACCGGTAAAGGGAACGAAAGAGAGAAAAATGATAAAATATAAGAAAAAGTTATGCTAACATCTTATGTGATCTGACTAAATTATACAGACACTTACATATTTATATTCGATAAATACACAAACCTCTCTGTGCTTCACATTCCATAACAAATAAGTCTAATTTATAACAAATGGTCTAATTTTTAACGAATAAGTCTAATTTTTAACAAATAAGTCTAAGTTTTAACGAATAAGTCTAAGTTTTAACGAATAAGTCTAAGTTTTAACGAATAAGTCTAATTTTTAACGACAGTTAAAAGGACAGTGAAATATCTAATATACCCGTAATACCTACCTAAAGCCACAATTCAGCTAAAGAGCTTCTTGCTCCGATTGTTCTTCAGAATTTGGGAAAACACATCCGTAAAGGTAAGATATATATTTCTAATCCGTAGGTTATGAAAATCACATATCAAACGTTTTTTAACCCAATTTCGAAAAAACTCAACAACTAAAGCTGCTGAGTAAAGAAGTAAAAAAGAATAACAATTTTCTTTCAGAAGTTAATTCAAGGACGATGTGTCCAAGCCAATTTCTCCTTCAGAGGTCATCTCTTTGACAGAAAGGAAAGAAACAGGAACCCTAAACAATTTACATAGCCTACGGATTTACACGATTGAAACAAAAAGAATAACAATTCTTTTTAAAATTACAGAAACCCTAAAATTACCCTAAACAATTTACACGATTCAAACAATTTTCTGTACAATTACAAAAACAACTTTCTGTAAAATTTCAGAATACAGAGGAATAACAAGACCCATATATTTTCAGAATGGAGGGGAAGAAGAAGACCCGTAAATTTAATTAAATGTTCAATCAGTCAACTAATCTATCCCTTTAACAACCCAAAAAACCTGATTAAGTGACAGTAAAAATAGAAAATGATCTGTATCAATAAGTTTCCTTCGTGAAGTCATAGCTCACCTCAGTCTGGCCACCGAAGAAGGCTGGCCGTCAAAGAAGAAGACCGTCGACGAAGAGCTCATGGCCCGTGGGGGATGCGAAGAAGAAGGACCCATCACGGGTGGTGGCGGAGCTTGCCGGCTTCTCACCCCCGGCAGTAAGTCGTGAGCTTTAGGGTGTGGGGTTGGGGAGTTTCGTGAGTTGTGGGTAGGGTTGGTCGTGGGTGTGGCCGTGTGGGTGTTTTGTCTTTGGTTTTTTTAGCAAAACAACAGTACACTAATTATTTTACAGAATTAGATATTTATATTAATTTTTATTTATATGATTCTTGATTCATCTTCAAATCAAAATTAATTTATCAAGTTATCAAAAAGCGCTCATAAGCAAACAATTGTGGCTAGATCAAGCATAGAATTACCCTAAACAAGCATGATAAGTTTTCGAGTTCCTGAATTATTTTTTCTAGATTCTGATGTGTTTTTTCTGGGTTTCTAAGATATTTTATTTTCTAAATTTCTGAAGGTTTTTTTTCTAGATTTCTATTTTTGTGGATGTCCGAATCACAACAATGTTATTTTTTTTCTAATATCTTTTCTAGGTTTCTGAGTGTTTTTTTTCTCCTGAGTTTCTGAGTGTTTTTTTTGTTTCTGAGGTTCTGGTCTTGGTGGGTGTCTATTTTCTGGGTTACACGGGGTTCGTGTAAGCCTTGTGTAGACTACACAAGGATCGTGTAAGCCTCGTGTAGGCTACACGAGGATCATGTAAATCCTGTGTAGTCTACACGAGGCTTACACGACCCTCGTGTAGACTACATAATGACTACACGATGCTAGTGAATGCCTCGTGAACACTACACGATGACTACATGAGCATCGTGTACATTCCCTAATCTTATGTTCGCCTTGAATATTCTACAGGTTGTGGCTTCATCTAAGATGCAACTAAGATATGTCCATGACGTTAACAGAATTCCAAAAGCAAGGGTCAATGCAAAGTGCAATACCCACTGCATAGATGTTATCAAGATCAAGCTAACAGCTCCTCAACTCTCCTTATTTAGGGAGACATGCTTTGGCCATCTCCACGATCTCCCAAACCTGAAGTTTTCAGTAACTATTTGCCATCAGGTGCTGGCCAGGAAGAACGAATATGTCAATGGCACTCCATCTGAGGAGGAAATCCGGTTGCTTGTTAATGAGGAACCACTGTGCTTCTCCAAGAAGGAGTTCTCGTTGATGACCGAACTAAAGTTCGGTGAATCCCAGATGAGAATAAGACTCATGGCCTAACAAACCATCTGATCTATACTCTCCTGAAGCCCAATCAATAACCATGGTTGAGTTGAAGGAGAAGTTTAAAAACTCAGAATATAAGTCAGATTCAGATAGGGTCAAGATGACTCTGATTTATTTGCTAGAGCATTTTCTGTTGGAGAATGAGAATTGTACCCTAATTGAGAAGAGATGATTGGTTTTGGTTAATGACCTTGAAGCGTTCAACCAATATCCGTGGAGAGAGTCCTCGTTCTCCAAAACAATGAAATCATTATTAGCTATGAAGAATACAAATGTTGTTTTCGGTGATCTTAAAGATCAAGAAAAAAATACAGAAATCCCTCGCTGTTGTTCATGGGTATTCTCAATGGATATCCATTTGCCTTCTAGGTACAATTTTTTTTAATTTTATGTAGTGATGTATTGAATTATTTATGTGATGAGTACAGAATTACTCTCTTTTGTTTATATAGGCATGAGTATTTGAAACTATCACATTGGTGAGTAGTTTGCATGGTAACCAGGTTTCGACCAAGGTGCCAAAGAGTCTCAAGTGGTGTCCGACCACTATAGTACCAGTTGAGAATCTTCAAAAAAAAAAAATTTCGAAGGTGAATGTATGTTGGTGAATTATGTTGACAAGTTAATCTATATTACTTTCACATATACTAATTTATATTTCTTGCATATTTAGTTGACAGTTCTTTCATTGGTCCCTACTAACGAGGAAGAAGAAAAACGCTTCTGGAGATCAGTAGTTGGAGAGAATGTATGTTCAAAAACATTTTCTACCATTCTTTTTCTTGAACACAGATCTCGTGTAGTCATCGTGTAGCCTACATGATGACTACATGAGGTATGTGTAACCATCATGTAGTCTACATGATGCCTAAACGAGGTCCATGTAAACATCATGTAGTCTACACGAGAACCGTGCAACCATCATGTAGTCTACACAATGACTACACGAGGTCCGTGTAACTGATCTGTAATTACCTTTTTCTATTTTATCTGTAATATTACATGTTTTTTTAGTCGACGCCTTCTCAATCACCCTTTTCAGTAGAAGATGAGGCTAATGAAGAGGAGGATGCCATTGAAAATGAAGAGGAGAAGAAGATGAGGAAGAGGTCCATAGAGGCCATTGAAAAAACAGAGGAGAAGAAGGTTGTGTCCAAGAAGTTTAGTGGACATGAAGATTGGATGGAAAAATGTCTGATTGGAATTACCAAAATATCACTTTAATGGATAAGAAGATTCTGTCCACGCAACTAGACATTTCCTTTATAATTTTTCAAATTAAAATTTTGATAGATCATCTGGTAACATCGAGGCCAGATGATCTCATTTTGTCTTCGATCTGTCATGATGATGCTAGAGATGAGGAGGAGATAGAGATTGAGAAGGAAGTGAAAAATAATGAAGAATGAGAGAAAGATGAAAAAGAAGAAGATATGATAGAGAAGGAAGAAGAAGAAGAGGAGATGGTAGAGAAGGTAGAAGAAGGAACAAAAGGAAGAAAATGAAAAAGAAAAAGATAAAGATAAAAAAGAAGAAGAAAAAGAATAAGAAAAGGAAGAAGAGAATGTTGAAGAAAAGGGAGAAGAGAAGTTAGAAGGAAAAGATGGAAAAGAAGTAGAAAAAGAAGAAGAGAAAGAAGGACAAGAAAAAGAAGGAAGAGAAGAAGAAGAAAAGAAGGAAGGTAATAAGGAGGAAGAAGGTGAAAAGAAGGAAAATGAAGAAAAAACATAAGAGAAAAAAAGAAATAGAAATAGAAGAGAAAACAGAAAACGAAGAACAAAAATAAGAAAAAACGAAAGAAGAAGAAGAAAAAACAAAAGAAGAAGAAGAAGAATATGCTGAAAATAAAGCAGTAGAAGAAGAAGAAGAAACAAAAAGAAGAAGAACAAAAGGTTGCATCGATAATATCTACATTGATTGATTCAGTTCGGTCAACGGAGCAGTCCAACGATGGAGAAGAAGAAGAGCTCGTCTGACTTGGTGAACTTGGTAAGAGGAAGATAAAAAATATCAGGTCCTAGAGTTACCTAATTGGGAAACCGAAAATGTTGAAAAGAAGAAGCAACGAAGGAAAAAAACCGATGAGGATATCATTCCCAAAACGGACTTCAAACATT
Organism: Datisca glomerata; assembly: GCA_003255025.1. NCBI lineage: Eukaryota > Viridiplantae > Streptophyta > Magnoliopsida > Cucurbitales > Datiscaceae > Datisca > Datisca glomerata. The sequence continues at coordinate 987,338 of QANY01007889.1, forward strand.
TTCAAGCATATGGTGATGTATCTTCAGATGATGAAGCCCATTTTAAAGCCTGGTTGACTTCCCAAGGGCAAAATAAGTTCTGTAATTTTCTTGTACACTTCTTCTTCTCACGATGGTTACACTGACCTCGTGTAGCCATCGTGTAGTATACACAATAGTTACATTGGTCTCGTAGGTTACATGATGGTTACACTGACCTCGTGTAGTCATCGTGTTGTATACACGATGGCTACACTAAGCTCGTGTAGTCATCATGTTGTATACACGATGGCTACACTAAGCTCGTGTAGTCTTCATGTACTATTCATGATAGTTACACTAACATCGTGTATTCTACACGATGATTACACTGATCTCGTGTAGCCATCATATAGTATACACCATGTAATAAACCAATCGTATACCTAATTTTGATCTATAATTTCGTTGTACGGGAATGAGAAACTAGTCTCTTCACCTTATCAATGGTTTGAGTCAGATGTAAGAAGTTATTTATAATCTTTTTTAATGTGGTATTTAAAATAATTATAAATATCTTAACTAATCTTTATTACATTGCAACATATCCATGCATACCTGGAGCTCATAAGGATGGATTTGCAAAGATACAACCATCATATCAGAATCAGTGTTGGTGATTTGATTTTGCAAATAAGTAAGATTGTTTTTTAACTCAATGAACTGCACACCGTAGTCTACACGAGCCCTTCACAGGCCTTGTGTAGACTTCGTGTAGTCTACAAAAGGCTTTCATGGGCTTCATGTAGACTTCATGTTTTCTACAGGATGCCTTCACGGGCCTCGTGTAGACTTCATGTAGACTACATGATACCTTCATGGGCCTCGTATAGACTTCATGATCATTTTTTATTGATGTTGATGATTTAAACTTTTTCCTGTGACATTACAAGGGAACCTGTCTGGCTGAATGGCACAGTTTGAACAGGATCATGCGGGCTGGGATATTGACGTTGTTGATCAGCTCTGGTACCTAGTCATCGGCTTGCAGACGAATTTTGGAAAGAGTTGGGAACATTCAGATAAGTTTATCTTTCCAATGAATGTGAACCGCAGTCATTGAATTACGGTTGAGCTTGATTTGAATGGTCAGTGTATTCGTATTTATAACTCCATGAACACGTCATATCAACGCTCCTTGTACATTGAAATAATGAAACTTTTCTTGAAGATTGTCCCTCGGCTTCTTCAAATGATGAACATTTATTAGAGAATACAGGAAGTTAAACCCAAAGATTAGGGGAAATATGAGATCATGAAGAGCCTACAACAAGAGAATGTGTAAGTAAAATATACATTTTTTAAGTCCACTTAAAATTTCATACATATTATTTAATTGTGTTTTTGTGTTTCACGTGTTTTGTAAGTTCGATTGTGGGGTATTCACCCTTAAGTTTGTCGAAGCTCTTGCATGTCTGAAGAACCTCCAAGAAATAACTCAACAACAATTGCCAGAATATCGAACACGAATTACAATTGAGTTATTTGCACGTGGTAATGTTGTACCGAAATAATTTGGATATTTTTTATAGATTTTTATTTTATTTTTATACACCCTCAAATTGTGAATTATGGATTATGAGTTTTTTTGTTATTATATGTTTAGTGTAGTCTTCATATAGCCTACAAGATAACTTCATAGGCATCGTGTAGTCTTCATGTAGCCTACACGATGACTTCACGAGCATCGTATAGTCATCGTGTAGCTTACACGATGACTTCACGGGCATCGTATAGTCTTCATGTAGCTTACACGATGACTTCACAGGCATCGTGTAGTCTTCATGTAGCCTACACGATGACTTAACGGGCATTGTGTAATCATCATGTAGACTACACAATGACTTCACGGGCATCATGTAGTCTTCATGTAGTATACACGATGACTTTACGGGCATCGTGTGGTCTTCATGTAGACTACACAATGACTTCACGGGTATCGTGTAAGGTTTGTGTAGCCTACACGATAATTTCACGGGCATCTTGTAGTCTTCATGTAGCTTGCACAATGATTTCACGGGCATCGTGTAAGATTCGTGTAGACTACACGATGACTTCACGGGAACCGTGTAGGATTCATGTAGGCTAATTAAAGTTTATGACATTATTAAATAATAAAACAAGTATATTTGTATATTAATATTTAATTTAAGTCTACAGATGTTATTATTTATATTTAAATGACTTGATCATCCCTTGAGATAGAAGAACTGGATTTCTGCACGTTTGTCGGTTGTGGCCAATTTTCCCACAACCTTTGCACTTCACTCTCACTATTTCCTCACCTCTAGATGGGATTCTCTCTGTCCTAGGTTTGCCACTTTTCCGCCTCGTTATGGGTGACAATACCACATTTTCATGAACCCCCTAGTTAATGACCAAATCTGCTTGATCTCCAAGATAATGTATTATTTCCGCATACGCAATAATTAGATCCTCATTTTTATAGAACCATAAACACATACTGTATGTGAAAATATTGTGCTGCCGACTTGCAGTCAATGCACGAATGCATGAAATTTGATCAAGATTAAATTCTCTGCACGCAAGTCTTAAGATGCAAGTTTACCACTGCTCCCTACCCCCACCTGCAACACAAAACTCGTGGATGCTGGAAGGAAACAATGATAGTGTACGTGATGCAAGATGCTTCTTATTAAGCTCAGTCTCAACCCAATCTGTCACTTGCGAGGTGATTTAACAGGCGGTCATCCGTTGTTCATAGAACCACCGTTATAACATGTCACAGATATGTTCTATAAGGCATGTAATGGGAAGCTTTCTAGCATCCTTCAAAATCACATTCAAACATTTTCGATGTTTGTAATCATTATATTGTATCGTCTTCCATTTAAACGGGAACGTGCCTACCTCTCAACTCCCCCCATCGACATGTATTTTGTGATATCTGGAAATGCATCTGTAAAATGAGTCATCAGCCAATCAAATTCTGATTGACGGTATATATTTGTTACTTTAACAAACAATGTGACCACATCTTCCTTTTTATAAATTGATTTGATATTGTGGCTCATATGGAAGATGCAAGCTCCATGAAGCGCATTGGGAGACAACTTGTACATCATTTAATATACTTGTATGCTTGTCGGATATAAACACCAAGTCTTTTGAATCATCGATTACATCGTGAAGTTTACGGAAGAACCATTCCCATGAATCATTATTTTCTAAATCTGCAATTTCACTTGCAATGGGATATACTTGGTTATTCTCATCCTTTGTTGTTGCAACAAATAATACCCCTTTGTATTTGGCTTTTAAAGTGGTTGCGTCAACAACAATGACAAGCTGTATACAGTTGAAAAATTCATAAACATAGGGTCCAAGAGCCATGAAAAAAATATTTAAAATGATCATGTTCATCGGTCTCTGTGTGTGTTGTTGTCCCTGACAAATATTTAATATTGTTGTATTAAAATCGGCATAGTACATAGTGTACAAGATGCGTACACGAGGTCCGTGTAACCATGGTGTAGACTACACGAGATCTGTGTAACCATCATGTAGACTACATGATGACTACACATTGTTAGTGTAGGCATCGTGTAGTACTCGTGTAGACATTATGATGGTAAAATAAATAAAATACACTTATTTTTTATTCTAACATGTGACAATATGCTGGGAGCATCCTATAATTGTCTTTAGGAGACCCTCGAACTAATTCCAATGCATATTCCCTAGCGCTTCATGTCTTATGATAACTTATGTTGACACTGAAATCAAGTCGAACATCTTTAGTTATGTCTTTTGACCTATATATATGTCCGACGCCCTTGTATTTGGACATTATAGAATGACCAATCAATGAATATGTAGCATGATGGTGTTCATGTCTCAATACTTCAAATGTGCATGTATTTGTATTGATGAACTTTGTAATTTTGAAGTATGAATAATTTTTCAATTGCATGGCCCGTAACCTCCATTGACATATTTTTTCAACACATACAAGTATTAATATTGACTGGTTTGACTTGAAGATTTGAAACTCAAAATTTCTCTGGATGGCCATCATACGAGTAACCTTAAGCAGCTTGATTTTATCAATGTACAAATCATCAATATTTATTGTGTCTGAGACAAGATGATTCAAATCAGCCCGTTGATCACTAAACCCAGGACGTTGTTTATTCAAATCAAGTTGTGTTGGCAATGGACAAGTGGTCTCAAGTTCAAGTCCAGTATTCAAGCCTGAAATTGTTGTATGGTCATCTTCACTGATGGTTTCATCATGGTCATCTCCATGGCTTGCATCATCATACGCCTCCTGATCAAAATCATCATCATCATCTCCATCCTCATCCTCATCCTCGAAAACATCATAATCGTCATGACCAAAAATATCATCATAATCATAGTTCCTTTCAAAATGATCAACACACTCAAAGCGAGAAATGTTTTCATGTAGAGGTTGTCGTGACATTTGTGTTTCAGGAACCCAACTTCGATAAAACCCTATAGTTTCAAGAACCCGAGCTTGTTGTGACATTGTACTTTGAGGAACCGAGCTTTGAGATGGAAATTTTTTTGGCTTGTTACTTACAAATAGTGGGCTTCTAAGTGATTCTGATTTATTCTCCTTAACAAAGAACTGTAAATCTCTATCCTTTACAATTTCAGCATGAGGGTAGAGGACATGGCTTCTATAAAGAAATTTGATAGACATATCATACTTTAAGGGGTCTATTTGGAGTTCTTCATGCAATATACCAAATAACTCGTGGTAAGTGCAGTTTGTAGATATCTTCAATAATTTGATTTTCTCTCCACTAAAAGACCATGTTGTACCATTTTTAGGAGTACAAAAATTCGAACTCCAGACATATTTGTATATACATCAATGAAGGAAGTCAGTATAAGAAGAATACTTAATGAAATGGAATATTACACGATGATCGTGTAGCCATCGTGTAATCATCATGTAGTGTACACGAGACCTTCACGAGCATCGTGTAGTGTACACGAGTGTGATACACGATGATCGTGTCATGTAATGTACACGAGGACTATACGATGATCGTGTAGTTCCACCGTGTATACTACACAAGGACTACACAATGATCGTGTAGTTCCATCGTATATTGTACACGAGGACTATACGAGGATCGTGTACTATACAAGAGGAGTACACGATCATCATGTGGTCATCATGTACACTACATGATGATCGTGTAGTCCTCGTGTAGTGTAATAGATGTTACACGATGCTCGTGAACTGCTGAAGAAGTTCCAAATGCACTACACGATGATCGTGTAGTGTACACGAGATCTACACGGGGCTCGTGTACCCTACGTGTAGTCTACACGATGACTACACGAGGCTCGTGTAGACCTCGTTTATCACTACACCATCATCTTGTACAATAAATGAACTTCAAACAACGTTTCAGAAAGAATAAAACAAATAAATATTCTAAAAAAACTCATGAAAATGAAAAGCCCATGAAAGAATGAAGAAGACAAGTAAATATTTTAGAAAGAAGAGAACAAAACTTATACATGTTCTAGAGAGAATAATTAACCATCCTTTTCTGTTGCGGGAAGAAGGAAGAAGCCGAAGAAGAAAACGAAGAAGAAGTAAAAGAAATGAAAAACAAAGAAGGAGAAATGGGATGGGTAAGGAGGTTTTGAGTGTTAAGTGAGTAGACCATGACATTTGATTGAACAGCTTATAAGAAGGACAATGGGGAAAAAAAGTGAAAAAGTGAAGGAAAAGTGGGTCAGGGGTCAAGGTAAGCAAAAATTAGTGTAAAGGTCTAATTATGTAAAATTATTAGTGAATAGAGGTCTACTTTAACAAAAAACTCTTGTCTTGAAAGGGCATTTTCGAGTTTGTAATAAAAAGTTAAGCGAAAGTGAATATAAAGTTAACGGAGGGCGTGTCTGTGTAATTATCAAATATAAGGGTGTGTATGTGTAGTTTATTCAAATTACAGGAGAGATTGGATAATTTACCTTAAAGATAAAGGTAAAGGAAGGAAAGTGAGAGTGAAGGAAAGGAAAACAATATTGTCCTTATCACAAATAGAAATGAAATGTCATTCACTTTTATATATTTATTAACCATCGATCATAATCAAAATTGTATAATTACTTGTCTAACTTAGATGGTTTATGATTTGTTTGTATATTTCCTTTAACCTATTTACACTATTATCAACTTATTTTTAACTTTTAATTTAATTTAATTTTCTAAAGTAAATTTTATAATTTAAAAATTCGACTTACGAAAAAATTATTTTTGTAGATTATATTTAAACAAATGATAAAAACATTACATTATATCATATCAAAAGAAAATTGTTTGGTACTTGGAGCTCTATAATAGAGTCCCTAAAAATCAAAATGCCTCTTAAACATGAGATCTGAAAATGATTGAGAATGAGAGAAGCTAGAAATGGCGGACAAGGAGAAGGGAGAAGTTATTGAAGTGAAAGAGACAAAGCAAATGGGTTTATTTTAGAAAATGAGAATGAGACAAGTAATGGTTGAGTGAGACCCACACAAAATTTGGCAAAAGAGAGTCACTGCCTATGAGTGGGTAATGGCTGAAAAATCAGTAATGGTTTCCCTGATTTTGTGTGGGACTCGTAGTTTCTTTCCTTTTTGCTGGAGTAAACGCAGTTAACGATACCTTTCCATCTTTTACCTTTACCGATCGGTAAACATGCCTTGAAACACTCTAAAAGCTAAAAGAGCTCATTCATTCAGCATTGCTGTGATATAAGAGAAATAGATTTCTTCTTCATCCTTTTATTCTAACTTTTAGAGACAGAATCAACTTTTCCTTTTTCTTTTCCAAGTGTACTTTCTTTCCTTTTTGCTGATTTTAGTTAACGCAGTTAATGAGAACAATCAGTAAACAATACCTTTCCATCTTTTACCTTTACCGATCGGTAAACATGCCTTTTAACACTGTAAAAGCTAAAAGGGCTCACATTCAGCATTGCTGTGATATAAGAGAAATAGATTTCATCTTCTTCCTTTTATTCTAAATTTTAGAGCCAGAATCAACTTTTCCTTCTTCTTTTCCAAGTGTACCCGGAAGCGAAAAGAACAGAACTTAATAAATTAAGTGTAACTGTTAAATGTAATCTATGTACCTAATATATCACGTTGTTTACTATTTATATGATACACAATCTGCTGTAAATATGTGAAGCAGCATCAATAGCATGATGGCTGTTACTTACCATAGGGGCCTCCTAATCTCACAAGAATCAGAGGAAGGCCAAAGAGTTAATCAACACTGCTTTTAAAATACTTCTGAAAGCATTCTTCTTCCCTGCAATATCTGTACATGACTTTGTATACTTCCATCAACAATCTAGGGAACCGACTTGAAAAATACCCATCAAATCCTACAGGTACTGGTCCTACAAGTTCCTGAAAAAGCACCATGCATAAATTCAGAGAAGCTAACCTCAGATATTCAAGCTTCGAATGAGCAAACCAAAAAGTGCAGCCAAGACACAGAGTCGAGTTATAATCAATGATGAGTCGAAAATCGACTCTTCTTTAAAAAAAGTTACACCCGTGCACCATGCAACGTTAGGTTATTAACGAATGAGCCCATTGTGGACCTTATATCAAGCACCGGATGTAGTTCTACTAATATTGAGTTACCAAGGGCCAGTTATCAGATTCAAATCAAAGGCACGATGAACATAAACTATTTTAAACATAGCAATTACAGGAAAAACCCAAGGATTTACATAATGGGATGATCAGAGAGATAGTAAAAAGATGCTCAGACATATAATTCCACACACAGGAAACTGGAAGGAATATATTGTCACAGTGACAGTATCTAAAATAGTATGCACGATTTGGTTCAAGTTAACAATTTGACAAAGGATGAGTTTTTTTCCAGCCAACTTAGTAAATTAGTCTCCATATATATGCTATTGCTTGGCAATAGATGATCAAGCCTATCATTTTCACCAATATGTCAGTCAAACCTTTAACTACATCTAGACCAACAAAGCTACAGCACTGCATAAATTGTTAGCCCGAAATAAGAACCTGAATCTCTTTTGGCAGTTCTCTATAATGATTCAACTTGTTTCGCATTACTCGCAACAAGTCTCGGACACTGTCGTACTTATAACGTCTATATCGTCCAATGTTAGCCATAAATGCAGGTTCCATCTTCTCATCCCATTTAGCACCTAAAGCTATCGGTGTGATGCATTCTAATGTTTTCAAGAGATCAGACTGTGTCTCCCTATCCTCTAATTCCACTCTGTCACTAGTGTCACGAAAAAATGAGAGTCTTGTCTCAGAATTCCAGAACAAAGGATGTTGCAACACTTCAAAAGCTTTTGGCCTGAAATTAATCATAAGAATACATCAGCAGATGTCTGTGTATATATGTATACAACAAAACGAAGTTTACAAGTGTATGATTACTTGCTTACTATCAAATATCAATAAGAAAAGGTTGGCCGTTTACGATTTTACTTATATATGTTCAGGTAATAAAAACAATCAATCGTCTGGAGATAGCTCAATAAAAATTTAGGAACATTATGCTACTCACTAAGAATCCATAGAACCTTTTTTGTAGGTAAATCCATAGAACCTTTTTAAAGGGGAAAGAGAGTGTCCAATCAATAATTAATCTTACATCAATATGTAACTCACGCACGATTAGTTGGTCGCATGCATTCTTCATTCTCGTTTGAAGTCTGGATTTCATAGACACTAGACGAATAATTTCTTTTTGGTCAAAGTGGTCGAAGTACACTTTACCCCCCTAAACTATGAGGGCTGTAACCATTCAACATTTATTTTGTCACGATTAAAACCTTGAACTCAAAATTGCAAAATAAACCTTCCGTCCATCGAAAAGTCAGAAGCTCACATGCACTAATCTTCCCAAAAACCCCACTACTTATAATGCTCTGGAACTGGGTTTTTTGGGAAGATCAGGATGTGGTTCTAGAATTCATGCCTTAAAGGGTAAAAATAAGAGTACTTACTAACGAGTATTTGACAATTTGATCGACGGAAGGTTTATTTTACACTTGTTTTTAATAAAATAAGTTTTTTAATTGTAGCAGAATAAAGTACAACCTTCACAGTTTTGGGTGGCAAATATACTTCCCCTTTTTATATCTGAAACAAATCAATTACCTCTTAATCATGAAACAACCAAGTGCTATTCTATTAAAGGAAAGTGGTACTAATAAAGTAGTAGCATGCCCTTTACACTCTATAAGAGAAACCAAAATCATAATAAGAAAAATCTTTTGTCAAATTCATTTCTTTTATCTTCCTTCCTTTTTTTCCCAAACAAAGGACCTTACCTCAATTCAGGAGTAGGGTTTAGTAATTGAGAAATAAGATCTACAGCTTCAGGAATATGCTCAACCAAGAAGAGATCCATTTGGTTCTTCACAATATTGACATCACGCTCAAGACGGTCACCAAATGGATGTCTACCACCAGTGATGCAAAAAAAGAGGACACAACCCAAACTAAACAAATCAACTGCACGGGTTTGGCGGCCATGGAGAAGCTGTTCAGGAGCTTGCCAACCAGAACTGCCACAACCTCCTATAGGGTCATGACAAATCAGGATAAAATCTTAGTGAGCAATGTTCAATACTAAAGACATAATAATCAACAAGACATAAAAAATCGGCACTGTACCCTTACACTTCATATTTCTGGTCTGTTTAGAGTTTTTAGACTCATATCTAACAAGTATGACCTTTTAGGCATCTAGCATTTTTATAGACAGATGAGAGGATCAACTAACAAGCATCGTTAAACCAAGGGTATAATTTGGAGAGCGCATGACTATGGATTCTACCAGTATGGGTGGTAGATTTAAGAGTTAGGAACACTTGCCTGTAGCATGATGGCCTAAGGAAGACATATCCCCTTGAAGGCGCTTGCTTATGCCCATATCAGAAAGCTTTGCACACAAAGATCTTTCCTTAATTATCAAGACGTTTTGAGGCTTTAAGTCTCGATGAATTATTCCCAATTCATGCAAATGCCCAAGCCCAAAAACCACATCCCTGTGTTATAAACACAAGAGAGATGGTCAACACAATACTAATCCAACGAAAGGCAAATGTAATTTACAGTGCTAACGAGAAATATTCACCCTGCTACGAAAGCCGTAGCGAGGTCAAAAACGCAAAGCATATGTTATCAGGACATGAGCTTGATAATAAATTTCTAAGGAGAGTATAAGGTTGTTCAACCAGGTTTTTTTTTTATAACAGTCGGTATCCGGGCTTCGCCCAACTATTCCCATGTGGCCGTGGCGGTTCGACCGTGAGACCTCCTAGTGGCCCCAAGAAATTGACGGTATGGGGAATAGAACCTGGGACGTGCGCCTAATCTACACATCCTAACATTCGCCCTTACCACTAGGCCAACCCCTTGGGGTTAAATTCAACCAACTTTTTTCAAAAACCAACATTGGAACAAAGTAACCCAGCTAATCTTTTAAAAGACAAATGCACAAAAAGAAAACTTTACAGTTAGAATTTTCTCTCCTTTCGAAAGTTCCCAAAAACAGCCAAAGGAATACAATTCCAAAAGGCCTTATTCAAAAAATCCACCCCTTAAGAGCTTCCAGCCAACAATAAAGTCCTTCATAGAAGAGGGCATAGAAAAACTAATGTGAGCAGCATCCATAAGTTTTCCTTAGATGTCCCAGGAATAGGAGCGATGGAGGAATATGCGGTTATAACAAAAGATAACATGAAAAGATGGATCTTCTCCCAAGGAATAGGAGCGATGGAGGAATATGCGGTTATAACAAAAGATAACATGAAAAGATGGATCTTCTCCTCACTGTTAAGCCATCCGTACAACGAAGTCCTATGATACAATGCTGCGCTCAAGGACACACTGGTAGTTCTTACGCCATGAGACCCATGACATATGAATGAAAAACTAAATGCAAGAATATTGACCCAATTTAGACTCAATTCAGCTTTATGGGTGATTTACCTAACATGCATTGGATTAAAGAAGACAATGAAACATATCATACGCTGAAAGAGATTACAATATATGGGATCTGACTAAGATACATGTAAGAGGAGATTATTAATGACATACAACAAATACGGCAATAATCTTAAAAGTATGAGTAACATTTAAGACCAACCTCATCAGCTTTAGTAGAAGAGGAGACGGAAGACCATTTGCTTTCCACAAAGCCAGATCTGGAAGAACGTACTTGACAAAATCTAAATGCAGCTTATACCCAGTAACATTTATCATATCTGAATTATCATTAATCACAGTGTTCTGTGAGAGATCTGAGTACACCTGAATCAAATCATCTAAGCTGCAGGTACAACGTTCCAGAGAAAGATATACAAAATCTTGATCATACTCCACTCCATACCAGCGCACGATGTTTGGATGCTGGTCAGAAGCAATAAGGTTCTGAATTTCTTTAAAAGCCACATCATGATGAGCCTGAACAAGGCGTTTCACAGCTACAGGTCGACCATCATAAACTCCCTCAAAGACAACAGTACCATTACTTCCCTTGGCTATTTCTTTATTAGATAAAAATAATTTACCAATCCTACGTCCATTGGCACCACCATCAAGGTTGTTATCGTACAACCACCTTCTGTGGTGATTCTTATTTTGGGTCAGCAGGTCCTCATTTTCTGATTGAACAAGTGCTTCCTTTTTCTCAACCTTGTTATTGTCTCTCCCTAATTTTCGACTTTTCTTCTTCTTTGAAGAGGTGGGTTTTAAATCAGAAAGACCAGGTTGTACATTAATGAACATTTGTTTTACCACCATTCTATGGCTAAAAATAACCAATCCAAAAAGCATGAGACTAAATGCAATAGCAGTAAATGCTAGTGGTCTTTCAAAAAGCACGCCTAACAGGTTCACATAAAAACTTCTCGTCTCATGTTCTTGTATCCTCGAGTCATCGATACTCAATGAAGGAAGAGGGAACACTGCTTTACTGTCATTATTTTGGTGACTTACATTTTTTTCAAGAGGAAGCATCAGGTTCGGTGTAGGAGCAGGAAGCATTGAGTTTTCAGGACTCGAAGGAAGCATCGGATTGGAAGCAGGTAGCGGGAGCATGTTATCCATGTTGTGATCCTCCAACTGTCTTACAGACCCAGATGATTCTAACAATACATTGCTTCTTTGGCGAAAAATAGGTCCTTTTGATTGACAAGACAATGGCATAGAAAAATCAAAGTCAAATTCAGAACCAAGCCTATTTCTGGTGTTAAATGGAGTACTCTTTGATGGATTCTCACTGTCTGGACATAGCAAAGTTGCCCCAAGTTCAGCAACAGTCATAGTCCATGAAACTTCCTCTGTGCCTGGAATAAAGGACTTCAGAAAATAATCTGTCCTTGTGATATGCAGCCGTGGCTCGTCAGGGATGACCAAACCAGAACTTAGCAGATCCTTATCATTTACATTATCACTAGAGCCATCACTATACAAAACACTCTTCCCTACATCACTAAGTGAAGTGGATTGAGAATCAGATGATGAATAACTACGAATTAGCTTCCCATTCATGGGCTCAATCTCAAAGACAGTGGACTTCCTAGATCCAAGTGTAACTGCACCATCTTCTGATACGAATGGTGTGCTTCTGACAAAATCTTCTATAGTCATTGAAAGCTTCTGCAAATGCCGACACATAATTAAATGTGTCAAGGAAAAGCAGCCACCTGGATATAGAATCTTTAATTTATAAATGCAAAAGAGCCCACATTCTTAATGAAGATGCACTACATGCACTTAAGAGTCGAGACTCCAAATAACTCGCTGTATCTAGCAAGTACAAGTGCGTTTAAGCCCAAAGATATCATATTGACACAAAAGTTTTATTAATTATATTACACTGTGAACCTAAGATGCAAATGTTGAGAGCATAAGAGATCGAGAGAGATAAATTGAGGAAGATTATGAACCAAGAGCCACCTAGTTTGATGTCATTCAAAGCCAAAATAAAATTCAGTCCATCATTATGTTTTTGAAATATATTTGGATCCGGAGTAAGGCTTTGCTAGTAGGCTAGAGTATTTGGATTTCCTGTTTGTAAACTTAAGGAATTAGCCCAAAAACAAATTTACTAAAAACGTTCTCTTCAAACCGCTTTACACCCAAAAAAAAAAACAATTTATGGATGTTACTATCAAACACATTTTTGGATATTAGATTTTTTAAGAATATTATTTTTGACCTAGTCTCATTGTTCACATAAAGCAAGTTTTCAAAAAATTTTATGATAAGGGCTCTATAAGTGTGTAACAAACAGGAGCGGAGCGAGCATCGGACCAAGAGGGCACGTGCCCACCGAGCTGCCCCTCCCCACAATAACCTCTATCACTATCTAATTTTATCGGTCTCCTTTTCTTTCCTATTTTTCTTAATCTCATTGTTATATAATTACAGTTTTTTAGACTGTTATATAAGTATAGTTTTACACTCATAATTACTCACAATATACCGTTGGGTTGATGTATTACTTTTTAGTTAATCAAAATATATATTATTAGTCATTCTATCTTTTTTGTTCACGATAAATTTTGTTTATAGGATTTTGATTAGTTTTATATGTTCACTCCATTTTCAAATTAAAAGACTCTTCAGTTGATATTATCAAGAAATGCAAGGGAGTTAATGGTATTAATGTCTCTTGCTGATAAAAAATAGTATTAATGTCCTTGAAATTTAAAAATTTCACTTTAATCTCTAAACTCTATGACTTGTTATTCTAATTCATAGCTTTTCATACTTGAGGCAAATTATTTCTAACAGTAGTTAATATTGTTATAATTTTAAGTGAATTAATTATGTGAGTACCAAGTATCTCATATATTCATGTCTGAGTCTTTGCATTATATAGGTAGTTCTATAATTAGTAGAGATAAGTAAATACTCCATTTAACCTTAATAAAGTCTATGCGCACTCAAATCCCTTAAAAGAATTTACCAATTTGAATACTGGGACTAATTTAATAATACATATACCTCTAACATTGCAAATAGTTGATTTAATGTAATTATTGTATTCTTTTTTGTAATCATTGATGTTTGAGTCAGTTTACGCAATACATACACATCGACTAATCTCATGGGACTCATGCACCATACCGTCAAAGCACTAAAAGTCCCCCCTTTATAATGACCCCTCGAGCAATAATTATTGTATAAGAGTGCTCCCTCTAAAATGAATTTCTGGTTCCGCCACTGACTGGTCACATACTAAGGATTAATAGTCATTCTTAGAGAAAGCATTAATATGACAAACAGTAATAAACTATACCATTTTACCAAAGTGTTCACTGTGCATATACAACTCCCAATCATCTCCACAATCTATGAAAAATTGGCTTCTTAGTCCAGATGCATTTTGTTTACCATCCTCTTGGTTGATAGTAGCCTGATAGGAGGTGTAAATTGGTGGCCCTGAATCAAATGACCAAATTACTCTCATAGACTTACTCTCCAGCAGATGAATTTTCCCATCAAGTGCAGCTATTAAAGCTGTACCTCGTTTACTTTCCCTGTAAAGGTTCCAAATTAGAAGGCACGTGTAAATATATTTGTTTTACAGTAGGGTTCTAGTTTCGGTATAATATAAACATAATTAAAATATATGAAATAAATGGGGAGGGTGATGGTGCGAGGACTATTATATCCGTCCCCGCCTCATTCCTGCGCGGGCTTACTTACAATTGCCTTGTATACGCCCCATCACACATCTATTCACCAAGATTTCAACCTATTAGGGAGAGAACTCTGCGGGTTCTGGGATCCATGGGTAATCTTGACATCCTAGCAATTTTTATAGATTCGAACATTATTACTAAATGCGACTAAACGTGGAAGTCAACTCAATCAGCTGGTGGGGTACAGCATCCTAGAATGTAATTTAAAGCAAGGCAATACGTTTCAAGTAGAATCGTTTAAAAAATCTTAGACCTTTTAGAATTATAATAAACCATTCAACACAAACCGAATCATTTCAAATATCAATGACTAATGTTGACATAGTGCTAGTAAATCAGTTATACTGAAATGCATTAAAAAGCAATACGAAAACTTCACGCGAGTTGAATTAAGGAAATATTAAAAAAGTATAACCAACAAACCAATAAGAGAGGCAACTTACGGTGAAAAGGACAGAAGAGATCTGCCTGGATTTCGAACTAAGCCCTCAGAAATTTCCTCGTATGAACTCGATATGGGCAAGTCTGAGCTCGATAAGTCACCGATGAAGCTCGAAAAACTAGAGATTATTAATAAATATACGAACAAAAGGCGGGATAAATGATGTTTCATCTGCGAGATTGAAGCCAAACCCAGATGCTATGAAAGGGGAAAATGTTGAAATTGGGGGCGACTGGCAATTGCCCGTACGAGAGATCTATTCTGCGTGGATTTTTCCAACAACTTAAAAGGAAGAACAGGTGAAGGTATCGACAGAAGATTCCAAGCTTCCGGGGATCCCTGCAATCTTCGGATCTTCAACTTCCTGACGCTACCACAACCGCAGTATTTTCCTTCCCGCGAGTCTGCGACGATTATTGATTTCTTTTTTTTTCTTTTCATTTCTCTCTCGTATTCTCTTTCGTTTAGTAACCGAAAGCCGCCCCTTGCCTTAAGCCGACCACTCAAAAAAAGAGCCTTAAGCCCTGCTTAAAGTCTGCCAGTTTTTTTTTCTTTTTTTAAATCTACGCTGTTTACCCCTTGAGTTATTGAAATATCTTAAAGCCCCCTCTCCCCATTATGGGCAATATTTATTCATTTCTTTCTGACAAAACTATCAATTACACCCTCCACATTTACGGTTACCATCATTTATAATTTTAAATTTTAAATTTCATTATTTTTAACTCTGAAGTTATTGAATAGGGAAAAATCACTCAAGACACACACAAATAACAAATCTTGAGGGGACGCGTGGATCATAAACATTGTAAGATTGAAGGCTAGATGAGAAAAGAGAAGTGGTTCAAATAGATCATGAAGTAAGCGAAAACGCAGACGGGAATGCTAAACGGGAATGAAAGCGAGAACGGAAAGGAGCACGGAAATGGGAAATACAGACCGGTCAACAGAAAAAAACTGATGAGGGACTCGCGACTCTGGAACGGGAAAAGGAACCTAAGACTTGGAGAACTACCTTGAACGGGCAAGGCACTCGCTGAGCTATGCGAGAACAGGAAAAGAAGGATAAAAAGGAGAGCAGGAACGGACGAGGGGAATCTAAAATGGCAGTCAAGTGGTTGTGATTGATTAGGTAACTGAATGACTCGGATGAGACATGATGACAGGCTATCAAGTGGCTATGATTGATTGGCTCGAACCACAAGAAATCACCAAGTGGCTGTGACTGATTGGCAGCTGAACAAGACAGACGGGAAATAAGGATAATCATTTCTCTATCTTTCTATTGTTATTTTAATCAACTCATGCAATTTAGGAAGCCTATAAAAGGCCAGTGAATTAGATGAAAAACACACATTCAATACTATCTCAAAGCATTTACTTTTTACATTCCCTTATTCTTAAACTCCCTCCTCTCTCCCTCTCTCATTAATACTTATATAAACCCTTTACACGGCCATTATCAATACTTTCTCATTTGATCTGTGATCAGCGAAAAAAATCATTTACATTTTGGTGCTTTCGTTGAGAATGAGAAGAAACCTCAAAGATACCCTCCAGAAAACCAAACCATGCTTCGAACCAGATCGAACACCACCCTTAACGAAGGAAACAGGTACGAGGATGAACAAGCCAATCACCCTCCTCCCGCAGCTGAGATATTTAAGGTTATCCTAAGCTGAATACACGAGATAGAATAGCGAAATTTCGAAATACTACAGAACGTATGGAGGACGATGTAGGAACAGATTGCTGCATTACAACGGGACCTTGCACAGAAGTCAGTCAACACACTAACCATGAGGAAATGGAAAACCACCAAAAATGAGGTAGACACCAAGTCAGATGGGAAGGGGACAATGAGAATAGTGGGAACGTGCAGAATGAAGACGGGGAAGTTCAGTACAAGGAACACGGAAAGGAGGAAGCGGGAGAAATTCGCCAACCAAAAGTCATGATGGAAGCTGCCATGGAGGAAATAATGGAAAGAAAGATGATGGAACTAAGGAATCTGGGAAACATGGGAAAAATTGACATGGATCACTCAAAAGAACTCTATTAAGTCCGAGAATCTTGGTCTCCCCAATTCTAAGGAAGTTCCTTGCACCTAAATGCAAATGTTATTTTGGGAAATTTGACCCTATAGATCATCTCAGTCAGTTCAAGCAAGTTATGAAATTATACCAACATGAAGACACTTTGATGTGCAGGATACTCCCCATAAGTCTAGACAGAACTGCACTTAAATAATATCACTCCTTCCATGCTCAATCTATTACTAACTTTACTATCATGCCCACTGTTTTCTTGGTACAATACTCTACATACCGAGCAGTAATGGAGGACTTAGACTACCTTTTGACAATATCCACCCAGAAGAAAAAAGAAACACTTCGGGAATACATTCATAGATTCAAAGGGGAGATGGCCAAGGTAGAAAGTTATGACGATAAAGTAGCAAAACTGGCTTTTAGACGGGGACTGGATCCAGAATCAGCCTTCTTTGAAGATTTATCAAAGATAAAACCTTTGACCATGGCGGAGACTTTCCAACAGATGCAAGGGTACATCACATTGGAAGAAGAAATGAAAAGTTTGTTAAAACAAGCGGGACGACGGACTAATGAGCCAAAGAAATAAGAATGAAGCTCGAGTGCAGGCATAAGCAGAATCAAAGAATAGAAAAAGAAAGTGAGCGGGGAGACAGTAAGCGGAATAGAACTGATACTCGAAGGATATACACGAATGATATTCATCTTAAAGACAAAGTCTACACCCCACTGATAATCTCGATAAACCAAGTCTTGGAGATGATAAAAGATAAACCTTGGTTGAAAAGGTCGGCCTCACTTACAAAGGAGTCAAACCACAAGGATAAAGATAAATATTGCTCATTCTACAGGAGTAACGAACATTACTGCTTCCAGCTAAAGGATTGTGTGGAGAAACTGGTGAAAGAAATATACCTTAACCAATTTATGAAGAGAGAAGAACCAAAGCGGGAAGCTGAAGGGGAAGTCCATGACTGAGAAAAAAAGGATAATGCGAAACAGCCGCTCCGAATAGTCGACACCATCATTGCATTAACTGAACATGAGGGGACTACTACGAAGGAAATGAAAATGTACAGCAAAAGACCATTATTGGAAGGAAGCTGGAAACCAAGAAATACCTCCAACGAAAGCGGAATCCCTCGCTCATTTTTTGCGACATGGACTTGGAATATGACGGGCGCCACAACGACGCCCTTGTCATCTTAATACAAGTAGGAAATTTTCTGCTAAGAATGGTGCTAATTGACGATGGGAGTGCAGTCAATATTCTCCATCGGTCAACGCTTAAAAAGATATCTATGGGAGAACGATAGTTATAAGATCCGCCGCAGCCACTAGTAGGTTTCAATGGAACTGTGAGCTACTCAGAAGGGCTGAACAACCTTCCAGTTAGTACAGAACCATTCAATTACCTCACCGACTTCGTGGTACTGGACACGTCTTTTCCTTACAATGCTATTTTAGGAAGAACCTGGTTGCATAAGATGAAGGCAGTGCCATCCACCTACTACTAAGCGCTAAAATATCCATCTCTTGAAAGAATTAAAACCATAAGGAGGGACCCAACTGCCACTGGATATGCGCAATAACCGCATTAGAATAAGCAAGGAAATAAAAAATGGGAAAAATAGAAGATAAGTTTGTGGCTGCTGATGGACAATAGCAATCACACGAGGAAGCGCATGTGGCCCCGAGGTACAAAGCAGGAGAGGAAGCCGAACTTATTTGCTTAGATGAAAAATGCAAAAAAAATGATATATATTGGAGCCTGCCTAGAGGAAATGGAAAAGGAAAAGTTAATTGACTTCCTACGGAGAAATAAGGATATTTTTGCAACCACCGCTCAGGAGATGCCAGGTATACCGAAAAATATAATCTATCATAAACTGAATACTGACCCTTCTGTCAATCCAGTGAAGCAACGAAAAAGAAGTTTCACATTAGAAAGAAACATGACCATCAAAGAAGAAGTTGGCAAACTGCTAAAAGCCGATTTCATCAGGGAAGTAAATTACCCAGAGTGGCTCGCTTACGTTGTCATGGTGAAAAAGAAAAATAAGAAATGGAGAATTTGTGTAGACTTCCTAGAACTAAACAAGGCCTGCCCAAAGATGAATATATGTTACCCATAATAGATCAGATGGTGGACGCTACCTCGGGACACGAACTTCTGAGCTTCATGGACGCCCTTTCAGGATACAACCAGGTGAAAATGTTCTAATCTAACCAAGAGTGCAACTTAACAGGGTACTTTTGTTATAAGGTAATGTCTTTTGGTTTAAAAAATATAGGTGCAACTTACTAAAGGTTGGGAAATAAAATCTTTCGAGAACAGATTGAGAAAACCATGGAAGTCTATGAAAATGACATGCTAGTGAAGAGTTATGAGCAGAAAGATCACATCAAAAACCTTGATGAGGCCATTTCTATCCTAAGGAAAAGTTCGATGAAGTTGAATCCAGAAAAATGCACCTTCGGAGCAGCAGCCTGAAAATTCCTCGGTCACTTGATTATGCAGCGGGGAATTGAGGTCAACCCGGATGAAGTGAAAGCCATAATGTAGATGGAGTCCCTGTGAAACCAGAAAGAAATACAAGGCTTAACATGAAGGTCACAGCATTGAATATATTTCTTTCAAGATCAATCGACAAGTGTAAACCATTCTTTGTAAAGCTAATGAAGAATCCAGCAAACAGATTGGATGACGAGTGTGAGGAGGCTCTTAGCAAGATAAAAGAATACTTGACAACTCCACCGTTATTATCAAAATCAAAGCTGGGGGGACCTTTATACATATACATAGCCGTCTCGCAAACCACCGTCAGCACTGTTCTGATCAGAGAAGAAGAAAGGAAACAGTAGCTAGTATACTTCGTCAGCAAAAGTCTGATAGCAGCTGAAACCTGTTACAAAAGGATGAAAAAATTGATACTGCCCATTTTGGTAGCCGCAAGGAAACTAAGGCCCTACTTTCAGGCACATATCATAAATGTGTTGACGGACTCACCAATTAGAAATCTTCTTCTACATTCACCTAAAATAAGTGGAAGAATGGCAAAGTGGGAAATTGAGTTAAGCTAATACGAGATCCACTACGAGCTAAAAAGATCAATTAAAGGGCAAGTCTTGGTCAATTTTGTGGTAGACTTTACTATTGACACCAATGAGGAAGTAGAAAGCGCACAACAAGCAATTGGAAGGAGTTATACGTTGACGAAGCCTCCAAAAATAAAGGAGCCAAATTGGGAGTGGTGTTGCGGACTCCGTTTGACGAAACACTCGAACATTCCATCTCATTTGGATTTAACGCCTCAACCAATGAAGCCGATTACGAAGCTCTGATAGCAAGAATAACTCTGTTATGGGAATTGAGGGTAAATGAGATAAAAATCTTTTATGATTCAATGTTGGTAGTAAAGCAGGTAACGGGAGAGTTCACAGCGAAAGATGAAAGAATGATTAATTACCTGCAATGGACAAAGGGACTGCTCAAACAAATAAAAAAAATTTAAATTTCACCATATCCCAAGAGCAGAAAACAGACACGCGGACGCATTGGCAAATTTGGGGTCTTCACTACAACTCCCACAAAAAAGAAGCGTACCAGCTGAATTTCTAGAAAGACCAAGCATCACAGCCAAAGAAGTAGCAGAAGTGAAAGTTGAGCAGGAATCGAGCTAGCAGGATGACATAATTTGTTGCTTGAAAGAAGGGATCCTAACTCGAGACAGACTCCATGCTAGAAAGATTCAACAATAGAGTGTCAAATACTGCATAATTAACGATTCATTGAATAAACGGTCTTTTTCAAGGTCGTATCTGAAGTGCCTAAAGGAGAAGGAGCCTAATACGTGTTAGTAGATATTCATGGAGAGGTGTGCGGAAATCATACCGGGGGCATATCTTTAGCCCATAAAGTGCTAATGAAGGATATTACTGACCGAAAATACACTGAGATGCCAAACAATATGCGAAGAAGTGCAACAAGTATCAACGATTTGCTCCCGTGATAAATTTGGCCACATGACAAGCCCTTGGCCATTCATGCAATGGGCTCTAGACATCGTCGGGCCACTCCCCATGGCACCCGCTCAGAAACGTTTCCTGCTGGTTGCCACAGATTACTTCACCAAGTGGATTGGGGCAGAAGCCTTTGCTAGGATTTGTGAAGAAGAAATAAGGGGATTCATATGGAATAATATATTCTACAGGTACAGAATTTCTCGGGTCATAATATCTGATAACGAGCTTCAATTTACTAGAAAGATGGTGAGAACTTTTTACGAAAATCTGTAAATTGCCAACCGATTCTCTATGCCTTACTACCCACAGGGAAACATACATGTTGAAAGGTTAAACTGAATCATACTTGACAACATGAAGAAACACCTAGAGTCAGTAAAGGAAAAATGGATAGAAGAATTACCAGTAATATTGTGGGCGTATCGAACAACTCCTAGAGAAGTAGCAGGCGAAACGCCATTTACCTTGGCCTACGGAACGCAAGCGGTTATACTCGTGGAAATAGGAAATCCAACTCTCAGATTAGAACTAACTCAACAGCAAAATGAAGATCTCATGAAAGGAAGTCTCAATTTATTAGAAGAAATGAGGGAAACAACACTTGTAAAAAATAGCTAATTATAATTAGAAAAGAAAAGCGTACTTCCAGAAAAGAATTAGAAGATGAGAATTCTAGGAAGGAGACTTAGCTTTGAAAAAACCTTTCAAATAGAAGAAAATTTTGGTCCGTCTTGGGAATGCCCTTTTATTGCAAAACAGTGGGCAGAAGTGGCTATTATCACCTTATGACAGAAGAGGGAGTTGAATTGGCAAAGCCCTAGAACTGCAATTAACTTAAGAAACACTTCATTTAAATTATCGAATCTTATTGTAAATGTATAATTTCTCCCGTGATTTTTTCCCGCAAGAAAAAAAGTCGGCAGCCTAGATGTCTAAGCCCTTGAAAGCGGGATTTACCTACTCTCTAAAATGTGGAAAAGTAAGTAATGATAATGGCCTGATTGCCAAGTCACTGAGGGCGGAACAAAAATCACTCTCTAAAATGGAATTCAGGCTGACGGTTTAGAAGCCTAAAGCCTTAAGAGCAGGGCGCATTCTCTCTGAAAAGAAAAAAAAGGTCGGCGACCTAGATGCCTAAGCTCTTAAGAGTGAGAAAAATCTCTCTCTCTAAAATGTGGAAAATAAACAAAGGAAGCCAAGGAGAAAAGCACGCAAGGGATGAAACAAAACGCAAGAAAGAAAAAGAAACTAATGAAAAATGACAAACCTAAAAGATGATAGAAGTAGGAAACCTCATCCGTTTTGCGAAAGACGACAATTTTGAAAGCGGACAAACCACTAAAATCACTGTAAGCGAGAATTCTTTAGGTTATTTTACATAAATGACTGAAAAGTTTCTAAGGGAGATATGGTTTAAAACCTTAGGTCCGTAAAATTACTATATGCGAAAAAGCTAAGTATTATACTACCCAATAGCTTACTTGGTTTAAGCATCTATGATTTAACCAATAGAATTGTTAAGTCTTAGTTTACTTATTGAAGTTTTACTAAACCGATTGTTAAAGTTTTGCCAAATATTAGATGGGCGAAATGACAAAAGTTCTTAAAGAAAAAAAAAGATCATTTCATTAAAAGAAAAAGAAAATTACAAAAGGATCCTACTGTGAAGGAAAAAGAAAAGTACAAATTACAGAAATAAGTAAGAAAGCTAAAACTCGTCAATAGAAATGACTTCAACAGTAGGGGGTCGGAAGTATTGTCATCAGCGACGGGAATGGTGGAGTCCCCAGCAGCGAGAATGGCAGAATCTTCAGCCATAGGAGCTGAAGCATCTTCGACAACAGGGGCACTCTCAAGAGAAACCTTGGGAGGGATTTTTTCCTTCCCATCCTTGTAGCTTGCCAGATAGACCTTCTTCTCAACTTTGTCCAACAAAGCTTGGTAGATGTCTTCGGTCTCTCTCTCTCTCTCTTCATTCGGCTTCCTCCTGAGCCACCTCAGCAGCGGCCAACCAATCTTCCACGATCTTTAAGTTCTCATAGGAAGTAGCTTGACACCTTACAACCTCTTCAAATGCTTCCTTGGTTGCCTTCAAGGAATCCCAAGCTTGGAGAAGTCCCATAATACAATTGTTGTTCCTTGGGCAAAATCATCAACTGTGCCTTGAAGCTCAACTTCCCTCTTTGTGAGCCACTCAATTCCAACCTTCCAAGTCTCAAAGACCCCACGACATCTCTCTATCTCCCTCTCCCATTAAGCAATTGTCTGCTCGTTGGCAAGGAAATGCTCTTGAAGGATGTTATGGAAAATGATAGCCTGCAGAAAATGATAAAAAAATCAAACATTTAGCAAATAAAGGAAAATAATGAATCAAAAAAGTTAGAGGATAAATGAGTATACCTTCATTAATCCATGGCTAAGCGAGCAGAACTGATATCCGGCTGACATGCCACGGGCAGTGGCCATGTCCGTATCAGACTAGACCTCATGGAGCACAATGCGTGCAGAGATGGGGGTCGTTGAGGAAGCTAACAAAGGCGGGAATTTGTGGAACTCCGTGGAACTTCCTCCAACTCCACATAGAAGAATCCTCTCCTCTTCCCTGAGAGCCGAAAGAATGAAGGGCACTGAATTTGGCTAAGGAAGGGGCACGTGAGAAGAAGACTGTTGCTGAGAAGCATCCGTTTGAGCAACAGGAATGGAAGAAATGATTGAATAGGATGTAGGGGCAGCAAGAGTCTCATCGGAAGCATAAGGAAGACTCAGGTCTGCCTGGGAAGAACTCGGGGCCTGACATTTCAGACGGACTTTCCTTTCTTCCTCAGAAATGTCCCGATAATTGTGCTTCAAAAATTCATACGCCTCGACATGACTACGCTCGCTGCAAAGGTATCAAGTAGATGGTCTCGCTCCGCATCTTCCCGTTCAGACCCAGAAGAAACTAAAGCACTAGAAACAGAAACATGAGACTGAGAAATGGGAATACCTCTAGGGAACTCGAGAGAAGACGGTTGGGCTGATGTAGATGGTTGCGCATGAGACAGAGACTGTGTGGAGAGGGGAAAAGCTTGGTTCACTTCTGGGATGAAAGCTATGTTAATCGCCCATCTTGGATCTAGAAGGTCATCCCAATCTCATCCTCGAATATTCAATGTGATAATGATTATCTCTTTGGACTGTTGAAAAAGGAAGTGAGGCATGTTTCTTTTGTTATTTGCAAAGGAAAAAGAAAAGGTCAAAAGCAGTTTGGGAGAGCAAATAAATAAATCAAAGACAGGAAGCAGAAAATGGAAACTGTAGCTCCGACGACTTACCGTAGACTCCCTATCTACGAGGGATTGTCCAGCGACCACTGCTGCCCTAGTTCCCTCCTATTTTCATTTAAGGTCCACTAATTTCTAAAATTAAAAAGAACCATTTCCTCCTAAGAAGCACTTTTCTTCACCAAAGACCTTAAGCCCTTATTAGCATAAAAAGACCATGACTTCCCTTTCCTCCGCACGAAAAAAAGCAGCAAATCTCACATTTTAGGTCTGAATAAATCTTTTCGTGGTTAATAGATTCCTTTTCAATTTAGGTCATCTTATTGTTCGTGGCTTGCAGATTCTTTGGCTGAAATTCTTCTTCCTGATTCTTCGTAGGTAGCTTTTGTTTAGCATTTAGCTGTAAAATTATTTACTATAGAATTGTTTAGCGTTTAGCTATTGTTTAGCATTTAACTGTAAAATCAGCTTAGGTCTGATTTTACTGTAAAATTGTTTAGCTTATCTGATTTTGCTGTCAAAATTTTACACATTTTAAGGAAAAAATCTTTTTTTCCGAAATGGGTATTCATTTTGCATCTTTAAAGCTGAAATGCTTCAACTTCACCACCAAAAAAGACGGCTACAAACGCTTAGTGTCATTAAGCTGAAAATGTTATATAAAATTTTTATCGATATAAAACTGTATTGTATAAAACCACAATATCTAATGTTGAACACACCAATAATCAAATTAATAATAGAGTGGAAGTATACTTGAGTCCATGACGATAGATCATTATTTAGAGCCAAGCACTTGACCTTCTAGATCTATGCGATTCTCTATCAAAGAGTCTCATTTGATTAAGCCTCTCTGTTTTCTCTCTAACGATGAGATATTGGAGAGGATAGAGTGGTTTCCTTTAATTGTGTGACATATGGACTATAACCACTTATAGATAATATACTTTTTGGCATTTCTATTTTAGTTCATCATAAAAATAGAAATTATCCTAAAATCTCTACACATCAAAAGGTCAACAAGCTAGTAGATACATTAAAACTCAAAATACAAAACTTTAGTTGATCATTTTTAATTGGGTTTAACTTTATTGGACAGTCTACAATGCATGATTATTTACAAATAAGTTCCTGACAATTATATATCTGCTAATCCGATGGATACCAAGAAAAAAGACATGGTGATAAGAAGAAATTTCACCCAATTAAGCACGTCTAGCATATTTTATCACTTAATGTTGGATTAAGGATCTAACAATCTCCCATTTGGATTATATGTGAAACCTTATAATTATATTTTGAAAAAAATAACCAAACGTGTTCAACTTTATTGTCACTACCGTAATGTATCTATAACCAATCAGGTCCATCAATCACACTGACATAGGATCAAAGCGGCTTTCCTTACATCAATCGTAACTCAACCATCAATGGTCACGTATATCAATACAACTGAATGACATGGATTATGATGTGGATGTGTAGTATGAAAATTTCATGTAATGTGAACTTAACATGTTTATTTCTAATTGATTCTCCTTAAACCTTTGTGAGATCAAACTATACCTGAATTAGTGTATGAATAAACCAAAACACTTTATTTCTGCATAAAATAATCTTAATATATCCATAAACCAAAATTACTGAAAAATATGTTTATATCGAAAGAGCATCTAAAATAAAATACAATTTCCCACTATAACTGAATATCATCAACTGATATGACACCCACGCGAGCAGTGTGCTTATGAAACACCTTGGACAAAAATCATTTAGTAAGCGGATCCGCATGGAGTTTGTTTCGATGTGTTCTATAAACAACTGTCCACTCTGAACTCTTTCCTTAACAACCAGGAATTTGATGTCTATGTACTTTGGCTATGTCGAGCTCATGTTGTATTAGAATAAAGTATTGATGATTTATTGTCACAAAATAACTTTAGTGGTCTCTCATTATTATCCACTATGCGCAGCCCCGTGATAAAATTCTATAACCATATTCTATGATTGGACGCCTCATAACATTCTATTGGCTCTGTTGTCATGGTATAAGAGGCTATAAGAGAATTTTTAGTACTCTTCCATGAGACAACACCTCCAACAAGCAGAAAATATAGCCCGACGTAAATTTCATAATCTTGCATCCAGTCAAATCAGAGTCAATATATCCAACTATCTCAATCTAATCCAACCTCCAATACGTGACCATGTAGTCTTTTGTTGTCTGTAAGTACTGCAAGAACTGTTTAGCTGCTTTACAATGATCTATGTCTGGATTGTTTAAGTATATGTCCAACATCCCAATACACAACATCCGGACATGTACAAACTTTAGCATACATTAGACTCCCTACTACCGAGACAAGGGAATCTTCTGCATTTCATTTTCCTCAAAATCATTCTCAGGGCACTGATTGAGACCAAACTTGTCTCTCTTAGCTACAAGGGTATCACCAAGCTTACAGTCTTGCATGTTATATCTTTTAAGAACCCTTACGATATAGCTCTTTTATGATAATCCAAGAATATCCTGAGAATGATCTCGGTGTATTTGGATCCCTAATACAATAGAGGATTCACCAAGATCTTTCATCTCATAAATTTTAGCTAGAAATCTCTTGGTATTGTACAATAAGCCTATAATATTGCTGGCAAGTAAGATGTCATCTACATATAAAATCAAAAAAATATGCTTGCTCACATAGAACTTATGGTATATACAATCATCTGAATGAGATGATCATCTGAAGAACATTGACTCTAGGGAGATATGCAATTTTTGACAATAGTAAAAAATAGGGGATGAATTTCAAAAATTACACATATACGAGGTATATGTGAAAATTCCAAAATTATTATATAAGGGATGACGTTAGGATTACCTCCCTAACTTAAGTTGATTGACACAACCCTAATAAGAAATAACAGAAAAATGTTTCTCTCTCCCCCTCCTACTGTTTGCCATCGAAATCACTAGAGGAATAGATAATTTTGTTTTTCCTTGCTTAGTTATTTTGAGAGTCAACACTCAATCCATAACGACGTCCTTGTGAGATATACTCATGAATCCTATGAGTGGTTGTTGGTGTGAAGACTAATTGAAGTTCTTGGATTTGAAGATCGAAGAATACGAAGCATTTAATAAGGATTCCACCAATTCAGAAAGTCACTGATACAACGAAATGGTATAAATCATTCCTACCTCTTTTGAATACGTTTAACTTTGTATGCATGATTGGATGTATGGTTTTAATATTTAATATGATTAAATTGGCTGGTGTAAAAAATTTTGATTTCTTGTCCACGAACAATTCATGGTTGAATGATTTTTCCTCAAATTTTAAAACTTGATCTAACAATTGGTATCAGAGCCTTGATTTCTTGAGTATGCATATTCTGTGATTAAACGTATGTATCGTTGGATGTTGTGATATTGGCATATTTTTGTATGGTAGATTCAAAATAGTTTTGAATGTGTTTTATGAATGGATCTCGATCTATTGGCTCTAGGCGTTTTATTTTCTAATTATAGAATTGATGTACGCCAAAATTGAGGCATAGGATTTTATTTAATTTATTTTATTGCAAAAGTTGTATATTTTTTAAATTCCATGTAATTCGTCACCGCCTCGAAAAGTCATTGTCGAAACCGTCGTCATCATCAGACGTTGTCGTCGTCGTGCTGCACCACCTCACGCTATGCCCTGCATGGCGACTAGTGTTTGTGAAACCCTAGGCGATAACAATTAGGGTTTAGGAAACCCTGTGATGTTTCACAAAACTCTCATCTCAACTTTTTATCTTTAAAATTTTGAATTTTGAATTTTGGATTTTAAACAGATAAAAGATAATTAAAGTTCAAAAGATATGGTATTAGATATTTAAAAATAATTATCTATTTTATATATTTTATCTTTTTAATTTTGATTTTAAAAGATATTATTATCAATTTTATCTTTTTATCTTTTGAATTTTGAATTCAAAAGGATAATTATCCATTTTATCTATTTTATCCTTTGAATTTTAAATTTAAAAGGTAATTATCTATTTATCTCTTGAATTTTAAATTTTAAAAAGATTTTAAAGGCTTTATTTAATTAAGAAAATAGTTTTCCTTAATTAAAGGGTTTTGATCAAAATTTTGAATTTTGAAAATGGGACTGCACTATTGTTGAGAGTTACAGAAACATTGGTAGAAGTTCCCGTAAGACAATGAGACTATTACAAACGTTATGAATACTAGTATTTAAATTAATTATAATTTATTTATTATTCTTTTTGGGTCGTATTTAGAAATGAGTCAATAGAGAGGTTAATTTTGAATGGATGATTTATTATTAATCTCGTATCATCATATAATATGTCATATAAAAATAGGGATATGCCAATATCAAAATATCATGTAGCGTGTATATGCATCATTGTAGTTTAATTTATAATTGGTTATAAAAAAATACAATGTGAATTTTATAAAAGTTATAAATTTTAAATTGGGATTTAAATTTTATAAATGTTTATAATTTTCAAAACTTATTTTTTCCAAATTAATAAAGAGTTATAGTTTTTTAAAAAAACAACGAAAAGTCCATTTTTTCCAAAAACTAAGCGGGATGGTCATTCAAGTTGAAACATTCTTAAAGTTCCCAACGCAAACATGATCGTGGCATGAGAAATTGCTTAGAGTCGCCCTAGCGGCCCTCTCTTCACTGGGAGAAACTTGGGAATCGTGTCACTTTGAGTTATCGAGTTGCTTAAAAAGCTAAAACTTGTAAAGGAAATGGTGAGGCAGGACCGTCCTTAGACAGACTGTTAGTTCATGACAACCTTTAGAGTCGATGTGTTGGTTAAACTTAGACCAAAGCACATTGGAATCCTTCATAGAGGCTAGTCAATGGGGCTAAGGTGGCCAAAATCATTGGTGATTGGTTAAGTTAGATGTAGTGACATCTTGAGAAGCGTTAATCAAACGAGAGGAGTCTCGATGCGTTATGAGGTAGCTTGGACGTTGTCGTTTAATGAAACAAGCTATCGTTGTTGATCGTAACATTATGGAAGAAATATTTTTAATGGATTTTTAAATATTTAAGTATTTGCATCATGCATCATACTTTTCTAAATGATTGAGTATTTATTTACACCGCTTTATTTATTCTATTCAGTAATCATGTTGTTATCCCCACACTCAACTATCTTAAACGCGAACAAAATTACTGGTGAAAATTATGTGAATTGGAAACGTAATCTTGATTATACTGACAGTAGAAAAACACAAGTTCGTGCTCACACTCCTTGTGCCCTTGAGCTTATTGCTGAATTGACTCAAGAGGAAATGGATGCTTATACTTTTTGGTTGTGTTTTGATGTGATAGTCAGATGTTACATCTTGACTTCTGTTAGCAATGTCTTGCAACAATAGCATCAGGACATGGAAACTGTTACTGATATGATGTTGAACATCACCGAAATGTTCAGAGATCAGGGTCGTCATGCCAAATAGGCTGCTGTGCGAAACTTCATGAACTACAGAATGAAACCTGGAACTCATGTCAAAGAACATATGATGTTGATCATTAGTTATCTGAATGAGATGGAGACCATGGGTGCTGAGGTAGATGGTCAGACACAAGTTGATGTGATCATTGAGATTCTGCTTGACACTTTTGAGAACTTCAAACTTAATTATTCGATGAATAAGTTGAAGTACTCACTTTCTAAGCTGGTGAAGGAACTCTAAGTTGCTGAGACCTATTTCTGAAGGGTAAAATGAAGATTGGAGAGGCAAACTTTACTGAAAGCAAGCCTTCCACTCCGGACGTAAAAAAGAAACGTAGGAGTGGTGTGAAGAAGGCTAAGAAGCAGTACTTGAACAATGTGAAAGGTAAGGGCACTATAAAAATGAACAAGTCGAAAGACAAGTGTCATAGCCACTGGCCATTGGAAATGCAACTGCCCAGACTAGCTCAAGGAGTTGAGATCTAAAGGTATAATACTTGTTACTAAGGCATGTTATATGGCCGACTCTAATTTTTCATGGATTGTAGACTCTGCAGCCACTAACCATATATGTTGTTCCCTGCAGGATTTTAGGGAAATCAAAAGGCTTGACAAGAGCGAGTTCAGCTTCCATTGGGGAAATGGAGCACTAGTATCAGTCGCACTATGAGAACTATTAAATTGCCATTTGATAGCACTTTTATGGTTTTATGTGATGTTTATTATATCCTGGTTTTTTGGAAGAACCTTATTTCAGTTTCCAGTTTAATTGAGCAAGATTCAATTTGAATTTCATTGGTAAAGATGTTGGTATTTTTCGAAATGACTACTTAATTACTACTGCACGTTTGATAAATAAATTGTTTTACATAAAACCAATAGTTCCAATGATATGTGACATTGAAGTGAATGTTGATTTACAAATGGATAGTAAAAGGTGAAGTCTGACTCAATCGATCTAACATACTTGTCACACTTACATCTTAGCCACATTAGCCTGGACAAGATTAAAAGACTTGCAAAGGATAGTCCATTGCAAACTTTAAGTGTGGTTTCTCTACCCACATGTCAATCATGTATAGAATGAAAAATGGCCAAGAGGTCATTTTCAGCGAAGGGTGAGAGAGCCACTCAATGCCTCGAACTTGTGCATAGTTATGTATGTGTGCCATTGAATATCCAAGCGAGAGGAGGTTATGAATACTTTTTAACCTTGACTGATGACTACTCACATTTTAGACATGTTTATCTAATACATCAAAAGTATGAAACCTTTTAAAAGTTCAATAAGTACAAGGTTATGGTCGAAAAGCAATTAGAGAAAAAAATCAAAACACTACAATCTGATCGTGGTGGAGAGTACTTGCTAAGAAAGTTCAAAAAAATTCTTAAGGAATGAGGTATTTTTTCTCAGCTTACAACATCTGGCACTCCATAATAGAATGGTGTGTCAAAGAGAAGGAATCAAAATCTAATGGATATGGTTAGATCCATGATGAGTTACTCATCCCTTCGAAATTCGTTGTGGGACATGCCTTGGAAACAACATCATACATTCTGAACTAAGTTCCTTCGAAGATGGTGTCTGGCATGCCATATGAAAGATGGAATGGATGAAAGTCGTTTGTTAACCACTTTAGAATATGGGGGTGTCCAGCACATGTTCTGAAACAGAAGACAATCAAGTTGGTCATTCGATCAAAAATATGCATATGTGTAGGAAATCCCAAAAGAATGAAGGGGTATTTCTTTTAGAGTTCAACTGACAAGAAAACATTCGGTAGCACGAATGTACATTTTCTCAAAGAAGACTATTTAAGAAGTGTGAAGTCGAGAAGAATTCTTGTACTAGAGGAATTATTTAGTGAGAGGACAATGACTCCTCAATCAGAAATTATTTCTGATTCAATAATGGAAGACCCACAACTAGGGCAAGAGCCTACGGAGCCTCAACGTAGTGGGACGATTGTGAGACAGCCTAACAAGTACATGTCTTATGGAGATGCCTTAACAACAGTCTTAGATAAGGATTATAATGAACATGTTTGCTACTCGTAGGCCATGACTGGTCCTAAAGCAAACCTATGACGAAAAACCATGAACGTTGAGATACATTCGATGTACTCGATCAGAGTCTTGAAACTTATAGATCCTCTAGAAGAGGTAAAACTTGTAGGGTATAAATGGATCTATAAGAAAATGATAGGTTCAGATGGAAATATGAAGACATTCAAACCTAGACTATTAACTAAGAGCTACACTTTAAAGAAAGGTATAGACTATGAGGATACCTTATCACCGGTAGCCATGCTTAAGTCCATCCGAATCCTTTTGTACATTGCTGCTGCCATCAATTATGAAATCTGGCAGATGGACGTCAAGATTGCTTTTCTGAATGACAATCTTGAAGAGCGCATTTATATGGCCCAACTAGACGAGTTCATGGAGAAAGGCCAAGTGGGCTAGGTTTGTGAACTACTGAAGTCCATTTATGGACTTGAGCAAGTGCCACGGTCGTGGAATATTAGATTCGACGAAACTGTTAAGAACTTTGATTTTGAACAGTTAGTGGATGATCCTTGTGCATAGTTGATACACGAAGGGAAAGTGGTTTTTCTAGTCTTGTACGTAGATAATATTCTACTCATTAGGAATGGTGCAGGAAAATTATCTGATGTTAAGATTTGACTTACAAAGCAATTTGATATGAAGGATTTTGGAGAAACTATTTTTGTCCTTAGTATTCAGATCTTTCGGGATCGAAAGAATAGACAATTGGCATTGTCTCAAGCATCTTATATTGATAAGGGGTGATGGATCACTTTAATATACAAGACTCCAAGAAAGGATATCTTCCTTTCAGACATGGAGTCAGTCTCTCCAAGGAGCAGTCTCCTAAGACTCCTCAGGAAAAGGAAAACATGAAAGAGATTCTTTATGCCTTTTCCATAGGAAGTCTCATGTATGCGATGCTTTCCACTAGGCCAGACATCTGCCATGTCATGGCCATGGTGAGTCATTTCCAGTCTAATCATGGAATCGAGCATTGAAATGCCATCAAGCATATCCTTAAGTATCTTAGGAGAACAAGGAACTACATGCTCGTGTATTCAGGTACTGACATGAATATGATGGGGTATACTAAATATGATGTCCAAGAAGATAAAGATTCTAAGAGGTCCATTTTAGGATTGGTGTTCATCTTGAACGGTGGAGCAATTATATGAAGTATCAAGCAATCTTGCATTGCTGATTCTACCATGGAAGCTGAATATGTGACAACTTTTGAAGTTGGTAAGGAGGTTGTATGGTTTAGATAGTTCTTGAAGACTCTAGAAGTTATTCTAGAAGCTGACAAGCCATGACACTTTATCACGATAATAGTGGGGCTGTAGTAAACTCGAAGGAACCAATGAGCCACAAAATATCCAAACACATAAAGCGTAAATATCAACTAATAAGAGAGATTATTTAGCATGGAGATGTTGTAAAGTCTTTGATGGTCATCTGGAGGGCATAGGGATACGACGGTCAACAACCTGACAGATCTATTCACGAAGACTTTAAGTAGTAAAGTCTTTGATGGTCATCTCGAGGGCATAGGGATACGAGATTGTACACGCATACTTTAGTGCAAGTGGGAGATTGTTGGAATTATATCCATAAAGTAAGGTGTAATAACTTTTTATGAGTATTTAGTTATTTCTCAGATATTTTGTATTACTGAATTTAATGAGTGAATGAAAGTTTTCCTATTAATTAAAGTGTGTTTATAATTTAATCAAGTCCTAGAACTAAAGTGTGTCAACATAAGAAAAGTAAAGACACTGGGGTCTTCCAGACAAACTCTTCTGAAATAATTCTGAACGATATTCTCAGTCTTAGGATCGACTGAACAATCGAGTCTGATTATGACTGTTAGGTTGAACCAAAATATGTTAGTCTTAGGGTATGGGAGTGGAGACTTTGATGGTTGACCTAGGCATGTTATGGAATATGTTGAATAGACCTGTAACTAATTAGTTTAGAGCAAAATCATTTACCTAACTTAAATCTAATTGTTACACCTTAAGGGTATTTTCATAAATTCCTTTATCCTAAGGTGAATACAAAGCTTGACTTAGTTACTTGCAGTATTTGATATGCCAAATGAGTGAGTTCGAATTGCTGGACAATACATCGGTTGTTGGGATCTTAATTCAACTATACTGGGGTTGCGTGATTCACAAATATGAAAATTCGTGGTTAGATTGCGAAAGCAACAATATCACCTTATGATTGGTGTGTGAATAAATTAACTTGGTCAAGTATTCAATGAAGTGAGTCATTGAATAAGACTTGTGAATTATACGAGACAATTCACTATTATGACTTTCTTATTCACAGTCAATAAATGAGTTAAGGAAATAATACAATAGGGGTAAAATGGTAATTTTATACCAAACTCTTGTTACTGATATTCACGAAGGGTAATATATTTAAATATTCTATGGACCGTGAAATAAAAGTGTTTATTTTCACCAACAGAAAATGTAGCGTGCATGAATGAGAGTTGATTCAGCATCGAACCTATAGTGGAGTCGTAGGATATCAGGATTAAATAGGTCAGGAATTTATTGAGATAAATTCATCGGGTATTTGATCCTATAGCTTTATTCATGTGGGTCCATTCGGCCTCAAAAGTAGTTTATGAGGACAGGAATAGAAGAAACAACACCAGTTGGACCAAAATGTGTTTTAAGCCAAGGTGTAGTTCCTGAATCTATATCTGATGGGTGTTGTCACTTTATTAGTGAAGAGCAATTAATTGATGTTCAAATTAATTATTTTATTATTTTATAATCATTGGATAATAGTAAATAAAAA
Source organism: Datisca glomerata (assembly GCA_003255025.1). Classification (NCBI taxonomy): domain Eukaryota; kingdom Viridiplantae; phylum Streptophyta; class Magnoliopsida; order Cucurbitales; family Datiscaceae; genus Datisca; species Datisca glomerata. Next base: position 1,022,226 of record QANY01007889.1, read on the forward strand.
AATTAATTATTTAATTGATAAAGATCAATTTAAATACATCAATTTGGATTGATAAATTTGGACACAACATTGACTCTAGGAAGATATGTAATTTTTGGCAATAGTAAAGAATAAGGGGGTGAATTTTATAAATTACACATATATGGGGTATATGTGAAATTTTCAAAATTATTATATACGGGATGACATTAGGGTTGCCTCCCTAACCTAAGTGTGTTGACAGAACCCTAATCAGGCAGAGTAGAAAAATGTTTATCTATCCCATCCTACTGTTTGCCGCTGAAATCACCAGAGGAAGAGAAAAATTTGATTTTTCATCCTTAGTTGTTTTGAGAGCCCACACGCAATTCCTAACGACATCTTTGCGAGATATACTTCTGAATCTAATGAGTGGTTGTTGGTACGAAAACTAATTGAAGTTCTTGGATTTGAAGATCGAAGAACGTGACGCATTTAATAAGGATTCCCCCAATTCAGAAAGTCTCTGATACAACCAAAATGTATAAATCGTTTCTACCTCCTTTGAATATGTTTATCTTTGTATGCATAATCGAATGTATGGTTTTAATATTTAATATGATTAAATTGGTTTATGTAAATTTTTTTTATATTTCGCCAATGAACTGTTTGTGGTTCAATGATTTTACTTAAATTTTAAGCTCGATCCAACATAACATTCTGAAGGGAATTGATAGCGGGCTCGTTAGGACATTTTTCAGTAAGAACAAATTTGTGGTTCTTACAAATTAACATTTAGTTTAAATTTGATTTCTATCTTATGAAATTATCACCATTCAGTTCCTCAAGTGCAAGTAAATCAGTAATAGGTTTATCCATGGTAAACATAATAATAATTGAAAAATAAAACATACATAATTCAATATAATTGAAATAAATATCCCGAATTTGAAAAGTAAACGCGATGCATGAATGCAACATAATAAACACATAAATTTTACATTTACTAATCACGATAAAACAACTCAACGATTAATGTGTTGCCTTAAGGTCAGTCAGATTAATCTCAAACTGTCTATGAGACATTCTCATCCTTATTAATTAAAAATTAAAATATCTCATATTTTCTCTTTTAACAATAAGACATCGTTTATTCGATCAAGCTACAATTATCCACATGAAAGTTTAATTGTGACTTTGTGAGTGTAACCCATTATTTCAGATTTCATGACTTGATTTAAAATATACCGCCTTACGGTCGGTAAAAAATAAACTAGATCACTTAATCCTATCTTCTTAAGAAATCTAACATTGGTATTGATACAGCTCGAAACCTTCCTTAGGGGGATGAAAACAAAAACGTCTCGAGGCCCTCACTGTACCTCACGTTGTTGTACTAATAATGGAGACCATAAGTTACTCTTACGTATTATTTTAGGATAATGTGTTTCCATTTTAACTAATCTATTATTCAAAATTAATTACTAGTTAAAATAATTACGTTTAACTTACAGTTAATCCGATCCCATTGGTATAAGTTCATTTAACCTTCTAAAGAGCCTAAGTTATAATTAGGTGAACTTAGATTAACTAATTAATTACATTCATCAAACTTTAATAAACACTTTTACTAAAGTTAATTATCCTAAATATTACTATAGCCTTTAGAGTAGTGTGTTTAGCTGTTTATATGCTATTGGTTTCTTAAAACAATTCATATAAATATATTAGGACAATCCTAATAAATAATGTTTTTACTAATGAGATGCATGATTAAATAAAACTGTGTAGGGTTTCATGTATGTCATGTGATCGACTAATGCATGGTAATGTTATAAATCATATCAATAAATAATTGTTTAATAATTAAATATAATAATAATGGATCGAGTGACTATTTGGTATTTCTAAATTAGAATTATTAAAATTAAAAAATAAAATTACAAAGAGGACTTCAAAATTATATTTTTTTAAAATATCTCATTTTTCGACTGATGTCAATCTTCATAATCTTCAAGTTTTGAACAAAATCATTTTAATTAAAAAAAAATATTTTTCTTAACTAAAAATTATCTTTATAATTATCTTCTAAAATTGTTGAATTTGACTTAGTCAATAAACAATTTATTGACTTAGTCAAACTTGGGTCAAACATAATCAATAAATTAATCTTTAATTTTTATAAAATTAAAAATTAAATATTAATTTTAAAATTTAAAAGATAAAAGATAGGGTTAGGATTTTCATAAAACTCTGCAGTAATAGGGTAAGTTGGTATCAGAGTTTCTGCAAAACATTCCTAGCTGTGACAACAGTTACCACCGACGACAAAACTCTCCCACCGCCGCCCATCACCGCCCATCACCACCAGCCACCACCATCACATGGTGGCGGCGCTGCCAGCGCCAATTTTCTGGCGAGCTCACCGCCGGTGATGATTTTCTGGTGGCGTTGCCGCCCTGGGATTCCGGCCATGCCAACACCAGAAATCTTATTTCGGGTGTTGACACTAAAATTCCCTAGGAATTCCAATTTCTTTACTTTTTCTTCCATGTTCGTCTCGTGCGTTCTTCGTCTTCACGCGATCGGAATAATTACAGTATAATATTTAAAATAAAATTATAAAATTTCATACGCCCCAAAATGGCTTACACAAGATCTAAGAAAAAATTAAAAGAACAAAACTTAAGCCAATAATCACCATATAATTAACAATCCATTATTTAACCGCACATTCAAAAAACAAAATCATTCATTCAATCATACATATCTTATATATTATGAATAATGTAAGAAAATCCACACAATATATAATGCATATATATAAAATGACTGCTCTGATACCAATTGTTGGAAAATGTGGCGCTCCGCGACGCAGGCGTGGTGGTGTTTCATAAATTTATTAAACAATGAGTCGTATGTTTTTCGATAAAATATGAAAACAAGCGCGACACAATGGTTTCCAAAATAAAAAACTTTTATTGAAAACTCTTTTCAATCATGATCCATTATATATTTATATATTAAATCTAAGACATACATGGATATGAATCATATATCTCTTATAGTCTATATTAAGCGTCCTCGCAAACCAACGATCTTGCGTTCCTACGAACAACGAATTTCAAGATCCACACCAAGATTTTCCAAGTCAATCCTCAAACGCACTAGGACGTGTATGAACATGTAGAATAATTCAAAGACACTTTTTATGTTTCTAGATGTACTCAACACATGGGATCTAGAGATTTACTGAAAAAGTTTAATTTAGTGAGACATTCCTATAAGAGAATACAATGATTACTTTTCAGAGTTTTTGATTAACTTTTTAATCACAGAGAAAATCCACCCGGATAGTAAATGTGTTCTTAACACTCTGATCAATAATTCTTAACTGATTAATTGATTCTCCAACTGAGGCCATTGGAATAATATCAATATATTTTTAGATAATGGCATATCAGATTTTTAGGGATAAACTGAAAATAATAATTAATTTTAAAATTACCATTGCAGTGAGACGCTACAGTAGTTCATGTCAATCTATGATTCTCAATCAGTGATTAACACGTGACAATTACTGCGAATTAAAGATTTATTTTAATCAGATAAATATCTAGATATCAGTTAAGTCAAAATTAATATATCTGATTATCCATATCAATTAACATATATGTTACTTCACAAATAACAGATTTAGTTTATTCAAATTATTATCTAATAATAATTTATAATTATCTAATTTCACAAACTAGATATTCTGTCTCACTTATCGATAATTAGAAAATTAATCGATATATATATATATATATACATATATATATATATATGTAATTCCTGAAATTTTATATATAAATATTCAATTAATTAAGTCTTAATTACTTAATTACACATAATTATGTATTTGCCCAAGAATAAAAATTCTTTTTGCATGTCAGTCATTTTCACATATCCTGAAATATTCACACCCTAGACTGCATAGTACAGAGGTGACTCGGGTACCATTGGCCTATAATATTAATCTCCAATAAACTAGATTATTAATTAAACTTTTTAATTAAATAATATTATTTTTTAATTTCATTATTACTCCACTATAAATATGAAATTGCACTCTTAGAGATTATAGAATGTATTTACAACGTATTCTTTTGTAGTCCATTAATATAATCATTTCACGTAGTTCTGTCCTCCATTTATTGATTCGTAAATTATCATTTTACCCCTCTAATTACCTTTTGGTCTTTAAGTACCATTAATTCACTAGTGAATGGTTAATTTATAATCGTATTATAAATTTCAGCTCAATAATCATTCAGTTCCAAAATCAACACTTAAGAAAACCAATATACGATCCGTTAGGAAAACTTGAATTTCAAATCATGTAAGATCATGTTCCCAGCCATTCACATCACTGAATCTCCAAAACAAAAGTCATTAGTCTATTTTACAAACAAACTGTAGCGAGTGAATCAAAAGATTTAGTAGACATGTATAGGAGTTCGTGACTACTCATGATTCAGGCTGATCTACATATGATCATCAGATTGATGTGCATTAAATTTTTATGATAAATGGTAAGTTAATAAAGATATTAATTCACATCGGTGATGTCATATATAATCTTACTATATAAAGTACATTCACTAAGATGTCTATCCACATCAATGATTCAAATTTAGATCACATGCATTCATAATGCTTAGTGAACCGTACTAGTGATCATTTATTAATGATTTCATACTTTAATACGTTGCTAACAATTTTATTCATTATCTATGATCTTAATCATCTCGTACTAAACAAGATCGCAGTCTCATTAATGAATAACGAATTTGTATATATAAATTATTCAACAATAATTTAAAAGAACAACTATAAAAAATGTATTTTCATTAAATTTTATATTAAAATATCAATACACATGCTTTGATGGTATTATCCCCAACAGTGAATTCATTAAGGATTCTTTTAGGATCTCCTGAAGAATTATATTTTGTTATTTCTTTAGTTTTTACAGCATTTCATGAAACAAACCTTGGTATGATATAGTTCCTTAATGATTAATAAATTTGTTACTGTTAGTATATAGTTCAGTTACATATATTTTACGTTTCGTTTCATGTTGCAGATTCTACTACTGATTATGTTGTGGATTCTGATAGAAGGTTCAAGTATTGTTTTATGTCTACTGCTGCGTCCTTAGATGGGTGGCCACACTATACACCCATTATATTGGTTGACACCCTTTTAGCGGCCATGTATGTGGGCGTTTTGTTACTTGCTTGTCATTTAGATGGTAACATCCAAATTTTTCTGCTAGCATTCTCTATAGTTGATTTAGAGAATGATGATTCGTGTATATGGTTCATGGGTAAGTTACATTTTGTATTTGAGATGTTGTTGATTAGATATTGTCTCCGACTGACACACTAATATTTCTAAGGCTGTTAGTATTGTTTTTCCTAATGCTTATCATGGAGCATACATGTACCATCTATGCCAAAATTTAAATACAAGACCTAAGTTACCATATAGCATTGATCCCACTTTTTATGCATGTGCTAAGACTTACCTTATGACTGACTTTGAGCATCACATGCAGAGTTTAGACAAGATATCTTCACGAATTCGTTCGTATTTAGAGGGTGTTGGATTTGATAGATGGGCATGGTTTTACTTTACTAGTAAGCGGAATAACATGACGATCTCTAAAAGTATTACTAATGTGTTAGTTGAAGCACATGAACTTCCTATTATAATGTTTTAGAATTCATACATCGTCTATGTTTGATATGGTTTTATGAGCCTAGGACATCGCATCTTTTGTGAAAATGAAGCTTACACCATGGGCTGAGGATCATTTGAGGGAAGAATACACAGTTGCTCGAACTATATTGGTATATGTTATATACTTTAATTTAGTTATTGTATGGTTCTATTTAAATTAATGATTATTCGTAGGTTTTGTCAATGGATTTTCAAGTTGGTTCATCTGACATAAATGAATTCAATGTTAGTCATGGTGGTGTTATGTACATTTTGAACTTGGACAGTACCATGTGCACATGCTCGTGCTATCTTCTACAATCAAAATTTGAGTTCATATTTGTATGTTAGTGATTGGTTTTTGTGTATGAAATATTCTTCGACCTATGAAGGTGTCATTCACCCATTAGGTAATTGGAGCATGTTACCTATTCAAGAAGAATGACAATTAAAGGTACTACCTCCAGATGTGAAACGTGGATCTGGGACACCAAATAAGCAATGCATTCTATCTATATGTGAAACTAGACGAAGTGTGAAGTGTAGTAGTCGTGGTCAAGTTGGTCACAAGAAAACGTGCAAGAACCTAGTTCATGTTTCCTCTTCTAAGAATAGCAAGAAGATAAAACATTAATGCAACATTTGACATTGTTGTTACTTTATTAGATAATGATCTATATTGAGTTTTTAATTTATTTGTTATGAAAATTTGTTGTCTATAAGTTGTCATTTAAGATGATGCTTTGCATGGACAAATTTTTCGTTTGCAGTTGTAAATAATATATTTACATTTATCTTTATGAACTGGAAAAAGGCTTCCTTATTTTAACATCATACCCCATTTTTCAGCACCTATATAGAAATCATCATCATAATGACCAGCAGACAATCATCATAATACTAGCTATTTTTCCATTCATAGTAATAATCATAATACTACATTTTTCTATTCAACACAGTGAGCAGCCCTCAATCATCATGACTCATAGCATAATCAACATGTAACTAATAATAATCCATGCATATATATCCAGATTTTTAACTAATTAGCAGCCTTAAAACCAAATTTTTCAAAACCAAGTACAAATATCTAACATAAAGTAGCAGTCACTAATCAAATTATGATCCAAGAGAGAAGCTTGGTCTTTCTTCTAGAGATGTTGGTTTTTTCACCTTCTTATTTCCCTCCGCTACATGTGATGATTTTAGAATTTGACTTTTCTTAACCAACCATCTTTTCCTTACCTTTTTTGAAGATGCACATTTTCTCTTTAGATCCTTAACTAGCATCGTGTCTTCTTCTTGTCCAATGTTTCCTCCTTGTTCACCATCGTTATTTTCATCATTTTTTCTTCATTTTTATCATCACCCTTATCAGCAACATCATGTTCATCTTTTGGTTCTTTTTCTTGGTCAACTTCATCATCTTTGTCTTCTTCCTCTTGTTCATTATCCTACATTCATTTTAAGATGTGTTAGTAGTCATATACACTTTTTACTAGCCGTCAATAATTTTGTTACCTTTTGTTGTTGGTCAGCTTCTTCTTTGTCCATTCTTTGATGCCATTTGACATTGTAGACAATGTTGTGTATATCAAACGTAGATGCTCATTCATTTATGTATCCTCTCCTTCTTTGCTTGTTCCTTCTACCTTGCCCTCTTTTACGTTGTGGTCGTTGTTCAAATGAATCTTCTTCATCTGATTCAACATCAACTGTCTCTCTTTGTACTAGTTCCTTTTTTTATTAGCCAATTGTCATAAGGAATGAAACCATGTATGCCGAGTCAAATTCTTACTCCGTCGGGTTCATGGGAAAATCATGTGTAGTTTTTTAATTATTTTGTTAAAAAAAGTTAGTGAAGCGAATTTTGAATTTAATCGTAAATAAATTTATTTACTTGTAAATAAATTTGCATACTCTGTCGGTGTTGAATAATATGTTTGCTAGGTTCTTCCATGTTGGCTATTTATGTTATTCCCAGTTACATATTCTTGAAATTTTTGTAGCAATCCTTTTTGCATATTGATTTCATTTATTTGAAATGCTTGGGATTACCTCATACACCTAAGCAATAAAGGCATACGGGAATCCCCTTACCCTATATCCTTGGGCTTCGACATGATTTTCATAATCCTTGATAAATTAAATTGTCAACTCGTATGACTGCCTCTCCTATGGATATTTTTCAAACATGTTATCATCGTTAAGAATGTCAATGTGTTGAAAGTCAATCTTTATACTTTCTTGCATTCCCAATATAAATTTTCCAAGAAGTAGACTTTTTCCATTTCCAGCTTATATTTCTAGGTTCTTTTCATTGCATTGAAGGAGAAGGCAAAGTTTTTCCTTGTAATTGATTTTACTCTAGGGAAAAGAGCGTCTCTCAACTTCCCTATTAGTAGTCCCCATTTGCAAATGAAAGGATATTCACCACAATTCAACCACGTTACTAAGGCGAATTCCTTTAGTCCAAAGTTTATCACGTTTCCATCTAGGTTGAAACATATTCCATCTATTTTCCCCACATTTCGGCACTGCCTTCTAACCAAATGCATCAGTAGTTATGAAGGGAAGCTCTAGATACCGATGTCGAGCAAGTGTCTGAAACATGAATCCTTGAAGGCTTTTGTTGTCGGCCATTTAAAATTTTCTTTAATGTTGATAGGATGGACATGCTGGAATAAAGATTGACCATTTGCTTTATTTTCCACATGCTTGGCAGCACAAGTAGTGGGTTGTCCTACAAAGGTAAATATCTTATATCAATACATTAACTAAATTATTGACAGTTATTCTTTATGATTTAGAGATGATTTACCTTTGATTTGTAAGCATCGTCATCCTCTTCTTTCCCAGATTTTTCTCATACAGCTTCTTTTACTCAACATCATCAAATTCATTATCTTCTTCTTCTTCATTGATATTCTCTTACTCTTCATCATTATCTTCATTTTTATGATCAGTTTCTTCCTCCTCGTGTTCTGTTGATTGCGTTTCCATTATTTCTGGTGTTTGTTATGTGTTTGTTAGTTGTGTTTCCATTTCTTGCGTTGTTGGCTGTGTGTCTGTTGTTTGTGTTTCAAACAATTCTTATGATTGTGGTAGCTGTTCTTCACGTTGTTGTACTTCCTTTGTCGTTGTCCTACGTTTTTTGTTCTTTTTTACGAGTCATAGATCTTGTTCGACGTGATGGTCCTTCTAGCTGCTTTTGTGTTTTTTGCAATTGTCTTAACTTGAGATATCGTCAAGCATAACCAACATAATTATAGCTTACATAAATTTATATTTTGGAGCCAGTATATAATCTATATACTATCTATATCTAACTTATATACATTACGCATAGTAACTATGTTTAATGTTTTAGATTTTTTTGGTATTCATAAAAAAAAGGAAATCACAGTACTTCTGGTAAATTTTTACATATAGGAGTATTCTATACATTTACCTAAAAAATTTCTTTATTCATTGTCCATACAAACTAAACAGACTTAATGAAAGATTAGATTAGGTAACTAAATTAGATACTAGCAATATGTAGTCAATAGATTTATTGAAAACGCATAGTCAATTTGCATATAGCCATAATCAAAACTTCATTCTTAATCTAGTAACTATTTTATGGACCTCTAATAAAATGTATAGAATTTTTTGTCATACCTTTTTTGTTTCTGGAATTCGTAGCAGGTTATTTATTCTGTAGAAGCTTCTTATTTATTTTCATGGATTATTGTTGGAGATTAGCTTTCATTTTATCCCTGATGTCGTGGAGGTTAGATCAATGGAGTGCGGAGTCGTGGGTATACAAAGGTTCTATTTTGAAAAGGAAAGGGTTTAAGTTGATAAACTGTATAGTTATAATCGGACGGTCTACGTTCTTAGTCTTATACACGTGTGAATAATCGAAGTGTATCTGTTTTATTTTTTATTTTGTCTTTCCTGTTTTTCTCTTTCCATTTAAATGCAATATTTCAATTAATTGGTTTTAAATTAGGCGGTCTACAGTTACACGTGTTCTTGGGCCTTTTTTACACATAAATGTAGCGCGTGTTTCGGCCTTTCTTGTTCTCTTTCCATTTAAACGCACATTGATCGGGTATTATCCAGATTTTCACGATCCTAAAAACCACTAATAATATATTTATCCAAATTAAACTTCCATCAAATCTCTTTTTGTTATTAGGTTTGGACTTTCGGGGTCAATTATTTGGCTTGAAAATGTTTTTTTTTTGCCTGGAAATATCAAAATGGGTTTCCTAAACTGTGGCGGGGGCCGCGACAACATTGTTGTGAAAGAAAGTTGAGAGAAAGCTTCATAAGAAGGCATATATTGGAAGAGAAATATGACTAAATTATTTAGAGAACAAGAAAAAATCAGAAGAGAGAGGCAGAGAGAGAAAATTGAAGAGAGAAAGAGGGCATTAGAAGAGGACGACTTGAGGAGAATAGGGTAGAAATTGTAGTTTCTCGATTTTTACAAACATGACCATCATTTTTCTCTTGAAATTTTGAAGTTTCTAGACATAAAGAGTTATGAACTTATCCTTATTATAGCATTAATTTAGTATATGGGTAAAATTGTAAAGTGATATTCTGTTTACAACATTTTCACAATTATACCATAACATTCCCAACTGTCACCAAACACGATAATCTTAACTTTTCAGATATATACTTCCTCACAATCATATTCCAGTAATCTTATTTTAAAAATTATTTGCTCAATTACTTGCACAAACTTTATTTGCTTTACCCTTATAATATTTGAAAGTAGTAGAGAAATAGTTAACATATCAACACTTACCATAACATTTTTATTTGTACTAGACATAGAATCTTAATTTTCTAAATATCTTACTTTTTAAAAATCATGCTCAAACAATTTTATTCTAAAAATCAATTAATTTCATCTCCTACCTAATTATCTTTCATTTTGGGCCCCAAAATCAATTACCCCTATAATATGTGAGGATTATTCTACATATTATAAAATATGTAGAATAATCCTCACATTTTGGGCTTGTAATGGGATTTTCTAGAATCGTAAAGTAATCAAGCAATAAGAGATGAATAGAGAGAAATAGAGATAAGAATGCTTGTTGTTTTGTATTTGATTGTCCCTATTGAGGTCATCAGTCTCTATTTATATACAAAATTACATTTATTACTCTTAATTCTACTTTTTTGTTGTGCCTTTTGTCGAGCCATTTTTGGGGAGGTTAAGATTCACGATCGAGCCTTTGGAAAAGGTTTTTTTGGAATATTCTTTTGTAACCACTTCTATCATCCAATGGTCCTTTATGTCCCACATATCTCTTATTTGACGTTCAGTCCAGTTCTTGTTACGTTTTTCTTCGTGACATTAATATACTGCTCATTGACCCACATTACACTCTACGAAATCCATTTGCTGATATGTAATGTGAGTGATTGCCTGCCCAAAAACCTAAACGTATTATATCATCATGTCTTTCCATGCTACTTGGGGATACGTGATACACGCTTCCCATACATCTTTTTGATAATGCTAGCGTCAGTAATAGATATTCCATTTGCAACGGTTGCTTCTGTTCAATTCCCGTTACGTTTTCATCATATCATTTCACTTCAGCGCGCTTTTCATAGCCATTTTGTCTTTTCATTTTGTTTTTTGAGCTTTGAGTGAATTTATTCTTCATCTCAAGTTTGTGCTTTATTTATAGGACCAAATTCATCTCAAAGCCAAATGTAGGGATGTGCACGGGACAGGACGGGATGGTTTTTGAGAATTTTTGTTCCTTCCTGGCCCAGTTTTTGAGCATTTTTAAGTGCTGATCGGGATGGGACAATTTTCTTCAAGTCTCACCCGTCATGTGTTGAGGAAAAATCCCGAGCGAGACGGGACGGCGGTCAGGATGGGACGCGACATGTATTTTGGGTAAAAAATTTAAAGGTTAAAAATTAAAATTGGTTTAAAGTTCAAAAGATTAAAAATTAAAAAATTAAAAATTTAAGGGTCAAATTTACAAAATAAAAAATTAAAATATTAGGCTATTTATGAAAAATCAGGACGGGACAGGACAAGTCGGGATAAAAAATTTTGTCCCGTGTCCCGTCCCGCTCAGTTCGAGACGGTTTTTCAGGATGAGACGGGTTTTTCGGGACGGTTGCATAGCCCTAGCCGAATGAGATGGACACTTGATGAAATTTAAAATATCATGATCGTAATTCTCGTTTGAGTCCATTGATGGATTTCTTAAGTTTGCAAACAATATTCTTTAGGAGAGAAAGTCCCTATATCCATCTAACGTAGCTTAAGATTGAATACGCCATCAATGTCATTATAGTCCTGAAAGAGTCTTTCACAGAAATCAGAGAGAAAATCTATTTATAATCGATGCCTTCTTTCTGTGTAAAGCCCTTTACGACCAGACGAGTCTTGTATCTTTTCACATTATCTTTTTAATCCCTATTGGTCTTAGAAAACCATTTGCAACTAATGGGTTTTATACCTTCTGGTAATGGGACAAGATCCCACGCGTCATTGTCCTTCATGGAATTAATCTCCTTATTCATTACATCAATCCACTTCTAAGAGTTAAAACTTTTCATGGCTTGATAGAAGTTGATCGAGTCATCTTCCATTATTCCAATGTCTACCTCATGCTCTTGGAGAAATACAATGTAATCATCTGGCACTGCACTTCTCCTCTCTCTAGTGGATCTCCTTAATGGCATAGGTCCTTGAGGTGCTAGAGTTTGTTCTTCCAGAATAATTTCTTGAATGGGAGGTTCTGCGATATTGTATTGATGTGTTGTGTCATAAGCAATGTCATATGTGCAATCTTGATGAATGTTAATAACACATGTGGGAATATTAACATATTCCTCCTGAAATACAAAATCTCTAACCGTATCTCCCCATGCAAACTCGGCATCCTCAAAGAACCGGGTATTTCTCGTCTAAAAAATCAACCTAGTTATGGGATCATAAAACTTGTACCCCTTGGATCTTTCAGTGTATCCAACAAAATAGCAATTCACCGTCCGTAAGTCTAATTTCTTTTCATTAGGCCTATAAGGCATTGCCTCAACTATATATCCTCAAACGTGCAAATGCTTTAGACTAGATTTCTTACCAGTCCAAAGCTCATATGGGGTTTTGAAAAGCGTTTTAGTTGGAAATGTTAGAAACACGGCGCTCGCACGGCGGAGGTGTGGTGGTATTTAAAAAATTTATTAAACAACAAATCGTATGTTTTTTGATAAAAATGAAAACAAGCGCGACACAACAGATTTAAAAAAAACTTTTATTGAAAACTCTTTTCAATCAGGATCCATTATATATTTATATATTAAATCTAAGACATACATAGTTAGGAATCATATACCTCTAATAGTCTATATCAAGCGTCTTCACAAACCAACGATCCTGCATTCCCATGAACAACGAACTTCGAGATCCACATCAAGATCTTCCAAGTCAATCCTTAAACGCACTAGGACGTGTGTAGGCACATAGAATAATTCAAAGACACTTTTTCTATCTCTAGATATACTCAACGCATTAGATCTATAGATTTATTGTGAAAGATTAATTTAGTGAGATAATCCCCTGAGAGAATACGATGATTATTCTTTTAGAGTTTTTATTAATTTTTTAATCACAGAGAAAATCCACCCTGATAGCAACTGTGTTCTCAACCGATTCTCTAACTAAGATCATTAGAATAATATCTATATATTTTTTAGATAATAATATATCATATTTTTAGGGATAAACTGAAAATAATAATTAATTTCAAAATTACCATTACAGTGGGACCCACTATAATTTGTGCACAACTGTAGTGCCATAATACGATCTAGATCATTTTGTGTTTATGAGATCGTAGGATCGGATGATGCTACGATCCAGGTCGCGAGTTTAACAACATTGTGCTCGAAGCCATACGATTTAATAATTTCATCAAGGGTAAGATTCTAAGATTTAGATATTTCTGTTAATCCATAAATTGATTTAAACAACTTGCATACTTTCTGATCTTACTCATTTTTCACGAACTCATTCTGGTTGCATCATATAGATGCTTTCTTCAAGAGAGTTATTCCAAAAAGCTGTCTTGACATCCATTTTATTTCATACTTTTAGCATGCCAACGGGAGAGAATGTCTCTTCATAATTGACTCATCCCCTTTGTGTATAGCCTTTGGCTACCAACCATGTCTTGAAAGTCTCTACTTTCACATCTGCACATCTTTTCTTCTCGAAAATCCATATACATCCAATGGGCCTGACATCTTCAAGTGGATCTACAAGTTCCCAAATAGAATTGGAATACATCGATTTCATTTCTTGGTTCATGACATCTTGCCATTTCTCCTTTTCAAGATCTTCCATCACCTCTTTAAAGGTTAATGGAACGTCCTTATCAGTGTCAGATACTAGGACATGTGCCTTTAGTTCATAGCGAATATGTTGTCTTACAACTCTCCCACTACGACGTTGCAATGGGATTTCCTGAATAGGAAAAGTTGTTGATGTGGTTTGTCGTTTATCAGTTAATGATGAAGGTGGTCTGATCTCATTGGATGTTGATTCTTCGAGAATTACTTTGCTCTGAGTTTTATAGTTTTTCATATAGTCGTGTTCAAGGAAAATTTCATTTGTCGATACAAACACATTTTTATTCTTTTGACTATAAAAGTACCCACCTCTTGTTGGAGCATAGCCAATAAATATACACATTTCAGACATTGAGTTTAACTTTCCAGTCTTGGGTCTAAGAATGTGAGCTAAACACCCTCATATACGGAAATGACGTAAACTAGGTTTGGAACCATTCTATAACTCTAAAGGTGTCTTGCTTACAGACTTAGAAGACACTATATTCAAATTGTAGGTTGTCATTTAAAATGTCTATCCTTAGAATGAGAGTGGTAGTGATGAGTTGCTTAACATCACCCTAATCATATCCAATAAGGTTCAATTTCTCCTTTTTAAAACTCCATTTTACTGTGGCATTCCGAGTGCTGTGAGTTGAGATAAAATACCATATTCCAGCAAGTAATCGTTGAATCTTAAATCCAAGTATCCACCACCTCGATCTGATCGAAATGTTTTCAAAGATTTACGTAATTGCTTTTCAACTTCGGCCGTGAAGTATTTAAACTTTTCAAAATTTCAGGCTTTCTATGCATTAGGTAAGTATAACCATATCTAGAGTAATCATCAATAAATGTAACGAAATACTCATACGCACCTCTAGCTTGAATATTGATCGGTCCACATACATCACTGTGTACTAGTTCAAGTGGTTCTTTGGCCCTTTACAGGAAATGTCTCTTGGTAATTTTACCCTCTAGACAAGATTCACAAACTGGAAGCATCTCAACTTTTAGTTCTCTCAGAACACCATGCTTTGTTAACCGGTTTAATCTATCTAGATTAATATGTCTCAGCCTAAGATGTCATTGATACGTGTCATCATCATGAGAAAGAAATCAAATTTCTTAAAAAATCATGAATAAAATAAACATTGTTCAAAACAAGAAAATTATTTTCAAAGCTTAAACAGACTGTCCCCAATGCTTTTGCTGACTCGAGCGCACCATTGCCAACTCTCATTATCACCTCTACATCAGCCAGCTCCCTTGACGAATTAAGCATCTACAAATAAAAACATACATGATTAGTGTATCCTTAATCAAATATCCAGGATTACAAATCATATTCCATTAAACAAGTTCAAGTACAAGTAAATCATATTTACCTTTCTTTTTCAGCTCGGAGAAGTACTTGTCATAGTTTCTCTTCCATTGACCTTCAACTCCACAATGGAAATATTTTCCCTTGGTTATTTCTTTTTGAAGTTGTTGTCTTTCTTGTCCTTCTTGGCCTTTAGGTAACTTCTCAGCTTTCTTTCTTTTATTATTCTTACATTTGTCCTCACCGTTGTTCTTCTTCCTTTTGTTACTATTAACAACAGTGGAAGAAGGCTTTTGCTCAGCAACATTTGCCTCGCCCTCTTTAGTCATACTCTTATTGAGTGACCCAAAAGTCTACAGTTTTTTTTTGTTGAATTGTAACTTATTCATAACATCTATGGTAGCCCCTGAATCTATGATCCAAGCATCATATTTGTCCCGAACATTTTTCACGGCATCGTCAATGAGTTTTTCAGAATACTTCCCAGTAAGGATAAAATCGTGGTTCTCACATATAGCATCAAATTCGAATTTTATTTTCCATCTTATAATGTTATCACCATTGAGTTTTTCGAGTGCAAGAAAATAGGAATGGGGTAGCGCATGGTAGATTTAATAATAATTGAAAAATATAACATACATCATTCAATATAATTGAAATAAATATCACGAAAGTAAAGGTGATGCATGAATGCAACATATCAAACATATAAACTTAACAATTACTAATCCACGGTAAGACAACCTAACAAATAATGTGCCGCCTTAAGGTCAGTTAGATTAAATTTAAACTGCCTATGAGACATTCTCATCCTTTTTAATTAAAACTCAAATATCTCATATTCTCTCTTTTAACAATAAGGTATCGCTAATTTGGTCAAGTCACAATTATCCACTAAAAAACTTAATTGTGATTTTGTGAGTGTAACTCATTATTTCAGGTTCCGTTACTTGATTTAGAATATATCGCCTTAGAGTCGATCAAATCTAAACTACATCACTTAGTCATATCTTCTTAAAAATTTTAACCTTGATATTGATACAGTTCGAAACCTTCCTTATGAGGATGAAAACAAAGTCATCTCAAGGCCTTCTTTGTATCTCACGGTGTTGTACTAATAATAGAGACCATATGTTACATTGACATGTCATCCTTCTCTCACTCACTATTTTATAATTAATGTGTTTCTATATAACTAATCAATTAATTCTAAATTAATTGCTAGTTAAAATATAATATGAATGTAAAATTAATTATTAATCTGATCTTATTGGTCTAAGTTCATTTAATCTTCTAAAGAGCCTAAGTCAAAATTGAGTGAACTTAGAAAAACTAATTAATTACATTTCTAAAACTATAATAAAATTCTTTTAATAAAGTTGGTTATCCTAAATTTTATTAAGGCCTTTAGAGTGATGTGGTTATCAAGTTTTAACTAATTAAAACCTAGCAGTTTACATGCAATTGATTTTTTAAAACAATTCACATAAACATATTAGGAAAGTCCTAATCAATCATGTTTCTACTAATGAGATGCATGATTAAATAAAACTGTGTAGGGTTTCATATATGACATGTGATCGACTAATGCATGTTCATGTTATCAATCAAATCAGTAAATATATATTTAATAATTAAATAAACAAATGATGATTTGAGTGACTATTGAGCATTTTCAAATTACAAGCTTTGAAAAATAAAAATAATTACAAAAAAAGACTTCATACATATTTCCCAAATGGCCCCTTCTCCACCAGAGGTCCATCTTCGTAATCTTCAAGCTTTGATCAAAACCCTTTTAATTAGGATAAACTATTTTTCCTAATTAAATAGTCTCATTAATTATCCTTTTAAAATTAATTGAATTTGGTAGTAAAAAATAATTTGATGACTCTTCAAACTTAAGTCAAACCCAATCAATTAATAAGTTTTAATTAAAAAAATTAAAATCAATAATTATCATTTTAAAAATCAAATTTTAAATTTTAAAATTCAAAAATCAAAAATCAAAATTCAAAGTTTCAAAAATTCAAAATCAAAATTTAAAAGATAAGGTTATGATTTGGGTTTTCACGAGACATCGTAGGGATAGGGTAACACGGTATCAGGATTTCTGTAAAACATACCTTGTAGTAACAACAATTGCCTCTGACGATAGGACTCTCCCACTATAACCCCCATCAACCACCGCCGACGTCCTTCATGGCGGCGGTGCCACTGTCGGTGGCAACGCGAATGTCAATATTTCCGGCGCCGTTGCCGACGCCAGAATTCCTTTAGAATCCCTTCGTCGTTCGTCCCGTGCATTCTTCTTCTTCTCATGGTCGGAATTTTACAACATGATATACAAAAAAACTACAAAAAATCCTTTGCCCAAACCGGCTTACACAATATCTAAGGAAAAAATAAATAACAAAGTCTAAACCTAAAAGTCACCATACAATTAATGATTCATCATTAATCATATATTCAAAAAACAAACCATTCATTCATTCATACAATAGTCCCACGTCTGACTGTAGTGCCACGTGACACTATAGTAGTCCATGTCAATCTCTAATTCAAAATCAATGATTTACATGTAGCAGTCCAACATGCCACATGATAATTTCTACAAACTTATTATTTATTTTAATCAGATAAATATCTAGATTTTAGTTAATTAAAAAAATTAACTTATCTGATCATCCATATCAACTAGCTTATCTGTTAATTTTAACAACAAATTTAGTTGATTGAAATTTTGAAATATTATCTCATAATAATTAAACATTATTTAATTTCATAAATTATATATATTGTCTTACTTATCGGTTAACACAAAATTAATCGATATTATTATTTAATGATGATTTCTGAAAATTATATTCAATAATTCAATTAATTAATTTTTAAGTAATTAATCATGCATAATTATCTCACAATTATATATTTGTCTCAGAAATATAATTCATTTTGCAAGTCAATCATTTTCGCATGTCCTAAAATATTCACATAGTAGGCTGTATGGTACAGAGATAACTTGAGGAGCATTGACCCATAATCCTAAGCTCCAATAAACCATATTATTAATTAAACTATTTAATCAGATAATCTTATTTAATAATTCCATTATTACTCCACTATAAATATGGAATTGCACTTTTAGAGATTACATAATGTATTTACAGAGTATTCTCGTGTATTCTATTGATTTAATCATTTCATGTAGTTCTATACTCCAATTACCGTTTTATCCATCTTATTACCTCTTGATCCTTAAGTACCATTAATTCAATAGTGAATGACTAATTTATAATCCTATTATAAATTTAAGCTCAATAATCATTTAGTTACAGAATCAACATTTAAGAGAATCAATATACGATCCGTTAAGGAAGCTTGGATTCTAAATCTTACAAGATCATGTTCCCAGCCATCTATATCACTGAATCTCCAAAACAAAAGTTAGTAACATGTTTTACAAACAAACATTAACGAGTGAATCAAAATATCCAGTAGACATGCATATAAGTTCATGACTACTCAGGATTCAGACTAATATGTAAATGATCATCAGATTGATGAGTATTAAATATTTATGATAAACGGTAAGTTAATAAAGATATTAATCCACATATGACCTGTCATATATAATCTTATCATATAAAGTACATTCACTAAGATGTCTATGTAGTTATCCGAATCTAGGTCACATACATTCATAATACTTAGTGAACCGTACTAGCAACCATTCATTAAAGATTTCATACTTTAATATGTTGTCGACAATTTTATTCATTATCTATGACCTTAATATTCTCGTACTTATACAAGATCATAGTCTCTCATGAATGGATATAGAATTTTCAGATATTTACATAAATTATTCAATAATAATTTAAAAGAACAATTATAAAAAATGTGATTTCATTAATTTCATATTAAAATGTCAAAACACATGTTTTGAAGGCACTACGGCCAACAGATGCAAATGGACGAATCTTTTCAACTGCATATGCTATAGTTGATGAGGAACCCATAAATAGTTGGTTATGGTTTTTGTATTGCTTGAGGAGTTATGTTACATAGAGGGAGGGGCTGGTGTTAATTTATGACCAACATATTGGTATTAAAGTTATAGTATAAAATCAATAACTTGGATGGTCAGAACCATTAGCCCATCATCGATATTGTTTGAGGCATGTTGCGAGTAACTTCAAAGACAAATACAAAAACAATGCTCTAAACAATTTAGTCTTTAGAGCAGGAACGCAACATTAACAAAGAAAGTTTGAACTCTGCATGGATGAAATGAAGAAAGTAAACATGTGTGCACTTCTTTGATAATATAGAAAAAGAAAAAATGGACTCAAGCATGATTGGGGATACCAGTATAGTTGGATAATAACAACCATTGCAGAATGCATTAACGGTTACTCAATGGAGCTCCCATGTTACCTGCTACGACTTTGGTTGAGCTTGCATTTATCGCAGTGTGAATTAGTTTGAAAAGCGGAGAAGTGAAGGTAGAGATGTTTTACTACGAGGTGAAGTGTTTACTACTATGCTGTTGAAAAGATGAAAACTTGGGAAGCCAGGGCTAGCTCCACATCATGTCACATTTTTTTACCGTTCTAATGAGATGTTCGAGGTGAAAACTATTCAGCATAGCAATCAAATGTACAAAGGCCATAATAGACATTATGTGAATTTAAAGGAAACGATCATGTACTTACAACAAGTTGCAATCATTTGACCACCCTTGTTTCCATCTGTTAGTAGTATGCACACATGCTCGTATAGATAGTTCACAATTCATTGAACATTATTACCGCATATCAACACTTGCTGAGTGTTATAAGCCACAATTCAAGCCTCTTCCACATGAACATTATTGGGAACTACCTTACTTTCCAATACTGCACCCTGATCTAACTAGGACACGTGAGAAAGGTAGACTCAAGTCGACACATATACGAAATGATATCGATTGGCGAGAACTAAGTACTCAGATTAAATGTGAACTTTGTAGACAAGAATGACATAACTGTTGAAATTGTCCTTCTCATAATGGAGGAAAATCTTTGAATGCCTCATAGTCTTCGATTCTTTATATTTCATCTTGATATAATTCATTAATATTTTTTTACAGACTTTGTATTTCATCTTGATGTGATATGATGTACTATTTTAGAGGTAGTATGATATATATTTGAATTGAAGGTCTAGATTTAGTTTTGATGTAATATTTGAATATTTGAATTATATGCACTTGAACACGACTCTCAGTTTCACGATTTTGGGGTAATATCATGGAGTATGGAACACATGACATCTCAGTATTGAATTTACAGGATCAACATAGATCCCAACATGTTTGGAACCATGAGGATTCTCATGCTTTACATTATCACCATCATACTTCATTTGTACATCGGGCCATGGCATTACATAGACGTATTATTCTATATTTGGTACATGCTGGATTCTATGGAGTTACGAAGGTTGGGTTTATCGCCCTCGTTGGCACTTGATCACATCTTTTATGGAGAGATGACATCCTGAAATAATACATTTCATATGGCACATACTGAATCTACCATCACTCTACAAGATATGCAAATATAATCAATACTTTTAGGTAGTCACGTGTACTGCACATCTAGAGTGGCCAAGAATATGTGAAGATTTGATTAGGTTTTTTACCAGGCCCACGTAATTTACAGGGATCACATTTAAGCACGTCATGTTTGACGGTACATACTCCCCCATTAGATGATGATGATGACGAGCTTTATGTACAATGTTATGCACGTGCTTGTATTCTGCGACTTATTGGAGGCACCCTTTTGTTAAGTCAAACATTAATGTGCACCTGATGTTCTTGACTTTACTAAGACTAGTCAATATTATTGGGGTAGTGCATGGCTTGTATGGTTGTATAAGGAGATGTGCAGAGCAAGCCATAAGGATGCTTATGATATTGTTGGCCCACTAGTATTACTACAATTATGTGCATGAGACTAATTTCCTCATTTGACACCAATGAGGTTGCAATAGGCGAAACACAATAATGTCGGGGAAGATGGACTTCCGTTGCCACCCCCTCCATTGGGTATACGGTAAGTCAACTCATTTAATTATTATGTGTATGCTATCATTTATATCTATGTAACTGTGCATTTTTTCTCATAGATGGATATATATTTTTAGTCTCACATAGACTTCTGCACGTGATCTTGAAGTGTATAGATTTGCGTTACACAGATAAACTCCAGATTAGGTAACATTTGGAGGTGGGTCTGTGACTCAACTTGATTCCACACCTATTGTGGAAGAAAACTCACCTATAGTGGAGGAAACGCGTCCATTATGAAGGAAGGTCCATCACAAATAACACAATTACAAACATATGAAAGACAACCCAGAAGAATTAGAAGACGACCAATGTGTGAAACATGATGGACTTATTTGATACTTCTTAGTTTTAGTATTATGTAACAAACATTTTTAGAATGATCATATTGGATTTGTAATTGTGTTTTTTATCATAATTGAGTTGTAATGATCTTTTGACTCATATTTTTCTCGTTATGTTTATGATTTGTAAAAACGCAAACTACTTATTATTCTATTGTGAAATAAGATTATATGATTTTATGCAAGATGATTTTGGTTGTGTGTTTGATTTTATGGTCATACATGCTTTGAATTGGATGAAGTCTAAAAAGAGGTGAAGGTAAGGGGAATTAACATTAAAGTCGTCTTTGCAAAAGACAACTTCAAGTCCCACAGAAATCATCTTTTGCAAAGACGATTCCACAACCTTAAACTCCTTCTAAGCTTTGGCCTCGGCAATAGGCAAAGATGATTTTGTAAATATGATTTTGTCCATATGTCGTGGCTCAAACTACCCTAATTTTGAAATTAAGTTAAAAAATATTATTTTTTAATAATTTAAAACTACTGTGTCAAAAACCCATCTATCATCTCTCTCAATATTGTTCCTTTCTCAACACTGTTCTTGGTTCAGTTGCGAGTAGTTGACCGTCACCTTTTTGCTTTTCGGTATGTGCTTTCAATCTCTCTTCGTTTTTCTTTATTTCTTTCTCTCTCTTTGCCTCCAGTTTTTCTCTTTTACGACATTTGCTTCTCCTCTCTTTCTGTATTTATCTTATGTTTCTCCTTGCATTTCTCTGTAATTCTCTCTCTTCAATTATGTGTTCTTCCTTCGCTCTCGCTCATCATTATTTGTTTCTTTCTTTCTTTGTCTCTCTCTTTATGCTTTATTATGTGTCACCCATGGCTTTCGCTGGCAGTTCCACCATCGAGCTCCTTTTCTCATCCCCAATTTGTTTCGATTTCAATAATGGGATACTAGTTAACACTCAAAAATTAGGGCATTACACTTTAAAATCACAAATTCGATTGAAACCATAATTTAAGAAAAACTCCAAATGAAAAACCCAAATTTTGCCCTAATAAAAAAATTCTTATCATGAATTAACGAAAACGATAAACAACATAGATGCTTAATTAACAAACCTCGATTAAACTATATTAATCCTTAAAATAAAGTCAACGGATAAAATCCATAATTCATGAAAATTCAGCCTATCATTAACTACTTAAATGATCGAGTTTAATTAAAATCATTTCCTAAATCTTAAAGCAAATCATAAACTAAAATCCCAAACGCTTTTACTAGTTCAGCTGGTTATAGTAGCCTCTCACTACTGCTCTGCTGCTCGCAATCACCAGTTGCATCATAAAAAACTTGGGGGAGTGCATACTGGAGAGTACTCAGTAAGTAAATAAACATAATGATATGCATCCACATATCATCAATGCAATCATAAGATAACTCAACTTGACATATTTCATGAATGTGTCTTGACTCAACAAGCACGTACTTAACATGTGTCATATTCAGAATTATATATCATGCTTAATCATCTTGTCTTGGTATATTTCCTAGTTAATAACCTAACCTAAACTATTCACCTATGAGCTGAAACATAACATGGTGAATTGGGTGATGGAAACATATGACACTCGTTGGGTGCAAGAAACATATACAGATGACACACATTGGGTGGCAAAAAACATGTATAGTTTAGATTAGAAAAACATGAATGAATGACACCTAATACGTATAATTAAACATAACATGAACGATAAGGGAACAAATAAGTTCATATCTTGCTAAATTATCACTTGACTTAATTTAGCTTCATGATTCAAGATATGTCATGCATGATAATAATTAAACATACGACTCATACTAAAACATATATGGTATACAAGTACATGCAGTATAATCAAACATGTTCAACTTATGATTACATAGTAACATATAATCAGTCATACCCAATTAGACATCACATGCTAATTAACATAAGCACAACATAACAATACAAAAAGATTACTATAAACAAGGTCACAAGTATAGACATTAAAGAAAACACAATTCAATAATATTAAATGTAAATACATGTTATGCGTTATAACACAAGAATCACATCACTAAGTAAGCCTACTTACTTGAACAGATATAAAAGAACTAGCAATCCGTTAGCGACCTGAAATCTGAATGTTTTGATCACTAGATTATTTAATGACAGTTACTAAAACCATATAATTACATATTTAATAAAAAGGTTATGAGGACCAAATTTATGGCTGGAAAAAAATATGTTTTTGGGTCTAGAAGTTAACTAAATAGAATCTGGTCAAAGCGGGTTGGATCAGGATGGTTCAGATCAATTAGGCTCAGATCGGCCCGATTTGGTTAAGTCTAGGTAGGTTCAGTCAGTTCAGGTCTGGTTGGGTCAAACTGAAGGAGGGTGGGTTTGACCTACAAACAAAGGTTGTGTAGGGACCGTGTCAAAAAACACCCCATCTCCTATAGTCAAACCTAAGATGAATAGGGGATGAGGGAATGAGCTGGATTAGGGTGTGTATCGTTAGATTCGATTCAGTCTTAGTAAGGTATTTGTGAATAAATTCACGGATTACCAAAAATATCTAAAATACTAAACTGATGCAACTTAAAGAAACGAATCGAATGAGATTAAAGTAATTAGTTCTGTTTGATTACTTCTAAAAAGATAACAAAAATAATTAAATTGGAAACTCATCACTCAACACACACAATATCCATTACTCCATACAATATGATTATTGGGGACAGAGTGCTCACTTCTGCCATTTCTGGTTTTTGTCTGGAAAGTTCATTGAAAATGAAAAATATGCAAAGATCTGAGTGATAAATTGCAAACTAAATCGATTTTAGTGTAAAGAACCAGAGAGATGAATTACCAAAGAAATCAACAAGATTTGAACCATTTCTGCCACTTCTGTACAATTTTCTAATTTTAGGTTCTAAATCAACAAGAACAAATAAATTACCTTAAATCAATTTACAAGTTTGAAACCTTAAATGACCTTCAAAGAGACAGAGAGAGGGGCGAGCTCGAGCTAGAAGAGAGGCAGAGAGTGAGACGAGGGAGACAGAGAAGCAGAGGCAGACGAGGGAGACAGAGCTGGGGATGATTGATAATGATGGTCTTACTCATTAGGAAGAAGTAGGCTGGGGAAGAAGGTTGTCGTGAGGGGGGAAGAGAGGAGAGAGGCGAAATAAAGCCTAAGGTATAGTTTAAATTTTTAATAATTGGGTATTTTTTTGCATGCATAGACCCCTAGGTTTTGCTTTTTGCAGGATTAGACCCAAAAGTTTTTTTGTCTAGCCTCTAGTATACATTCCAATCACTTTTTCTCTACTCTTTCTCTCATTGTCTTTCTTACACAGGAGCCCACACACACACTCTCTCTCTTCATCTTCCATCTTCATCTCTCTCTCCTAGATCCCATTTTTTTCAGATTTTAAACACAACAAATGAGTTTTGTTAATTTTTGTGGACTTTGTTAACATTGCAATTTTATTTTTGGAAGATGAATTTTGCTAATTTTAATAGATTTCATTAATTTTTATAGGTTTTGCTAATTTTAGGTATGAGTCTACACAATAGGTACATGGGTATCGTGTAGCCATCCCTGTAGACTACATGATGGGTACATTGGCATCGTGTAGGCTACACGAGAATCATGTAAGCATCGTGTATGCTACACGATGACTACACAAAAATCGTATAGACTACACGATGGCTACACCGGCATTGTGTAGCCTACACGATGGCTAAAATGTTGGGGGGAAAGAATGAAGAAAAAAGTAGTGGACAATGGGTACATGATGGCTACAAGATTGTAGTGTAGTTATCGTGTAGTGTACACGATGGCTACACGATCGTAGTGTAGATATCATGTAGGGTACACGATCATCGTGTACGCTACATATGTAATGTATTTAATTTTATATATTTATTTAAATATTAATAAATATGGAGGTTAAGTGTTGAATAATAATAATTTGACATTTGATATGATGTTGTGTAAGAAAAGTATGTTTGAGGTTATACCCTCAAAACATGTATATTAACATTTTGATATGAAATTTAAAGAGGATTACATTTTTCTTATAATTATTTTTTAAATTATTGTTGAATAATTTATATAAATATCTGAAAATTCTATATTCATTAATGAAATTGTGATTTTGTATTAGTACGAGAGGATTAAGATTATAGATAATGAATAAAATTGTCAAGCAACATATTAAAGTATGAAATCTTTAATGAATAGTTACAAATACGGTTCGCTAAACATTATGAATGTGTGTGATCTAGATCTGGATCATTGATGTGGATAGACATCTTAGTGAATGTACTTTATATAATAAGATTATATATGCAGGACCGATATGAGTTAATATCTTTATTAACGTGCCGTTTATCATAAAGGTTTAATACACATCTTGAGTATTCATGAACTCCTATGCATGTCTACTGAATCTTTGATTCACTCGTTAAGGTCTATTTGTTAATCAGGCTAGTGACTTTTATTTTAGAGATTCAGTGATGTGGATAGTTGGGGACGTGATCTTACAAGATTTAGAATCTAAGATTTTCTAACAGATCGTATATTGGTTCCCTTATGTGTTAATTCTGGAACTGAATGGTTATTGAGATCAAATTTATAATAAGATTATAAATTAGTCATTCATTGATGGATTAATGGTACTTAAGGATTAAGAAGTAATTAGAAGGATAAAATTGTAATTTAACTAGTTCTAATTTATGTACCAATAACAAAGGAAAAAACTATATGAAATGATTATGTCAGTGGACTAAATGAGAAGACTCAGTAAATATATTTTATAATCTCTAAGAGTGCAATTCCATATTTATAGTGGAGTAATAATGGAGGTTGAGTGTTAAAGAAGAATGATTTGACATTTGATGTGATGTTGTGTACGAAAAGTGTTGGAGGGAGAATGAAGAAAAAGCAGTGGGAAATGGGTATACGATCGTAGTGTAGGCATCATGTACACTACACTTGTGATGGATTTAATTTTATTTATTTATTTAAATATTAAAAAATATGAAAGTTGAGTGTTGAAAAATAATGATTTGACATTTGATTTGATGTTGTCTAAGAAAAATATTGTGGGAAGGAATAAAGAAAAAATATTAATATTTAAATACATATATAAAAAATTAAATATATTAAATATGTAGTGTACGCGATGTCTACACTACGATCGTGTAGCCATCGTGTACGCTACACGATAACTACATTGCGATCGCGTAGCCATCATGTACCAATTGCCCACTACTTTTTATTCATCCCCCCCGATCGTGCAGCCATCGTGTTCCCATTGCCCGCTACTTTTTCTTCATTATCTTCCCCTCGATCGTGTAGCCATCGTGTATCTATTGCCCACTACCTTTTCTTCATTCTCTTCCTTCTAACACATTAGACATCGTGTAGGCTACACAATGCCCGTGTAGCCATCATGTAGGCTACACAATGCCCACGTAGTCATCGTGTAGCCTACACGAGGTCTACACATTGCCCGTGTAGTTATCGTGTAGTCTACATGATGATAGTGTACCCATCATGTAGACTTGTACTCAAAATTAGCAAAACCTATCAAATTAACAAAACCTATAAAAATTAACAAAATTTATTAAAACTAACAAAATCCATCCTCCCACTACGATTCTCTCTTTCTCAAATCTGGGTAAAAGCCAAAATTAACAAAACCCATCAATTTTCAGGAAATATTCTCCCACATTTTCCATGAAAAATTCAAAAATAAAATTTCAATTTTAGCACTCAACCTTAATTTTTCAGAAATTGAAAAAGTTGTACAATTATGAAACAAATGAAGTATGAAGAAATAACAAAACAAAAATGAGTTTATGAGAAAATAAGTTTTTGAAAAAATGAGGGAGAGATGAAGAGTGTGTGTGTGGGTCATGCTGTAAGAAGGGCAATGAGAAAAATAAGAGAGAGAAAAATGAGTGGAATGTGGGACAGAAGTCAGAGGCTGCACAAAAAACTTTTTAAGTTTAATCCTGCAAAAAGCAAAACCTAGAGGTCTACTTCTACAAAAAAACCGTTAATGATTTATGTCTAATCATTGATGGACTTCCAGAAACGAACCTACTCCTCAGGATCACCAAACATCACATGATTACATATATTCTTTATTAAGAAGATTTTCTAAACATTATCTGAAATCCTACCATGGGAAGACCATCTATAAATGAAATGTAGATGGGAAAACAAAATATCAAATTTTTGAAACCATACATCACATGATGATGTATGCTTCAGTTTATAAACAAAATGATAATACCGATCATCAAATCTGTAGATTTTTAGCTAACGGATTTATCGGCATTCTTAAAGGATGGTGGGATGACTGTTTTACTGAAACTCAAAGAACTGAAATTCTTAATTCCATTAAGATTGAAATAAATCCTCTTACTATGACTGAAACCAAAACAGAATATGCTTGTTATACATTAGTACAAGCCATTATACACCATTTTGTTGGACCAGGAGTTTCAAATACATGTAGACATAGGAAACTTTTACATAATCTTAGATGTCCATCTCTGACTCATTTTAGATGGTACAAAGATGTTTTCCTAATGAAAGTTATGTAAAGAACTAACGCTAACACTGATCATTGGCAGGCGAAGTTCATTGATGAACTTCCAAACATTTTTGCCGAAAAGGTTAGGAAAAAACTATGGGATAAACATAACCAAATGGAAATTCCTTACAAACCAGTACTCTTATAGTCATCTCATTATAGTTATCATTGAAGAAGGTTTATCTTTATGCAGTGATATGAAATTACAACAGTTGATGAAACATCAAAATTTAACAAATAGAAAAGAGTTAAAAGAATTTTGTGATCAATTTGCTTATGACACAAAAATCTAATACCCTTCCAAATCCAGAAGTCAAAAACCCCATACACCTCATTAACGTTATTCCTCCAGAAAAATACCTAGACATGAGTATCAAGAAAGACCTCTAAGGAAAATCACCAGAAGAAAACCTTATCCAAAACCTTATCAGAAAAAAAGATAAATCCCAAATTAAATGGTATAAATGTGGAATAACATTACGCCAATAGATATAAATCTAAATTAAAACAAAAACTTAACGAAATGCCTTCAGATGAGGAGACCCAACAACAGATCTTAAATTGTCTTTTAGATGATGATAGTACTTCTGAATCTAGTTTAGAAAATGACGTAGCCGAGATTTATTCTGACTCATCCTCTGATAATCCAGAACCTTGCTATAATCCAGAACCTTGTTGTTATTCTAAAACATGTAACATGATAAGCGAAGCTAAATATGGAAGGCTATTGTTGAGATGAATGGTCTTAATCTTGGTCAACTTAGCCTTAATGTTCTAACCTATACCCAAAGATCTATGTTTGAAGCAGCTGACCAGATAAAAGATCCATAAATGAAATTAAAATTCATAGAAACTTGTTATAAGAGTCAACTCATCGAAGAGAATCTCCCTACAGAAAATTATAGCATGAGGGAAGTTATGAAACGACTTCAGAAGACCCCTACTGTTAAAAAACCTGTTACTATTCTAGATCTAAAAATGGAAATCAATATTTTAAAAATTGAGATCGAACAGTTACAAACTGTTAATCAAATTATTTTTCAGGATCTTAATAATATCAAACAACAATTATCATCTAAAGATAAAAATCCTGAAGAAACACCTGAGTCTTCTAGCCAACCTGAAGAAGCAAATCAATATTTATTTTTAATGAATCAAGTTACTTTTCAGAAGTGGTATATCAGAATTACTTTTATTATAAAACCAGATATTATAATCAAAGATGTCATTGCCCTTCTTGATAGTGGCGTTGACAGAAACTGTATACGTGAAGGATTAATTCTTACCAAATACTTTCAGAAAATCACGCGATTACTAACAAGCACTAGTGGTAATTCTATAAGTATTCAATATAAAATCCCTGAGGTAGTTATCTCTAATCACTGTATTTGCCTACTAACTGCATTTGTTTTAATTAAAAACATGACCGAAAGTATAATATTAAGCACCCCCTTTTTTATACTAAATTAGGCCTATTACTACCATTGATACCACTAGTATACATTCGTATATGAACAATAAAAACATAACTTTTCAATTTATAACTGCACCGTATACTAAAGATTTAGATCAACTAAAAGATCTTGTTTAGTATAAAGAAAAACACATAAATTTTATTTAAAAAGAAATTCAATTTCTTACAACCGAACAAAGAATTTAACAACCTTCTCTACAATATAAGATTAAGATAATTTTGAAAGATTTTCAAACATAAATTTGGAGTCATTTTCCCAATGTCTTTTGGAACAGAAGAAAGCATATCATATACGAATCGAGACCTAGTCAAATGAAAAATGAATATTTAGAAATGTGCAAAACAAAAGTAGAATCCCTTTTACAGAAACAATTAATCAAACCTAGTCAATCCCCTTAGAGTTGTACCGCTTTTTATGTCTATAAAAGTGTAGAAATAGAAAGAGGATCACCCAGATTGATGATAAAATACAAACCTCTTAATGATGCTCTTAAATGGATAAGATATCCAATTCTGTAGTATTTTCTAAATTTGATCTGAAATCAGAATTTTGGCAAATCCATATTATAGAACATGATAGATATAAAACTGCTTTTACAGTACCCTTTGGCCTTTACGAATGAAATGTTTTACCATTTGGAGTTAAAAATGATCCTTCAGAATTTCAACATATCATGAATGATATTTTTAATCCTTATACAGAATTTGTTATTTGTTATATTGATGATGTATTAATTTTCTCATCTTCAATTGAACAACATATTAAACATTGGAATATATTCAAACATGTCATTATCAGAAATGGTTTAGTTATTTAAGCTTCTTGGACATAATATTTCTAATGATACTATTATTCTGATCAACCAAAGTATAGAGTTTGCATCTAAATTTTCAGATAAAATTAAAGATAAAATTTAATTACATAGATTTTTAGGCAGTTTTAATTATATTAGGGACTATTATCCCCAGTTATCCCAGGATACTTCAATCATCTATACTAGGCTAAAAAAAAATCTTTTACCTTGGTCAACATAACATACCATAGCAATACAAAAGATAAAAGAAAAAAAATCAAACATTTGTATTGTTTATCTTTACTGAATCCCCAATGGCAAAAGATTGTTGAAACTGACGCTTCTAATCACAGATATGATGGGATTCTTAAACAACTTAAACCTAATAATAAAAAAGAACTCTTAAGAGTTATTTTAGAAGTCTAGAAAGGACCAACATTAAATTACTCAACTATTAAAGAGGAATATTTATCTATTGTCAAATGTGTTTTCAAGATGATCTTTTAAACCAACCTTTTTTAATTAGAGTTGATTGCTCTGCTGCAAAACAAATATTTAAAAAAGATGTACAGAACCTTGCATCTAAACAGATATTTGCTTCTTGGCAAAATATATTATTAGTATTTGATTTTGACATTGAATATATCAAATGTGAACATAATTCTCTACCAGATTTTTTAACGCGTGAATATTTATAGGGATTCTCATGAGTAACAGAGATCGTGGTTGCGGTCGAGGCCGAGGCAGAGCCAATTTTACCAGTAATTTTAACAGTAAACAAGATGGTATTTCTTGGCCATCAGAATTCCCCATTCTCAACAGAACACAAGAGGCTTCTTCTAGCAAAACTGCTAAGGATGTCCTCCTCATTCCAGAACAGTATATTATCAACAGATGAAAAATGGATGGCTGATCCATGAGAAATTAAGAAGTGATAGCTGTCAACTCAACAATTCCCCCTTCATTTCGACCAATATGGATATATCTATGAGGCAATCATCATAGAAACAACAACTATGGAGATTAAGCATACGCTCCATGATCCCAACAGAAACACTAGCCTCATTACTTTTGGTAAGGCAATTATCTGTAATATCATGCCCATTAGTCAATGAGGCATTCGTCCGCATATAACTCGCAGTCTACACATCAGTAATAAAGAAATAAAATATATTTATTGGGATTTGATTCCTTTACCTATACGTTTTATTATCAGCATCTTGTCCACAACCATACATGGCTTATCAGAATTTGTCCAGAAGTTCTCAACAACAAGCTACCTAGTTGGTTTATTGTCTAGTAGGATAAATTTGGTATTACACTGGACACATTACCCGAACAAGTTCAAATGTAATTTAAATAATGGCAAGCAACATACTCTCTCTTAACAGGAAATAAAGACATTTTAATGTCCAAATCAGTAACCTATTTCATTATTCGTTTCAACATCCCATGGATTTGGAAATGGGATTTGCATATGATTACCAGAATAAAATCCCAAGGCTAAAAAGAGTTTTTTACACTAAATGGTGGGACAAAGGGATAAACCCTCATTTACCAGAATTAATTACGGCTACAAAACCCATGCCAAGCCTGTTTTGATGCTATCCCAAAAGCTCTACCAACCCCCAACTTGCTATCAGAGCCATGAATAGTTTTGGTCACAGTAGTGTTTGTAATTCTTTTAAATTATACATACATGGTCGTCATACAAGATGTCTGAAATCAGTTTTAATTTTGTCACTACAGTAGCAAATACAGTAGTTTCATCTTCTAAAATAACTGAACTCACAGCTTATCATGATGTTAAAAAGGCTTTGGATAAATGGACTATACCCAAAGTTAAACCAGAAATAATTTATAAAATTGGAACTTTTGATTTTACAAGTAGAAAAATAATCAAAACATTTGAGCATGCAATTCTTTTACAGAATAATGATGATATCATTTATTTATTGAATATTCATGATTTGTATCCTTTTATACAAAAATATAAATACCTGTATATAGGACTTGTCCATATAGCTGTAAAGTATTTGACTTTACTTGATCAAAACACCAGTATTCAGTGTACTCTTAGAGACGGTCGTTACCTCAACTAGAAAACATCCCTTATGGGTGCCATTGGAACCAACCTTTCACATGGACCAGTATATTTTAATATCTATCCGAATCTAAGTATTGCCCTCTCTGACAGTAATTTATCTAAGGTCTTAGAACGTAGAGTTATCTCTCATGGTTATGAGTATTTACCAGGATCTTCTCCTTTTGCTATATTATTCTGAATTCATCTTAAGGTTTTATCCACCTTAAATCCTTACACCAGAATATAAAGTGAACAAGGACACATAGTCATTATCGATACTGACCTTTTCAGTAGTCAAGTAGCTATTCCTAGGATGATACCTTGTGAAAAAATTACTTTTCCTGAGAAATGGAAAATCTCTAATGTTGTACCCATCAGACCTATCGTTAGGCAATCCATAGACAATGTTATCCAAACTCAAGGAGGTAACATATACCTTAGATTTCAAAAACCATTAACTAGAAACCTATCTACTATCAGCAATAGAAGCACTCCACCCTATAGGGCAGATATACCAGAATCCTCTAGACAGTCCACTTCAAAATCAGTAGGATATATTTATCAAGAGAGGACTTCTAACGAATAAGAAATTCCTATAATAATAATACTCCTGAAAATTATACAAAAGGAATACGTACTTTTGAAAACCAGATACCTCATGGTATTTATGAAACCAACACACTTATCAAAAGGCCTAATAGCCGAAACGCCAGTGATATGCAATTTAATGTTTAATGGATCATACACCTTATAGTGATTTGCATAAACAGTTAAACCAAGATTTTGTGCAAGATAAATATCAGGACTTTAGAAGATGGTATTTTAAGTCTCATACTCCTTAATAGTTAGAAACCTTAAAAAACCAGTATTATTAACATTTACATACTAATTAATCTATTTAATTTTTCACTAATTAATCAAGATTTTGTGCAAGATAATTGTTGTTTCATATTATTAAGATCTTGAAAATAATCTGATTAGCAATTTGTAACTGTTTGATCTCAGCTTTTAAAATATTGATTTCCATAACTTCCCTCATACTATTTCTTGTAGGGAGAATCTCTTCAGTGAGTTGACTCTTATAACAAGATTCTAAGAATTTTAATTTCATTTACGAATCTTTTTATCTGGTCGGCTGCTTCAAGCATAGATCTTTGGGTATAGGTTAGAACATTAAGGCTTGGTGGACCAAAATTTAGACAATTCATCTCAACAATAGCCTTCCAATAATTAGCTTCGGTTATCATGTTACAGGTTTTTAGAAGAACAACAAGGTTTGGATTATAACAAGGTTCTGGATTATCAGAGGATGAGTCAGAATAAATCTCGGCTACGTTATTCTCTAAACTAGATTCAGAAGTACAATCATCATCTGAAAGATAGTTTAAGATCTGTTGTTGGGTCTCCTCATCTAAAGACATTTCGTTAAGCTTTTATTTTAATTTAGATTTACATCTATTGGCGTAATGTCCAGTTATTCTACATTTATAACATTTTATTTAGGATTTATCTTTTTTCTGCTAAGGTTTTGGGTAAGGTTTTCTTCTGGTGATTTTCCTTAGAGGTCTTTCTTGATACTCATGTCTAGGTATTTTTCTAGATTAATAATGTCGGTGAGATTTATGGGGTTTTTGACTTCTGGAGTTGGAAGGGTATTGGATTTTTGTGTCCTAAGCAAATTGATCACAAAATTCTCCTAACTCTTTTCTATTGGTTAAATTCTGATGTTTCATCAACTATTGTAATTTCATATCATTGCATAAAGATAAACCTTCTTCAATGATAGCTGCAATGAGATGACCATAAGAGTACTGGTTGTAAGGAATTTTCATTTGGTTATTTTTATCCCTTAGTTTTTTCCTGACCTTTTCGGCAAAAATGTTTGGAAGTCCATCAATGAACTTGGCCTTCCAATGATCACGGTTAGCGTCAGTTCTTTGCATAACTTTCATTAGAAAAACATCTTTGTACCATCTAAAATGGGTAAAAGATGGACATCTAAGATTCTGTAAAAGTTCCCTATGTCTATCTGTATACAAAACTCCTGGTCCAACAAAATGGTGTATAATGGCTTGTACTAATGCATAACAAGCATATTCTGTTTTGGTTTCAGTCCTGGTAAGAGGATTTATTTCAATCTTAATGGAATTAAGAATTTCGTTTCTTTAAGTTTCAGTAAGGCAGTTATCCCACCATCCTTTAATAATGCCAGTAAATCCGTTGACTAAAAATCTACAAAATTGGTGATCACAAACTGAAGCATACATTATCATTTGATGCGTGGTTTCAAAAATTTGATATTCTATTTTTTCATTTACATTCCATTCATAGATGGTCTTTCCATGGTAGCATTTCTGAGTGTGAAGAAAATTTTCTTCATAAAAAATATCCTGAGGAGTAGGTCTAGGATAATAATATCTACTAGGTCCGGTTAAGGCCATACAGGTCGTAGGTTTCTTAAAATAAGAAAGTTTATTGATGGTTTCATCAAAGTTTTTTTGAATATCTAAAATTTGAGAAAGAAAGTATTCTTCGGTTTCCTCTTCAATAGGATATGATGAATTATCCTGATTCATCATATTAATTTGTTTTGATGACTCTGGTTGACTGATATTTAAATATCTTATTTTGTCAATCAAAGTAGTCATAAATTCTTCATCCTTTTTACTGGATCTCATTTTGAAGTTAGTAACTTCAAGAGGTGGTTGGAGATCTACTGGTGAAGGTTTAGGTATAACCTGACATTTATCATGTATCTCCCCAATCTGGTCTGCTATTCTGGTTAACTGATTTCCTACAGTCTGAAGGAATATATTAGTATAGTTATTATGTGTAAAAGGTCTTTAACTTTGACAGATTCTTGTTGAAAGGGTTTTTCAGGTACTTCAACGTAAGGGTTGATAACTAACAGTTTAAGATTATCATTTCCTGGAGCAAGCTCTAAGGATAATGGTGGATGATGAATAGATTGATAAGTCCTACAACTAGTGGTTATCCAGCTTCTTTGGATGCCAGATAATACATCTAATTGTTGTTCATCATGAAGTTCCAATTTAGAAGTAAAATCATAATACCAATCAGGGAAAGATCTAATATATTGATTAATGTGTAAACGATAATAATACTGGTTTTTTAAGGTTTCTAACTGTTTAAGAGTATGTGATTTAAAATATCATATTCTAAAGTCCTGATATTTATCTTGTATAAAATCCTGGTTTAATTGTTTACGCAAATCACTATGAGTTGTAAAATCCATTAAACATTAAATTGCATATCACTGGCGGTTGGCCTATTAGGCATTCTGATAGGTGTGTTGGTTTCATAAACACCATGAGGTATCTGGTTTTCAGAAATATGTATTCCTTTTATATAATTTTTAGGAGTATTATTATTATAGGAATTTTCTGATTCGCTGGAAGTATTCTCTTGATAAACGGATCCTACTGGCTCTAAAGTGGGTTGTCTAGAGGATTCTGGTATATCTACCCTATAGGGAGGAATGCCTCTATTGCTGATACTAGATAGGCTTCTAGTTAACGATTTTTGAAATCTGAGGTATACGTTACCTCTTTGAGTTTGGATAACATCGTCTATGGATTGCCTAACGATAGGTTTGATGGGTACATCATTAAAGATTTACCATTTCTCAGAAAAAGTAATTTCTTCCCATGGTATCATCCTAGGGATAACTACTTGGCTACTGAAAAGGTTAGTATCGATAAGGACTGTGTGTCCCTGTTCACTTTGTTTTCTGGTGTAAGAATTTAAGGTGGATAAAACCTTAAGATGAATTCAGAATAACATAGCAAAAGGAGAAGATCCTGGTAAATACTCATAACCACGAGAGATAACTCTAAGTTCTAAAACCTTAGATAAATTACTGTCAAAGAGGGCAATACACAGATTCAGATAGACATTAAAATATACTCGCTCATGTGAAAGGCTGGTTTCAATGGCTCCCCATAAGGGATGCTTTCCAGCTGAGGCAACGGGCGTATCTAAGAGTACACTAAATACTGCTTTTTGACCAAGTAAAGTCAAATGCTTTAAAGCTATCTGGACAAGTCCTATATGTAGGTATTTATATTTTTACATAAAAGAATATAAATCATGAATATTTAGTAATTAAATGATATCATCATTATTCTGTAAAGGAATTGCATGCTTAAATGTTTTGATTAGTTTTATACTAGTAAAATCGACAATTTAAATTTAATAAATTGTTTCTGGTTTAACTTTGGGTATAGTTCATTTATTCAAAATCTCTTTTAACATCCTAATAAGCTATTTGTTTGGTTGTTTCAGAAATTGAAACGACTATATATATATATATATATTTTAGAAAATGATTTTAATCGGTTCAAACCAATTATATGTTTATTGTAAAATATAATCGAATTGAAAATTTAATTATTTAAAAAAATCGAACCGATTACAATTATCGTAGTAAAAGTACCGACTGAACTAATTCGGTTTAATTCGGTCGACTCTTAAAAATTCTGCACACCCCAAAGCTAGCAAATTCATGAGGGGAGCAAATAGCGTTGCACTTTAGGTTTGTCACTTTTTCCTTGACTAAAGTTTGTCACTTTAGGCTTCCTTGAAATGTTTTTTAATTAGACAATATTCATTTGCATATTATAAACAAGAGTAACATAGTTTTTTTTTTACTTCACTAGGTTTTTTCCTGCAGAGTTACCTAGTAAGGGTTTAACAATACTGTTTGTTAAAAAACAAGACATATTTTGTATGTAATGGACATCCAATGAGGTCATATAAATAATATAATTATATGGATCAACTTCCAATTCCATACATAATGTCCTATGCCTTTATTCTTGTCACCCCTCTATCATGTCTATCTTAATTCCTTCGTAAATTATATTATGCCTATAATAGATATTATGCATTCACATTCCTTATTATTTGTAAGCTTATCAATAGAGATTGTCGTGAAACAACATAAAGTAATAATCTCTCTTATCTCTCTCTTTGTCCTTTCTAAGCATTGTTTTGCGTCTTTCTTGACACAAAAAAATCAAAGGAAATTTGTCTCAAATAAAAATAAGAGTAAAGTAAGAGGTATTAGAGAAAATTAAAATGAAATTATTTTATTAGTATAATAATAAAAGTAAAATTTTTCATATTCAAGGACTTCAAAATAAAGACTTAATTTTTTTCCCTTTATGTTCAAACTTTTTGTCAAAGTTAAAAATTATATTAGGATTAGCTATTGTGCCAATTTTTATTTATCCCATTCAAAAAATACCTGGTGTGGTGTGGGTGCTGGGTTAATTATTGAGCCAACTTATTTTGTCCCGTTTTAATTATCAAGGCAGCTTAATTATTGTGCTAACCTATATTCTCATGTCTTGTTTTTCTAAGTGTAAACATCGAACTTTTAATTTGAATTTGACTCCTTAAATTTCACTATTCACAATTTTCTTCTTCCGAAACAACAATTCGCAGTTCTCAAACTGAAGATCTAATTGGGTCTGAAATGTAAGATATAAAAGGGTTAGAATTTAAAAAACTCCATTTATTGGGTGACTTTATAATAAAAGGCAAAGAGGTGTTGCCCGGTGGCCAGTGGGTACTCTTTAATCGAACCCAACGGCTGTACAGAAGCAGAACACGAGCAAAAGAGAAGGGATCCGTGCTGAAGTGGTGGTAAAGATGTTGCACAGCAAGTCATTCGTCAAGAAAACCAGGTCTGGCAAAGTAATGAAGGTCTGTATATCGGAAGTCCTAGCGCTAGATTCAGCCCGTCTTTCCTCGTTATATTTTTCTGATTATTTTAGTTTTCGTTTTGGTTTCTGTTCTTCGCTGCAGCAAGTGAGAGAACACTATCTCAGAGACGACATATATTGCGGAGTTTCAATTTGCAAAGTTTGTGATTCTTCCGTTGCTCGATTGAGTGCTTCTTCTTCTTCTTCTCCCATTCTCATTCTCGACACAAATGTCGTTCTCAATCAGGTTTGCTTTTTAACTTCTAAGTAACTTTCAGCTTCTTTTCTTGAGCTATTAAGACATGTATGAATTGTGTTACTTTACAGATTGATTTACTTGAGAATCCTGCTATTGATGACGTGGTTCTACTCTCCGTGGTACTGGACGAGGTGAAGAATAATAATTTGTCTGTCTATAATAGAGTTAGAGCTCTCTGCAGCAATTCTCTGAGGAAATTTGTCGTCTTCTCCAATGAACACCACAAGTAGGTTTCTTGTAATCTTATGCTGGAGTTACAGTGTACGCTATTGATTTTTCCCTTTTTGGGGAGACTTGAGCTTGCTCTTTTGAGTGTGATTGCAAATCTCCTATGCAAAACTTACACGGGTAGCTAATTTTTCTGCGTTTCTTTATGTTTGATAAATGAAAAGGGTATACTTTTGTCCTGCCTCTGCAGAGCAGTAGTCGAACTGAAGTGATCATTCACCGCATTCTGTAATTGCCACGTTGTCATCTGCAGAGCAACGGATACTCATATATTAGAGCAGTACTATGATCTAATCATCTTAATTGATCGTATATCTCACATTACGAGTTGTCCTACTGAGGATGACATTCCTGTAATTCTTCCTGGGATGTTGAATTTGTAATGTCAAGCTTGTCGATTTGAGTCAAGCAACATGATTTTCATGGGATATAAGCAGCTTTTCTTAGGTTTTCATTTCATGAATCTTGAATTCCTAGATGGTCATTATCATTCTTGTAATATGCTACTGGTGTTGTTGTTGTTGTTTTTTTTAATTACCGTAGCTGACGCCAGTGAAGTTATTATTGTTATTAGGATGCCTACAATCATTAGATTATATGCATTTTTGTTTCTGCAGGGATACATATGTTAAAGATATGGGGGGAGAAAGTAAAAATGATCGGAACGATAGAGGTTTGCCTTTTAGCAGTCCTTACTTATGTTTATGAATATTAAATCACATGTTTGTAGGTTTGATTTACTACATCACCTTGCTTTTCTTAATTACATAATATATATTAATTCGTAATTCAGCAATTCGAGTGGCTACTCAATGGTATCAGAATCATCTTGGTGGTGCTGCTCGCGTTTTACTCTTAACTAATGACCGAGAAAATAAGAGGAAAGCTATTGAAGAGGGAATTGCTGCAGAGACAAGTACTATCCTATACTTCAAGCATCTTATTATTTTTGCTTGATATCGATATGCTTATAATCACAGCTGTAATCTTTACTCCATCAATTTTTACACAACTTACTCGTGAAATGTTTGTTTTTTTTATAGAACTTACTCGTGAAATATTACCTTGCTTTTAGTTGAGTCATATGTGAAATCATTGGGTCGACCTGATTTACTCGACCTGCTTGTTCATCCTGGAAGTGAAGACGTGGACATGGAGGAAATTGAAGATTTGAGACCTTCAAAAAGGAAAGGGATTTATACCGAGGTATATTTGCGTCAGTGATTAGCCTTACTTTAATCTTTTATTGATAAATAATGGACCCAATGAATTTATGGCCCCCCTCCCTTTCAGCACAAGCCCATGTCTGAAATCACTTCTGGTTTGCATTGTGGGATATATCATCAAGGAAAACTCCGTGTTAACCGTTACAATCCATTTGAAGCATATGTGGGAAGTGAGAGCATCGGTGATGAAATAATTATTTATGGCCGTACAAACATGAACAGAGCTTTTGATGGTGACATAGTAGCAGTGGAACTTCTGCCGCAAGATCAGTGGCATGAGGAGAAATCTCTAACCATTGCCGACGAGGGTATGTTCATTTTAATGTTTTCTCTTGTAAGGACAGTGAGAAAAATT
Organism: Datisca glomerata; assembly: GCA_003255025.1. Lineage (NCBI taxonomy): Eukaryota > Viridiplantae > Streptophyta > Magnoliopsida > Cucurbitales > Datiscaceae > Datisca > Datisca glomerata. The sequence goes on from QANY01007889.1 coordinate 1,062,843, forward strand.
AGGATGACTTTAATGAAAGAGTTTATACTACGGAACCTCTCACAAAAGAAAACCATTGGAGGATATAATTATAAATAAAAATTTAGGTGTAAACTACTTATGGTCATTGTGGCTTTAGATATTAATGCGTCAACGGTTAGTAAGTTTTCATAATACTTGGTTGGTAACTGGATCAAATGACCATAGGAAGCCTTACTTAAAAGGGAAGTGAAATAGTCATTGCACACTACTCTTTCCTTTCAAATTTTGTTTCTCCCCTCCTCCCCTCCCTCTCTCTAATTTTTAATACACACTTTTGTAGTTGAATTCTCACTATATTTTACTCATTACAGAGGAAGAGGATGAAGGTGATGTTCACCTTGTTCCTGCAAGTGCTGATGATGCCCCTAGATCTACGAATGTAATACAAGGCTCTGGCGGGGAGGCAAATAATGGTTCTTGTCGCATGTCTGGCCGCGTTGTTGGTATAATAAAGCGAAATTGGCACTCGTAAGCACAAGTAGTCTAAAATTTTTGTGTCTACGGTTATCGTGCCCATAACATGTCATTTTTTGGAATAACTTTAAATTACCTCGTGGAACTTTGGGTTTTATCATTTATCATACACTAGGACTATCTCGCTAGAGTCACATAATTTGATTATTGTTTAAGAGCTCTCATTGGTAATACTGGAATCTAACATGTAGTTTGAGTAGTAGATGAATATATTTTTATCTTCTGTCTTCTTTTTTTACGTGCTTTTAGACGAGGAACTTGTCAAGCACTATATATTTATTTAAGAGTCCAAACCTTCTAGGTTATCATTATTCCATCAGCATTCAAAACGACATAGCAGAATCTGGACTAAAATATTTTGTTATTAATATATACATACATTATGCATCATATACTCCCCCAAAGTCATGATGTGCCCAAGTTAAATAGCTATCAGGGAACTCCTCACTCTCTCTTTGGTCTTTTTTTTTTATGTAGTTGCATAGTTCTGTATCCTGGTGCACATTTTATTTATGATAATCTCCTGTCTCTCTAGAGTCAGTTTGAATTGGTAACTTTGTTTGGTAAGTGGATTAGTTGTCTCATGTTAATAATTAATTCATGCAGTTATTGTGGATCTTTGGAGCCAATGCCTATGCCTGCAGGTGGTGGTGGTGTTGCTCACGCCTTATTTGTATCCAAAGATCGCAGAATTCCCAAGATTCGAATTCAAACTCGGCAGCTTGAAAATCTCTTGGATAAAAGAATTATCGTTGCAGTAGATTCTTGGGACCGCTTGTCTAGATATCCTTCTGGTCATTATGTGCGAACCATAGGACAAATAGGAGATAGAGTTACTGAAAGTGAGGTAATGATGGGTAATCTACTGTTGTTTGCTTGCGTAATTGATCAGGGAAAGAAGAAGATAATCAGAGGGAGAGAACATCCATTATTTGTGTCACTGTCAAGTGCACTACTAGCGGGAGAATTTTTTTTAAGCAAAAGCATAGTGTTAAATTTAAGTAGTCTAGAAGTATTCATTAGAATTACTAGGGAAAGAAGAGAGTATCATCAATCAGTTGCTCTGTTCCCATTCATTGACATTAATGGTCTCTATGGGTTCTGCAGGTGGTTTTAATTAAGAATGATATAAACTCTATTAGAGTTACTAGGGAAAGAAGAGACTATCATCAATCAGTTGCTCTGTTCCCATTCATTGACAGTAATGGGGCTCTTCGGGTTCTGCAGGTGGTTTTAATTGAGAATGATATAAACTCCAGACCATTTTCTTCTCAAGTTCTAGCATGCTTGCCACCGTTACCCTGGTCAGTTGCTTCTAATGATTTGGCACATCCAATTCGGCAGGATTTACGGCACTTGCGTGTGTTTAGTGTAGACCCTCCAGGTTCTGAAGCAGTTGATTTGTTCTCTCTATATTTCTTCCTTAATATCATTGTTGTAGAAAAATTGTTAATCTTTTTGGTTCATGTAGGATGTACGGATATTGATGATGCACTGCACTGCATAAATCTTCCAAGTGGAAATTTTGAAGTTGGAGTCCGTATCCTCTACCTGCTGACATTTGGAATTTTTGAGGTTGAGTTTCCATGATGAGAAAAAATATAGGACTCGTGGTTTAAACATTTTTTGTCCATAAAGATAAGTATTATACACAAAAGACTTGTTATTGAAAGATAAACTTGTGGCTTGAACAGTTGAACGGTTAAACACTTGAACACTTGAATTCTTATGATCTTTCAAACCTTTAACTTAAGTTATGGTCATCTATGTTTGTAGTCAACATTGGTCCATTATGGGTAGTTTTTCTCTTCCTTTTCTGGGGGAGGGGGCAGGGTTGGGGTTCATCTTTGAAAAAAGTAAGGATTTAAAAAGTAAGAATCCCTAGTATGGCTTGTTTATGTTGCACAATATTGCTTGTTAGTTTACCGATTTAAAGCAAGCATTACCATATCTCTTACAAGGGACGCAGTATGCTTCAAAAGCAACCTTTTTTTATGTTTACCTTTCTATTTACTTTCACTTGGGTTTAGAACGTCTTGAACTCCTAAGCCCTACTCACCACCCATTACATTTACGCCCATTAGAAAGGCACCCATGGCTCATATGTAGATATGAAGATTTTCCTTTGAAATTTTGCTGTGGTTTCTTATTTCTCCTCATGCTTGTTGAAGGCTTTACTTTTTGTGCTTAACGCATCTGATTAGATATTGCTGACGTGACAAATTTTGTACACCCTGGCACACCATTGGACGACGAGGCTTCACATAGGGGTACATCTGTCTATCTTGTTGAGCGACGGATTGACATGCTTCCAAAGCCTCTAACAGAAGGTTCTTTATACTTAAAATGAGTGGATGATTGTATTTGGCGTTTAAGGTTTTAGATATGGCTGATTGTTTTTGTCGACAACTTACTTTGATAGTAATATTTTACAGATATATGTTCTCTTCGAGCTGATGTGGAAAGGCTAGCTTTCTCCATTATTTGGGTATGTCTACTACTTTGTTATTCGATAGTCAGTTTTCAATTCCGTATATTAGGAGTGGCGCAAATTTTGAATCTTTGAAAATTACAGTTGAGCTGGGTACTTACTTAAGCTCAACAAGTCAGGATATATTTTTTGTGAATTGCATCCGAGCTTTCTTTGATTGAAGGAGAGCTTGATGGGCCACAAGGTTTCTAGTTGTTTTGTCGCTTGTTCAGAGCACAATAGGAGGTTATTTGAAGATATTTTGAGGATCTCATATCAAAGTAAAAAGAAGATATTATTGAGGAGGATATATATATTTGTCTAAGTTTCATTTTGTATTCTCTCTGAGTGTCCTTTTCAACACTTAATTTAATGACATTCCACCTTTTCTCATTAGAGGCTATTGGGACTACTTCTATAAAATAATTTTTGGTGTTTGGTTGGGTTGCTCATCCTCTGAACCTTTTATATTTTTATTTTATCCATCAATACATATTTTCTTTCGCTATCAAAGGAAAAAAAAACTTAACTATGAGGCGGTGGCTCAATTGGTTAGACCCAGGGTCACTCCCTAGTGGTCGCGAATTTGAAGCATGCTCATGACCACTGAAGGTTTATCTGGTCGTTAACTTCAGGGCCCATGGGATTAGTAGTTGATACCAGCGTTATCCAAAAAAATCAAAGAAAAAAACTCTCCTCTTTTTTCAATGGGTTTTCATCATTGTAAAGCTGATGTGGCGTGCTAGTTAGATCGAGTTTGGTCTCAACTCTTAATTTTCTTTGGTTGTGGGTAACCCTTTATGTAACATCTAGTTTCTGTATTTTTTATTCACAGTTACCAGCTATAAAATCTGTTTGATAGTGAGTTTTTTTTCCGTGTCTAAATGTTGTTTTCAAGCTGAGTGACTTGAAAATTAGGAATTCGAGAACATAACGACCAAATTGTGCTGTCTTGAAGTACATGATAAGGAACAAAAAAGGGCAAAACAAAGGGGTTGTGATTGCAAAACAGTCATTTAAAAGGGGTGATTATACCTGTTGTTTCGCATCGGTAGTATTGCACATTGTATAGGAATGTTATAGAATCGGCTTTATAGTACGTTTGATCTGAAATTAGAGTATGGCAAAAATATACCATTATCTTTTAAATTTGTTTTTATGTTAAAAGCTTTTACCATTATCATTTTTTAACTTATATAGAGAAGGTCAAGTGAAACCATTCATAATGAGAAGAGAATAGCAAAATTTAGCAAGGGACTAATTTTAAAACTAGGTCGATCATTAGGAGCAGGAGTGATGATGTGGCAATCTAACGAAAATAGGCTGCGTCTGTATTTCTGTCAATTTCCATCAAGAAATCTCAAGCTTTCACTGATACTGACTAAAATAACAGGGTGGTATTGGCAAAAAAATAAATCTAAATTCTAAAAGTTGAAATGACAAATAAGTGTAAAAGCATTGGAGCAAGATATTTATACCCAAAAGAAATCAGCTTCTATAATTGAGCAGTATAAATTTTTCCTATTCTCTGCTATTCTGTAAAAGTCCATCTCATATGACAACTCAGGAATGCCCTTTATTTCATTCATGACAATTGATGTTTGTGCACATTTGTTCTGACGCCATACATCTATAAACTTCTTGAGTATTGTGTAATTTTCAGGAAATCACCCCTAATGCAGAGATTATTTCTACAAGATACACTAAAAGTGTCATCAAGTCTTCTGCAGCATTGTCCTATGTTGAGGCTCAAGCAAGAATGGATGATAGGTGTTTTTTCATTCCACTTTTATTTCTAACATGTATTAATATATTTTATAGCACAACCTTGTGTGATTAGTGTGCTGAATATGTTTTAGTTCTCTACGGCAAGTAGCATTACAAATTCATACTCGTCTAGTTTCATAGCTATACATTTTTTTGCTTCTCTAATTGGAGAGACGTTTTTAATTGCTAAAATTGATGAAGATTTCTTATCCTCTCACTTTTATATTTTTCCTTGCACATGATAAATGTTTTTGTTTCTTTTTAAACTTCATGCTCCTGTAATGTAATTTCATGTGGAAATATCCGAATAACACTAATTCAACTAGCATTTTTGAGGCCATGTTGAGCAAGGGTGCATTTAAAACTCAATGCAATCAGACAACCAAAAATGGAAGTTTTTCATGGGATATTTGTATTTGCTCATTAATAAAAATAATAATATTCTCTTTTTGAGATATAATACTAATATTAGTTATGTGGAGGTTTTGATTCATAGACACAGTTTAATATATTTGACTCCTGTAAGAAGCCTTTTGTTTTAATTATAATAAAAAGATGTAATTAGTGTAAATGTGCCTACATAATTATAGATAAAATGAAGTATTTCGTTTCATTATAGCATATCTGGTAATCTTCTGTACCTTCCGAAGTTAAGTTGTTTTCTGGGTAAACTTAATAGTTGTGATTTAATTCAGAGGAGGAATCTATTGATGTAGTTTTCTCCTTCTCCTTATTGGTTCTTGATGTGTAAAGATGATCTGGAGACTTGTAATAGTTTCTTTTCATCTTTCCATGGCGTATTTACTTTGGGTAAAGATCTTTTGTGGGTAATTCCAGCGATTCATTCAGAGTTTTCCATGGATTAGTTGGTTCAATATAGAACGGACGTTAAGGAGATCTGCTAGAATGACATTATGCTGGGTTTTACGGTTGAAACGTAATAAGAAAATGTGCGATAATAAGTGTGAAGATTTAATTTGATTAGAGTAGAATGGTTTTCCTTGCTCCTTTATGGGTTTTACGGTTGGAACGTAAGAAGAAAATGTGCGATAATAAGTGTGAAGATTTAATTTGATTAGAGTAGAATGGTTTTTCTTGCTTTTTTATGGGGTTTCCAAGTCTAAATTGTTTAAGGATGTAACTTTATTTAAATTTTGCGTATTTGGAATGCCTTTTGTTTGTATTCGTTTTGGTTTCGGAGTACATATTGTTCTCACATCCTTTTGTTTGTATATTTTTTCATTAATGAATATTTATTTCCAATAAAAAAATATGTGTTCACATAACATAAAAATGCATTTGTACATGCTCAACTGACTCTACTTTGACAATATTGCCATTGTTTTCTCTCTATACCTTCTACTCTCCCTCTCGGCCATATGTTCTTATTTTTCCTTTTTGTATTAGCATTGTAATTAACTTTGTGTTGATGTTCACGTCCTTTACTTGATTTTCGTCTTTCAACATTGATTTTACTAATTACGTTAGCAATAATCTACTAACGATCTACAGAACGTACTTTTAATCCAGTTAATATAGTACAAAAGTGTTGAAATTGTACCTATAGAAAAGCTAGTACCATTTTCTACAAAAACATGGTTGTAGTGCCATTATCATTTTCATATATCGTCCTTGATCCTCATTTAGGAAGTTATGTTGCATTTCGTTTTCTTTTCGTTTCCCTAGAATTTCTTTTGAAAATTATCTGACAGACCTGTGTTGCTTTCAGCCGATTGATGGATCCATTAACTACAGATTTGAGAAATATGAATTCTTTAGCAAAGGTATGCGTACTGTAGAGCCTATTATTTGGTCATTCTGACAATATTGGCATCTCCAATAATGGCAATTACACTCCAATTGAAGATTTTCCCTTGGATTCTCTATAAAATTGCATCTCTGTATGATCATGCAGATAATGAGGCTGAGGCGTATTGAAAGGGGAGCTTTAACTCTTGCATCTGCTGAAGTCAAATTTAATATCGACACTGAAACACATGATCCTCTTGATATCGGTATAGTATTTGGAGGCCATGTTTCACTCTAGTGGTTGTGTTTGGGGTTCTAGAGATAATGGCGTTAATCTTGAAATATGTGATACAGATTCTTTTGGAGTGACTTTGCAGTTCTATATTCTTTGGATTGTTCTTCCTGATATCTCTAGTGAAAATTATTTGATCATTGCAGGCATGTACCAGATTAGGGAAGCAAATCAAATGGTCGAGGAATTTATGCTTGCTGCAAATATTTCTGTGGCAGAAAAAATTCTAAAACATTTCCCATTGTGTTCGTTATTAAGGTTGATTGACATTTCAAAAATTCTCTGTACCTTTCCTGCAGTCATAAGGATTGTCTGTTTTTTACTCATCTTTTTTTTCGGGTGGGGTTTGAACTTGTCACTTTTGGATTATGGGCTTATGATTTGACTAGTAGGTGAATGAGTGATTTTTAAAACAATAGTTCGGTTATAATAATCTGTTTCCTGTATCCATACCTTTGGCACAGAAAGATTGAGTTGGAGTTAGAGTTTGATCATTTCTTTACTTTGCTAAGATCTTCTCTAAAACTTGGTGGGTTATGCTTACTTTGCCTCGTTGTTGGGCCATTATTATTCATTAGCAAGAACCAGAAGTGTGATGTATCCTTCTGATCCAAGGCTATATACAGATTATGCTATCAATTTAAGGAATAGTTCTTGTGGTTTAATTCTGTTGCTAATGTAAAGATTCTTATGACGTATATGTAATCTGGTATTTGAGTCTGCAGGCGGCATCCTACTCCAACTCGAGAGATGCTTGAACCTTTGCTGCGCACAGCAGCAGCTGTTGGTCTGAATTTGGATTTCTCATCATCAAAGGCACTAGCTGATTCACTAGACCATGCTGTGGTTAGTACACCACCTTTTACAAAACGTTCTGATTGTTATAGGTTCTAATTATTCCTTTTATATTAAAGAGTGCATCCCTGGTCTTTCTCAATATAATTCAGCTGCTTTGTTCCACAGTGCTACTTTGTGGAGTTGAAATATTTTTTTTTATCACAGTCGTATTGCTAAGTTTGTATTAGAAGAAATATCACTCCCTTTTTGAATTCTCAAAAAACTTACATCTTCTCCAGGGTGATGATCCATACTTCAATAAGCTGATCCGAATACTAGCCACCAGATGTATGACACAGGTAATATCACTGTAACAGAGAAGGTAATCTAATGATTTTTATTGAAAGACCTCCGAAAACTCATGTTTTCTTTTCTGGTCCTTGATCCCAATTATAGGCAGTATATTTCTGTAGTGGGGATCTCAGTCCTCCTGAATATCATCACTATGGGCTTGCAGCAGCTCTTTATACTCATTTCACCTCTCCTATTAGGAGATATGCAGGTTGATCTCAGTTCAATCTGTTTTTTGCATTATTGGTAAATCCGATATTTGTGTTCAAGTTTCGGCCTTTATTTCCTTGTAGATGTTATCGTACACAGATTGCTTGCGGCATCTTTGGGGATAGTAAAGCTTCCAACAATATTCCAAGACAGACCCCAACTTACCAGTATTGCAGACAGTATGAAATGTTTCTCCCTCTCGTATCTTCATCATGCTATATAAAGTTTCCCCTCCCCAGATGGTTGTCATATTATTGAGGGGTGCTTTTACTTAAAACTCTGTGACAATGGCCATTTATAGCAAGTTCTGATCACAAAAACAAAAGTGAAATTTATAGAGTATTTTATAACAATGAGTCATTGAACCTTCTGCATACCTTTTGTGCTCAATATCCTCACTTGCAGTTGGGAAATCAGGCTATGCCTTTCGTTTTTTTTATGGTCAAGACAAAAGACTGGCTATACCTTCTTAACTTCGTATAATTGTACTCTTTTTGTGTTGGTGATATGTTTCCGGTAAATCTTCTTCAGATTTAAATTATCGGCATAGAAATGCCCAGATGGCTAGTCGGGCATCAGTGGAGCTCCATACCTTAATTTACTTCAAAAAACGGTTTGTACTGTTGGACTCCTTTCTTTCACCTCTGCGTGCGTGAGATATTTATCTAATTTCATCTCTTGTTTACATAGGCCCACAGACACAGAGGGAAGAGTAGTGAAGATAAGATCCAATGGTTTTATTGTTTTTGTGCCCAAGTATGTCTTCCAACTCTTTTTAAATTCTTCTCTAGTATTCGTAAATATTTTCCATAGACTTGTTTTTCTTTGACATTCTTCTCACTCCAGCACTTGAAGTAAACCAGAAAACACCCTAAAAAACTGAAAATAAGAACAAGGATACACAGGAGTTCAGTTTGAAAATAAGTTCAATTCAGTTTCTAATTCTTCAAAATTCTTGACTATTGCTTGGTCAGCCATGTCGAATTTGAAAGAGTAATAGTTTCATAGTCTGCATTTGAGAAACAGATCCCCAACATTGGGGATCCGAACATGAGGGGTTATGTTCCTCTCAGCTGGGTGGTGAGCTCAGTTTCAACGGACCAGATGAGCTCGGCACAAATGTGACAGATTTTGGTCCCTGTATTTGAGCAAGGGGATTAGATGACATCTGTGCCTTTTGTAGGTATGGTATTGAAGGACCAGTGTACTTATCGGCAAGAGGCGAGAAGGAAAGTGGGGAATGGTTTGTAGACGAGCAAGAACAGAAGATTAAGAAGATGGACGGTAGCCTTTCATACAAAGTTCTACAAACTGTGAGAATTCACATGGAGGTTGTGGAGCCTCAACCCAACCGGCCAAAGCTCCAGCTTACCCTTATCTAGAATCTTCAACACTGTTTTCTTATAATTTGTAAGTGAAACGGTAGATTTGAGATAGTATTATAGCAATTATGGAATTACAGAAAACTATTGTTTGTTTTTACTGTAAGTTAGGTGGGTTGCAAATGGGATAGCTGTAGGAACATGGTATTGCAGTTTTTTAATTAAATTAAATGATTTTATTGTTTCAAAGGAAGTATTAAGTGATTTTTATTTGGTTCTTTCTTGTATTCCTGAAATAAATTCTATTATTGATTTTCAGCTTTTTAAAGGTTGGAAAAATTCAAGTAATGATAAGAGAATATGCTTGAAGGTGGGTTCTGAATAAACATGTGATCGCGTTTGGCCGATCTGGGCCGTTCAATTGAAAATAAACAGCCTAGATTGGCCGAACTCGGAAATAAAACAAAAAAGTTAATTTTTTTACCGTCTCTGGGCTGTTGCTGATAGAGCAGAGGGCTATAGCTATAGATCAGATCTAACATAATCTCTTCCAGTTAGTAGAACAAGAGGAGATATGGACCCAACGACTTGGTAAAAAGATTGTGGACTTCAATGGTTGATAAATTCTATCAACTTCTTAATCTTCTTTTACATTCTCTCTTTTCCCTCTTCATTTTAGAGCTACAAACTTAGCTGTAGAAATTACAGATACATATAAACACTTGTAATCAATCCATCAGCGGAATGAGATGGAATGAAGGAATATGAATACATGCAGAGATGGATTGCTTTGGTAGGGCAAAATAATATGATGTGTCAAAAGGAATGTATGGACTGTAGGGGCGTCTTATGGAGAGAAGTGAATCTCTGATGCAACGACTTGGTTCATCTGAGCAGAGTGACTGCAGACATTGGTGCAATGGAGATCAAAATCAAGACAAGATCCACATATACACTGTAGACCAAAGCGTAAGTGCCAGAGCAGCAGCCAAGTAAGTCCACATGAATATAACTGAGCATTCGTCTTGGCCCACATCATATAGCTGAGTCATTGTACCTGCATTTTGAATGTAAAGAATGTACCATTACTATCATCCTAATAATTCTAAAAAGCAATATACAATCTTATTCGATCTGTACCATTGGTTCAAAAAGCAACGACCCAGATTGTTATTTTTGAGTTACCGACCCAGATCAGGTTAAAAGAAAGGAAACAAGATTTATAATTTACCAATAGTCATAGCAGGTGGGAGTGTAAACTGAATCATGAGCACAAAGCGGTACAAAGGGTCAGATGGGAGAAACCCAAGCTTGTTTGCTGCTATAACGATCCCAATACCAATCAGTGGTAGTATTACATACCGCACTAAAACCACACCAATGATTATCAACGGTTTAATCTTTGATGAGCGTAAGCCTGCATGTTTTCAACATTTTAGGATTAGTAAGTTGGATTATGTGTTCCACACTTTTTTTTTTTATAAAAGTTACATTATAGATTTTAAGGAGAATTGTGAGATATGACTCGAACTCACGACCTCTAAAGTATAAGTGTGAGAGTTTAACCAATTGTCCCAATCTATTTTGTGAGGTTCCCTCCAAGTCTAATTGTGATGCGTTCCCCAAATTTCAAATTTGATTTTTTAACAAGAAATACCACAAAGTATAAGGGTGAGGCTTACCTTGAGTGAGGTTCCCTCCAAGTATAAGGGTGATGCAAGGAATCGTCCCATCCCTGCAACATATTAACCACTCAAAAAATTTGACCATGAAAAGCCATGACGTTTAACGTAGTACAAATAATGTTGAAAAAAAGACGAGAAAAGAAAAGAGACCAAGTTTCATGGAAAATGTTTTGTAGTACCGGATATTCAATATTAATTTATATAATTAATTATGATGTGTAATCAAATTATATAAGAAATTACTGAATATTTGATACTTGTTTTAAGAGTATTGGAAATTTTTTTCATGTTTTAATTCATCAATGTCAGTCATTGTTAACTTGTCTAATCATTTTAATGAATAAAAATATAATATATTAATATAGGAATGATTTATTCATCGATCTATATAATTTTATAGTATTAATTTATGAGGAAGAATGATCAGGAACATACCCTAGTAATTTGACAGAGTCTTGGATTACGCGGAGGGGTGCAGTTTCACCGATGACTAGATTTTTAAGCCATTTAGTTGCCCCAAAAATGAGCCCCACAATCTGATCATTGAAACAGACGTACAAAGGACTAAAAAATGAATGGCAAAACCTAAAAATGATTCAACAGAAGTCTGGTAATACACTAATACCCACAGCAGCTAGTGTAGGAGGAGCCATCAACTCCTCCACTATCTGATGAAGAAAACCAATTAGCTTGCCCCACACCGACACTTGTTGCTGCTTCTCCTCGCCACTGGTCGACTCATGTTCTACTACTATCTGCCATATCATCTCATCATTTAATAGCTTCCATAGAAATGTTTACACTTACAATAATTTACAGGAAAATAGAGCAGAACAGAGCAGACTTACAGGTGGAACAGTAATGGAGACATTCTCTTCATCCTCAAGAAGGTGAGTTTGGACGTCAGCATCAAAATCCTTGTTGGGTCTAAACATCTCCTCAGTAGCTAAAAGTGCTTTATATTTAACTGATGATGTTTTTATCAGCTGGTATGTATATGTCCAGATATAGAACCCACCAAGCTGTGCCATTACCATTTTTCCCCAAATGAAAAGGAAACAGTAAGACGTCTTGCTAATTTAGATTGATCAAAGAAGAGGAAGATGAATTGAATTTAGTACGTACAGCCATGGAGAAAGAAGCATATGACAGTCCAACATTGCTACAAACACTTTGATCACCAAAGGGGCTTCCTTCTTCATTGCAGATTGCTGGTACAATTATAAGGAGAAGGTTTCCCAAGTTTCCTAATCATAATTTACCATATTAATTGAATCTTTTCAAACTGGTTAATTGTATGAAAAGTAACAGAAGTAATTTATTTACCGGATGAACATGATGCAATGATGAGGCCCTCCAAGTGGGGTTTTGGTCTTAGTACTTTGACAAGCATCCAACCAAGAATTCCTCCGAAAAGAAAGGTGAGCCCAATATTCACAGGCATAAACCACCTATACATGCAGCCAAGCCAAGTTAGTGAATCATTGAGGCTTGGACCAAGTGTGTGTACAAATATGAATGAATGAAGTCGGCAGAGTATTTATACCATGAAACAATGTCATGAAGCGTAACAGTTTTAGCCAAGCTTGCGAACATGAGAGATGGGGTGAACACCATGAACACAATCTGCATATAACCTCAGATTTTTAAAGAAAAAAAAAAGATGAAAAATGTAAATAAATTATGAAATGTGTGGTGGGAACCTTGTTGAGAGAACGTCTAGCGTCGGCATGAAGAAGATTGCAATAGTCAGTGGCCATGAAAGCTCCTAATATACTGATTAACAGAACCTGCAAAATAGGCATGCTCGCCACCTCTAATAGTGACCAAAACCCCATCTTGCGTTCTCTGTTGTTTGGGTCTTCCTTCTCCCAAACTGAGATATTTTTATAGTACTGGAAAACAAAAACCAAATTAAATTTAAAGATATGAAAATCTTTGAAGGTCCATCTCCCTCAAGTACTGGAGGAGACCACCGATATATGTGTATGTGAAAAAGAAGTGTACGTCTCTCTCTCTCTCTCTCTTTAATTCTTCAGTTCTCAAATGCAATTGTATGACCAGCTACCAATCATAGTCGCCTCCTGTTTGCCTTTTTTTTCCCCTTTTGCTTTCAGAATTGGCTGACCCATGTGTTTTTTTATTAATAGCCTTATTGGGGGCTAGAAATCGTTAACTGCGAAAGTGATGATCAATGTCCTGACGTTTCTACTAGACCGAATCTAATATTTTAATATTAAAATTAACATTTTCTAGACTGCGTCAGAACAAAATATGTTGGCTAGTCTATAAATTATCATATAACAAGTTCATATGAAAAAAAATTCAAATTAAAGAAACAATTCAGTCTTCATTTTTCTGTTTTAACGGAATTAGTAGGATGGAATATTGCTTGGTAAATTAAATTAAATTCCAGATCAATTAATAGTATTTGTTGAGGTGTAATTTCCAAAGAGTTGTGAATTGACAGGCGATCAATTAAAGAACACGGTGACAGATGAAAATCACGTACTAATGGAGAAGAAAGCAGTGGACATGCAAATAATTCGGAGTAAGCAGCCCTACCTAATTTGATGTAACAAATTTCCTAACAGACCACTACAACTGGACACCTCTTAAAAAGGTAATTAATGTAACAAATTTCGATCTCTCTATCTCTTTCGAGACCACAATGATTGTACTTTCTTTTCTTTCTTTTTTTCTGTTGTAATATAATAATAACTTGGAGAGAAGAGTGAAATAACTAGATTAACATCCTAATTAGCTTGACATAAACGTTGACATGAAAATGTGTTTTGTCATTTTTTTACTTGTTTTTAATCAGATTTGGTTCCTCTATTTTTTTAGTGAGACGAATGTTAACTTAACATAACTCTCTCTTGTTTTAAGAATAAGAGATGATATAAATTTATTAATCTCTTGATCATTCCAAAATAAAAAAAAATTTTGTGGATTTTTTTTATTTACTATGATTTTTTTTAAATTTATTCATATTTTATTTTTGTTTAAATTAATAAATTTTTTCATGTAATTATTAGTTTGATTGAAAATTAAATCGAACTTAAGCTTATGGATTATGACAATGGAAAAAGGAGAAACATATAAAAAGAAACACGCCAAAAGAACGTCTATTACTGTATATAAATGTGGCTAAAATGGTAGAAATATTTTTAGACATCAATTGACCCTGTTACTTTATGAAATTCTTGATTTTCCCTTTATTAATTTTAATATTAAATATTAATTTTAAAAATAAATAATTATTATTCTAATTTAAAATTTAATAATGATAACATACATTAACATGTACGAAATTAAAACAAGATGCATGAAAAATGTCAAAACATAAATCAAATATAAATCTATTAGTTAAAGCGTATAATTTAAAAAATAGAGTTTGAAACAATTATATATATTTGAACAAACCTAATACGTTTTTATGATCTCTCGAAACACACAACGCTCTATATAGTTTTTTTGAACATATGTTTAGCTATCGTATGTTTATTACCTTTTTATCTTTTAGGTTATAATAAAAGAATTTGTAGTGTTTAGTTTATTACGTGAAACACACATAGTAAGAAATATTAAACTAACAAATATAATGTCAAAGAATATATCATGTCATAATTTAACACATTCATCTAAAAATGATTAAATTATTCAAACTACGTGCATCGTACATGAAAGTGAATTAGTATTAATTAAATTGTCCATGCATGTAATGAAGAGGAAAAATTGAATGAGAAATCAATTAGGATCTCTCACATTACATTGTTAATGGTCCACCCTACGAATGAATACATCAGTTGATCGATTAAAACTTAATCTATAATTTAATCAGTGTGAACAAACAATTCAACGACATTAGCAAGAAAGGAAAAAACCAACCACCTTATAATGTGGAATTGGAAATAGAGGGACTAAATAAAATATGGATTTTTTTAATTAAATTACATATTAAGAAACCGATAGCAGAAAGAGGCAATATATATCGGATTACTAATTCCCAATTTGTAGTTTTATAAAATGGAAAACGTCTCCTATATTTAACTATATTTATTTTTGAAAAGTATATGGATGATATGAGTTGAACCAATAAGATATCAGGTGAGTGAGAGATAAACCTTTTAACCACATCCACATAAGTCAATTCTCTTTTTAGTTCTAGAACAATCGAGTTTTATATTATGTTTTAATTCATTAAGTGACACGTTAATCATTTATAATCAGATGTTTTATGATCATTAGAATAATTTATCAAACTAACATATGAATAATTAACATATTACTTTATCAATAAAAACATGATTTAAATCTTAATCATTATTTAAACTAAGCCTAAATTATGTACGACACAACTAGTAATTTTGTGTAAAATATTTAAAATAAATATACAAATACACAGAACTATATATATTGACTTGTAGTTTAGAGAAATGGGCTGACAGCAAATAACAGCCAAATGTGCAATAACTTAGGAAGGAAGATGGAGATCGAGGATATAGGAAAAGAAAGGTAGAACACGCCACTGAAGGCGACTAGGATTAGAGTGCGCCAGATTTTTGGCAACCATATAATAAAATACTCAAACTTAAATAAAATATATATAACACTTAATTAATATTTGGTAAAATGACAAATTTAATTATCAAGAAGAGATTAAGCCGCCACCTTGTTTATTAGTCAAAGAGATAGAAATATGTAATACGTTTATTTATTCTAAATTATCATTGAAATTAAAGCATATTATTTGGGAATCGAATTCTCGACAGTTAAGTCTTCTGACTGCTGAGAACTTGTTGGAATGAAAGAATAACGAACCTGAAATTGAAATGAGATATTGGGTTATAAACATTTAGTATGGAGGTGAACTCGAGAGAATAGGAAACGCGAGGGAGAGACGACAGAGATAGAAAGGACAAAGGGATCACACTGGCTAGCTTACACCCTTCCCCTCTACATGACAAGCTCGCGAGGGATAGACAACAGAGATAGAAAGGACAAAGGGATCACACTGGCTAGCTAACACCCTTCCCCCCTACATGACAAGCTCTGTTAACTGTTGAGGTCTGAGGATCGTGCCACTATTGTCACCCACATGCTTTTATTTATCAAATTATCACCGATGTGAATTCTTACAAATTTACTATTGTTGAAATATGTGATTGTGTTGTCTTAAGATGTGTATGAAAACTAAATTAGCCTTTAATATTAGAATAACATTCATATAGTTTTTCTTTTAACAAAAAAAATATAGCTAAGTTATTAACAAAGTTTTAAGTTAAAAAGTGCCACATGATTAATTCATTGATTGATATTTTATCTCATATAAAAAATTTACAAATCAACCTATAGATTAATTAGTGATATATAATTTGATAACTTAAAACTTGATCCATAACTTATTCGGTCTAGAATTATTAAAAAAACTAGGTAGACATGCAGATAAGTTACTCCACAAACCCAACTAGATAGTTACGTGTAAGTCACTTACACCATATGATCAGAGCATACCTTAATTACCGCGCATTTATACTTATATTTATTTTCTAGTAATTGATTTGTGTGGATATTTCTTTTGTCAAAGAGTTTATGTAGATTGAACAAATATGTAGAGAATTGTTTAATACTAGGGATAAGCATATAACATTAACATGAGATCCAAGACGTCAAAAAACAGCCGCATGCCGAGACCACACCAAACGAGAGACACTATTATTTCATCATCTTACGGTCATATTAATATTTTTAAGAAATTAAGACGTTGTGTCTGTATTTCAACAATTCTTTTTTCTTTTTTTGTTTTCTATGTCAAAATCAAAGCTCTTATTTAAAGTATGAAAATCTTGTTTTTTTTATCAATCATGAAAATATTGTTTGGTCGAAGAATATATTTTATGCTTGGACATCTTCGCTTGGAGGGTATTTGAATCCCCTAATTTGGGGTTTTTTATTTTCGAGCACTATCTTCTCCACTTGTTATTCTTATAATATTCAACTTTCGTTTTTTTTACTCCGACAATATCTCAAGTGTACATTTATAAAGTAGTAAAAATACATTTAACATATCAACATTTTTTCATAATATTTTTTATATGAAACACACAAATTTTAACTTTCCGGATGTTTTAATTTTCAAAAATCATATTCCAACAATCTTCTTGTAAAAATCATTGCTAATCATGATCTCACAACAAACGAATCCTAAAGGCTTACAAATTATATAAATTATTCACCAGGAACATTGAGTACTATTAACAAAGTATAATTTTACCAATTTAAAGGATCTCAAAGTAGACTTTCCTCTATTGACGACTTCATTTTCTTTTTTTGGTAGATGAAAAGTGTATAAACTGAGAAGATATTTACACAAATATAAGGAGCATACCACATGAAAATATAAAATCCTATAAAGTAAAGCATTTACACGTAAAACCCTATAATTCTAAGGTCAGCCATGAAGCCAACACCAAAAAAGTCAGTCATCAAAACAACAAAGCACCCAATCACTAAAAAAAGGGAATATATAGTTACATGGGAAGCCTTTATATCATAGACCCATGCTTACAAATTGGTTCAAAAGAAACATAATGCAAGAGGGCTTAATAATCCAGCCCCCAGCTTACAACCTTGGACAAATAAAAAATAAACCTTTCCACCCTAAACGATCAAGAGGCCAAGCAACCTCTAAGGACAAACCAAGAAACACAGAAGCTAAACCAGACCCTATGGTTGCAAAATCTAGATAAATAGAGCTTGGACAGCCAAAAATAATACTGAAACATCAAGACTCACTCACACCAAGGCTACTAATAGATATTAAGCCACAAGAAAGAAGTAAATAACTTAAACAAATCCAGGAATGTAAAACAGATAGAGCCTTAAAAGAGCAATGCCTAAAGAGTAGGCACCACCAAGAATTGGGGGGGGGGGGTGAGGGAGGATCTTTTCAGACCAAAGCTAACTATACCAACATATGCCTCAAACAAGTGAGACCAAAATACAGTACTTTATCAAGTTCAAAGGGAGAACATACTAGAAAAGGTTAGTAAGAATATGGGGATTCAGGTCCCATTTATCCACCAAGTCCCTACTAAAGAGGTTCTCCTGGAATCCCCCCATCATTGAAAAACCTGTCCCTTACATTCTGTGATATCAACTTGATGAGGGCCAATCTATCCATGAGCTTTCCCTCAAAGATCCTAGAGTTCCTCTCTCTCCACATATAATACATAAATGATGCAAAGGCAACTCTGAGAAAATAAGCCCTTAAAGACTTTCCTTTACTCCACACCAGTAGCCATGATATCAACAAGACCCAGTTAGTAGGTCTGCAAACCATATTACATTTTTCCATCAAGATGGATCACACTGATATAACATATTCACATTCTATGAACATATAGGAGTTGGACTCAGCATGACCCACACGAAACACACATTCAAGTTCTCCCCTAGGAGGGAATTGATTCCAAAGTACAAAACTATCTATAGTGGCTAACGTATTGAGAATATCCAACCAAGAGATAAAACTACATTTTGGGATAAAAAATTTGAACTAAAAGAGCTTAGCCCATCTCGCCTTCTCCCTAGGCTACACCAGAGCTTGATATATATGGCTAGAAGAGAATAGGCCATTAGGGCTTATAGTCCATGCCCAAGAATAAGGGACCCCACATCTAAGGACTGGGAGGGGTGTGTGCCTGAGTTCCATAAGGTCCACATAATTTGAAGTAGGCCAGACCCACTGCTCATTCTGAATAATCTCATTCACTCTTATGTCCCAATGCTAGCCAATCCTAAATAGTAGCCTCTATACAAATCAAGGAAGCAAAATACCTTAGGGATGCTAAGGTTCAGTCAACAATTTAACATCACCACCACTACCAATCCTTACTTTGTATAAATGAAGGAATTTGAGACTAAGTTTTAGAAGCTTTCTCCAAACCTAGGAAGAGTTGGAGGGGATATGAGTTAGAAAGATGAAGCTCTTCCTAATCAAATATACATGGCACTAGTTCTTCCAAAGGGAGTGCTTAAATATCAATATAAAAAACCATAAGTGTTTAGCCACAACAATCTCATTTGTCAGAATCAGATCCCTCAAACCCAAACCCACTTGGGCCTTATCACAACAAATGTCAACCCAAGAAACTTTGTTTCATTCCCATTCCAAATAAAGTTTATTAGAAAATCTTGCACCATTTTAATCACTTTCTTGGGGAGTATAAACAAGCCATCCCGGACTTGGAACATGGCAAGTAACACACACCTAATTAGTTGAAACCTCTCTACATAAGATAAGTATTTGGAGTCTAAGGATCTTATTCTATCAAAGATCTTATCTACTAAAGTATCACAATCATCTTTGCATAGTTTCGTAGTGATCAAAGGCATTCCTAAGTATCTCAACAGAAATTGGCCCTAAGAAAAGCCTAGAACTTCTTGGATAGCCAGTGTATGCTTCTCATGTACCCTTGAAAGGAAAATCTAACTTTTCTGATAATTAGGTTGAAGCCTATACAAACATTAGAAGACCTCCAAACCTTCCTTAATGACCTGCACATATTCCTCTATGCCCTTACATAATAATAGGAGGTAATCTGCAAAATAAAGGTTGACTATCTTAAACTTCTCACACCTCTAGTGGTATTGGAAATTAATATTCGATGTAGCAAAGATAAGTATGCCAATAAGCACTTTGATAACAATAATAAACATGTAAGGGGACAATGGATCACCCTGCCTAGTACCATTGGCCCCTCTAAATTATCCGTGGAGCTCTCCATTAATTTTGACAAAATATGATGGAGAAGAAATGCACTCCATAACCCATGAGATGAAGCAGTCTGGAAAATTGAGACATTGTAAAACTTTCTCTATGAGGATCTAGTTGACACTATCATATGCTTTCTTAAGATCTACTTTCAAGGCACACCTAGGTATCCCCAAAGTCTTGTGGTAACTTCTCAGGAGCTCTTGGGAAAGGAAGATGTTATCAGCTATCATTCTCTTAGGAATGAAAACACTCTGGTTATGGTTAACCAAGTTTGGTAGGTGGCCTTTTATCCTATTTATCAGGATTTTAGTAATGCACTTGCAGATGACCTTACAACATGAGATAGGTCTAAAATCACCTATAGAAGATGGGTTTGGGACCTTGGGAATTAGAGAAATGACAACAGAGTTCACCTCTTTGAGAAGATGGCTCGTTTGAAAACATTCTAGGATAACAGAAGTAAATCATCCACCTACAATGTGCCAGGCCCTCTTGAATAAGCTAGCTGGGAACCCATCAGGCCTAGGGGCTATGTCATTGCCCATACTAAAAATAGCATTCTTAACTTCCTCTTCTGTTATTGGAGAAGTCAAGATGCATGCTTGAGATTCACCCAACCTATTGAGGAGAACCCTCTTAAGGATGTTCCATTTGATTTTATGTTCTAGGTTAGGTGAGCCAAGTAAATCAGAATAATATTGTAAAATATGTTCCTTGATCCCCTAGGGGGAAGAGATCATGGACCCTTAATGAATCAAGTGAGAGATCTTAGACCTGATCCTGCCTTTGTTCAAACTTTGGAAGAAAAAAATTGTATTCTGTTTCCCTTAGGTTGAGCCAATGAATCTTGGACTTCTATTTGTAAAATCTCTCCTTAGCAAGCCTAAGCTCAATGAAGTCCCCAGTAGCTAACCTTTCCTCGCAAGAAGGGAAGCATTAGAGGGGTTTGTGGCAAGTTAGAGTTGTAGAGTTTCCAGGTGAGCCTTAGGCAATTTAGTTCTGGAAGGTAGGTCACTGCGAAACTGTTGATTAAAAAACTTTAAGGCTAACTTGACTACCTTAAGCTTTTTACAAAGTTGGAACATGGCTGATCCATGCACCTAGGTAGCCCAAACCTACTCAAGCACCTGCCAAAACCCTTCTCTGTCAAACCAAAAATTGAAGAACTGAAAACTGATCTTAGGTCTATGTTGGCCAGAGTCTAACTGTAGCACAATTGGGCTTTGGTCTGAGATACCAATAGGGGTAAAGTGACATTTGGAAATAGGGAAGGAGTCATCCCACTGTGCATTCCCAAAGGCCCTAAACCGTTTACACATCATAAAGGTGACATTTTGATGCTTGTTGGTCCAAGTGAACTGACATCCAGAGTAGGAAAAATCCTCAACCTCAAGATTGTATAAGCAATCATTAAAGTCAGACATGCCCTCAGTCCAAACCTCAACCCCTAACCTTTTTAGCAAGAGATCTAATAACATTAAAATTCCCCAGTATGAGCAATGAGCAAAATAACAAGATGCATGTTGGTTGTGCAACGATGACCATAATTCTTTCCTGGAAATCATAGAGTTTGAGGCATAAACAAATGTGACAAAATAGACCAAATTACAACTCATAATAGTAATCTTACAAAAGATGGACTGGTCAAAGGTTTTAAGCACTATCAGGCTCATCGCTAAGCTATGTCATTCAACCTAGGTCCTACCGCCAGGAGAACCAATGCAATTGGCAATGAATTCCCAATTGGGAAAGGTACTGCTAGCAAGGTTTTGAAAATTAGTAGCCTTAATTTTAGTTTCAACCATAAAACAGACAGAGAGACATAATTTCCTCACATCAGTTTGCTTGAGGGCACTATTGAAGCCCCTCACATTCTAAGTAGCTAGATTAAACATAAATCAATGGTGGGTGACCCCACTAGGTATTTTAAGCTCACCCAATTTAGCAAGGTGAGATGTGAGACTTAATTTGGATTTCTTTTTTTTTCTTGCCAGACTAGAAAGAAAAAGCAGTATGAGTGAAATGGATTAGAGATAGCAAGACAACGTCAACCCCTCTCCCAAGGGCTTCTATCCCTTCAGGTTAGCTAGACACAATAACCTCAGATTGAATTACCTTAATTTGGAGATGTGTCATAAATTCACCCTCCTCCAAATTAGGCAGTAATGCCAATGTAAGGTTAGGGGCTCATAGGTCTTCTTCCTAGATTTCTTGAAAATAAACACTATCCAGGGGGCTTCCTCAGGTGGAAGGATTGGAGGAGGGGAAATGGGTTGGATGGAGGAATCTAGAACTGATTTAGGAGTAGGTAAATAGTCCGAATGGGAGCTATGGACAATGGAGTTAGTTGGTGGAAGGATGGGAGTTTGGTGAGGTTTGTTTTTGGAGTTAGTGATGTAATCACAATCATGGCCAAAGCACAAACACTTCAAGCTCCTCTTTGAGAGCCCCTCATATTCCACATTCACAATGATAGGGTCACAGCCCTCAATACCAATATTAATGTCAAAATGATCTACAATTTTTTGTCTGAATGTTAACCTCAACCTAAATCCTGGCATGACCTCTTCTAACACCTTTGGCAGTGGGTAGGTCAATATATAATGGATTACCCACTACACTAGAAATATGCCCTAGAGCCTTCTCAAACCACAAGTCAACAGGAAGACACGATAGCTTGACCCATAAAAAAATGGTATCCACCTTTTCAATAGAAAACACAATATTAGGTTGCCAAGGTCTAAGGATCAGAAGCTTACCTAGCAGATGTCATGGCCCATCAAATTTCACCAAGATAAATTCATAAATAAACCAATTAAAAATACCAAAGAGACTCCAAAGTTTTTAATCTAAATAGTATTTAGTTGAAAGAAGAAAGACCTCGACAACCCTCTGTATTTGGCCGAGGTCCTTGAAAAAGGAAAGACCTCGGCATAAGGTCGAGGTCCTCAAAGCATATTGAACCAAGGTCCCTCACTCCGACGATAAATTGAGACTAAGCCCTAGTATCTGTGATAGATCCAAGATGTATCTTTAATATTAAGGGATGTATTTCAGTAAGAAATAGTTGAACCCCTAGTTGATATTTAGAACGATACATTTGTATAGTTCCATATAATATAGTCCCATAACAAGTTAGAAAGCTAAGACCCATCATCAGTAATGCCTAAATCCCAGAATGAGATAGTGTGAAGGAACCAAATTAACCTTATCGTGATAGACATGGATAGGCCAAAGCATAAATATCGATGATGACATAGTCTGTCAACCACATTAAAAGCATCTTAACCAATAAAAAATCAACTTGAATAGAAAAGTACCAAATATCTGAAACCAAGTACAAATTATCTGACTCTGGAAGAATGATTAAAGCAAATGGACCAACGGTTGAGCTCCAGGTCGATACAACTTAATACAATAATAAGCTGGATTAATCAATGATGTCATCCTTGGCCATATCGTACAATCTAAGGGCCAATGGTTGAGTTCAAACCCATTACTCTTAGTACATAAATGAGCTGGACTGACTAATGACGTAAGCCCTAGTCAGTTCATACTCTTCATGAGCCAATGAGTTGAGGTAAGAGATTGGAAGAACTCCAAAGTCATTCTATATTGGTCGAGCAGATAAGGAACGTATGATATTGAAAGTATATGAGATGTCGTACAATAATTTCAAAGCTTCAATCAATCAAGCTTACATTATAAATAGATGGGACATCATAGTGAAAAGGCATGCAATGATCCTTCTACTATTCCTATGACTTTTTTATTCCCTTCTGTTTTGACTTAATCTTTAGAGGGGCAATAATGGGACCACCCCCTTTAATTGGTTACCTAGTTGCCTTCTCCCTTTTGCAGGTCATGAAGGAAAAAAATTCAAAAATGAAGATCCCCCCTCTTTTGGTCAAAAGGCTTCATTGATTTCTTGGTCTATTCTGATCATCACCTCATCATTTATTCATCCAAATTCTCCTTAAAACATTTGGCGATGTTTGTGGGAAACGACATAACCTTTAAAGTTAAAAAATCTCATTTTGGTTTTCACGTCTTTCGCACCTCTGCACTTAAGATGAGCTGAGGATCTAGCAGAATCCAGAACATCACTTCACGCTCAGTACGGGCGTCTAAAGCACTAAACCCCGAATTTCCTCAACCTCGTCAGAGGCCTGCCTGCTGGAGATCGACAATGACTCAGCGGGATAAAATTGTCGTCTTAGAATAACAAGTCTGAATACTCATTGAGGCTTTGAACCAGCTGGATCCAACCCACCGCTCCAACTATCACGAGTCTGATCTTAAAGGTTCGAACGATCAACCGGAGCATGCAGAACCATATAAACGCCTTGGAGGAACAACCCAAGAAAGAAAAACCTAGACAAAGGCTGAAGCCACGGTAGACAGCGACACAGGGTACGAAGTCGAGATAGAAAGATTAAGAGCTCATTCAAAAACAATGAGAAGGCGTTTCAAAATCAAATCCCCTTTCAACTGAGTCTCTCATGGAGCAAGCCAAACTACCATTCATAGAGGAGTAATGACAGCAGAGATGTCGTCGCGATTCAAAATGCCTGCCATTACACTGTATGATGGGAGTAAGGATCCGACCGAGCATCTGGAAAGATTCAAGACGTGGATGGAGCTACAAGGAACTCCTACAACCATCATGTGTAACGCTTTCCCTATTACCCTCACCTCATCCACACGAGCATGGTACAGGACAGTTGAATCTGACCTTAATCTCATCATTTTCTAAGCTCGACAAATTATTTATACATCAGTTCCTGGAATGAAGGGATCGAAAGAAACCTACAAACCACCTCCTCACAATCAGACAAAGAAAAGATAAGAATTTGTGAGATTATGTTGCTTGCTCAACACAGAAGCCTTGAAAGTCGATGGATATACTGACTATATCACCCTAATAGCCCTTCTTTTAGGGCTGCCAGATGACAGATTGTTATGGTCACTAGCTAAGAATCCCTCTACGAACTTTGCAGAATTGATGAGGAGAGCCTGAAAGTACATGAGTGCAACCAAGCTCTTATCAGCCTATAGAGGGGAACAAATCGACCGCAAAAAGAATAGAGGAAGAGATGGGCCTAAGGAAGACATAATTTAGGGGCAACCACACCATAGGGCATTAAGTCCTAATTGGGATAGACCATACATAGTTACAAGGATAATTAAGCCAGGATGTTATGAGTTGTAGGACGCCAAAAGTAATAACCTTCAGCACTCATGGAATGCTGAACAGTTAATAATATATATTTATCCATGAGGCATGTGATCTTTATCGAATAAAATATTTTTATCCCAAGTAATGGATATTTAAATTGGTTCTTATCCTAACCAAATACATAAAGGTCGAACCCCACGACAGTGCATATTGACTTGTTTTCTTCTAAATGAAGCGAAGACGAGAATTATAACTATCAAATGCATAGAGGTTGAACCCCACGATAGTGCATATTGACTTGTGCTTTTCCAAATGAAGAGAACATAAGAAGTATAACTGCCAAATGCATATAGGCCAAACCCCACGGTGGTGCATATTGACTTGCGCTCTACCAAAGGAAGCGAACACAAGAAGTATAACTATTAAATGCATAGAGGCCGAACCCCACGACAATGCATATTGACTTGTGCTCTTCTAAAAAAAGTGAACATAAGAAGTACAACTATTAAGTGCATAGATGTCGAAGCCCACGGCAGTGCATATTAACTTGTGCTCTTCCAAGAGGAAGCGAACATGATATGCGACCAAACTAAACTCCAAGACAACATACATGAGGTGAAGTACAATCATAAAATTTGTTACAACAAACTAAAATCGACTAAAATTTTATCTAAGCTATATAAACTGGGAAATAGAAAAAACAAAGTAAGGATTTAGCGCATATGTCCTTAATAAAGAGAAATACAAAGTAGAGCGTCGCCTATTCAACAATACGAAAATCCAAATCCAAATGAATAAATTTATCCATATGAAAGACAAGCTTAATACATATTGTTAAGCGTTCGGGATGAGCTGACGAGAGGCTAACCTAAACTAATGAAGCATAACTTTGACTAGATCATTAAAAGGAGGACGTACACAACCACCAAAAGGGATTGGCAAAATGCCACCTCGCCTGGAGGAAGACTGCTAGCAAGTTTTTCCCGGCCCTAGAATGTGAAGGGTAATAAAGTCAGGAATCGAGTATATTTCCCTCAGGCTAAGAAGTTCTTCCTTAGTTATTGATGTCATAATATTATCTATTTTAAAAATCGCTGCCCGTTTCTTGAGGAGGAAGTCTCTTCACCAACCCCATCCTCTACCTCCAAAGCCCTCACTTCGGCCTCAACCTCGGATCGACTCGCCACCTCGGCCTCGAATCGACTTGACGCTTCGCCCTTAGATCAACTTACTGTTCCAGCCTCAAATCATCCTGTCACTTCAGCCTCAAATCATCTTGTCGCTTCGGCCTCAGACCGACTTGCCACTCTGGCCTTGGATCGTCTTGCTGCTTCGGCCTTGGATCGAATTGCCACTCCGGCCTCAGATCAAATTGTCACTCCGATCTCAAACTTTATCTTGGCCTTAGGTCAAATCACCCTCACCTCAGCCCCAGATCGAGTCATCACGTCAGTCACAAATCAATCCACCACTTCAGCCGCATATTGATTCACCACTAACTCGCGAGTGCACCTCGGCCTGTGATGAACTTCCACCAATGTTTGAAGACATAAATTCACAGGACTAGGGGGTAAATGTTATACCATCATATTTCACCAAAACGAATTCATAAATAAACCAATTAAAAATCCTAAAGAGACGTCAAATTTTTTAATCTTAATAGTGTTTAGTTGAAAGAAGAAAGACCTCGGCATCCCTCGACGTTTGGCCAAGGTCCTTAAAAGGAAAGACCTTGACATGAGGTCGAGGTTCTCAAAGCATATCCAACCAAGATCCCTCACTCCCACGATAAATTTAGACTAAGCTCAAGTATCTTTGATAGACCCAAGATGTATCTTTAATATTAAAGGAATATATTTCAGTAAGAAATAACTGAACCCCTAGTCGATATTTAGATCGATACATTTGTATAGTTCCACAATAATATATTCCCAGAACAAGTTAGAAAGCTAAGACCCATCATCAGTAATGCCTAAGTCCCAGAATGAGAAAGTGGGAAGGAACCAAATTAACCTCATCGCGGTAGACATGGATAGGCCAAAGCATAAATATCGGCTACGACATAGTCCATCAGCTGCATTAAAAGCATCTTACTAATAAAAAGCCAACACGAATAGCAAAGTACTAAATATCTGAAACCAAGTACAAACTAGTCTGACGAATAGTAAATAGACCAATGGTTGAGCTCCAGGTCGATACAACTTAGTACAATAATAAGCTGGACTAATCAATGATGTCATCCTTGGCCAGATCGTACAACCGAAGGGTCAATGTTTGAGTTCCAACCCATTAGTCTTAATACATAAATGAGCTGGACTGACTAATGATGTCAGCCTTGGCAGGATAGTACAATCCAAGGGCCAATGGTTGACTTCCAACCCATTAGTCTTAGTTTATAAATGAGCTGGACTGACTAATGATGTTAGTACTCTTCATGAGCCAATGAGCTGAGGTGAGAGATTGAAAGAAGTCCAAAGTCATTTCCTATAGGTGGAGCAGAGAAGGAACGAATGATATTGGAAATATAGGAAATGTTGTACGATAATTCCAAAGCTTCACTCAATCAAGCTCACATTATAAATAGGTTGGACATCATGGTGAAAAGGTATGCAATGATCCTTCTACTATTCCTCTGAGTTGTATATTCCAATCTGTTATAACTTAATCTTCGGAGGTGCAACAAGGGGACCACCCCTTTTACTTGGTTACCTAGTTACCTTCCCCCTTTTGTAGGTCATGAAGGGCAAAATTCAAAAATGAAGATCCCCCCTATTTTGGTCAAAAGGCTTCACTGATTTCTTTGTCTAGTATGATCATCACCTCATCATTTATTCATCTAAATTCTCCTTAAAACAATGACTATTCTTTATCATGACTTTTTTTACGTACCTTGGTGTATAAATGTACCAACTTTTAGGATAAGAATAGAAATAAATATGCCATTTTTAGAGTTATTGCTAGCTTTGTCACAGATAGGATCTAAATATGGTATAATATTTCTGACTCTGATAATTATATGTTTTTTATGCTTAGTGGTCTATACCTATCGATATTTCGTAACTCTGTTTGACTTTGATATACTTTTATTTACCAAAAGAATTAAGGTACCATCAAGAAGTTGATAAATTTTGATTTCATGCCTAATGCATAAATTTTATTCTATAATTACTTGTTTGGGTTAAACCTGTATTTTGCCTCATCCTACATAGTAGGTCTAAGATTCAGCCTAGACATAATTGCAATAAATTGGCAATAAGGTTTTTTGGATAAAAGGTTTAAATGAAAAAGCATTTTGGATAAATAGGCCATGATACCTTTTTCTGTAGTACGAGACCTTTTTGGTTTGTGGAATTTTCTTTACACCCATCTTAAGAAAAGAAGTCCCAAAACCTAAAATATCTTTATTTCTTCTTCTCCTTCATTCAAACAAGAGCCACATCAGACCCCCAATTCTGCACTTTTATTTTTCATGTTGTTAAGTTTGTAGATTGTGCTCTTCCATGGAGGAAAGTAACTATAATGTTGTTCGAATGTCATGGACTATTTGCATGAATGAGATGAGCAATCTAGGACTACTTGTTCGAATAAGTAGATTTTTATAATCTGCTTGCTCTGAATAAATAGATTTTACGATTATGAATAATTCAAATTATTGAAGGTAAAATCTACTTGCTCTAAGCAAGTAGCTTTTTTTTTACTTACTCATAGAACAATTAGTTTTGTCTTTAGATTCAAGATAAATAAACTAAAAGAAGTATTGACAAAAAGAATTTACATGAGGAAAATTTACTTGCTAATAAGGATATATCTTCCAATTTTAACAATCAACTATAATTTTTTTAATACAATTAACTTTTCAAAGTCATTATAAATAGATTTCTACTTAATGAATAATTCTTTACATCAATGTCTGAAAGTAATAAACTCACTTTTCAACCAATATACTATAACATTATGTATCAACAATTAGATGCAAAGCCTATTAATGCTCAATAGGCCTAATCTTTCAGTCGTTTCCTTTTAAATTTGCTTCTACAAGATCCTCTTCTTGAAGCCTATAAAGATAGAGATACGAATTAAAAGAAATGACGTAGAGCAAAAATAAAATCAAATTCTTGTGTAGTTTTAAGCGCTTATTCGGTAAAACCTACAAAGTCTAGAATCATAGAACCTGGACCTGGGGTTTTTGTTGTTCAAAAAATACAATGGTGTCAATAATAGCTCTCTTCAATTCAAAATCTAGCACTTACTTTCAAACTAGTAAAGAAAGAAACTTGCAGTCATAGATCGACCAAATCAAAACTACATATAACACTCACCCACATGATGAAAATGCAAAATAAAGCATTGACATTTCTAAAAAAAAAGAAGAAAAATGACTTAAAATTTATCAAATGAGACACCATTTGTCAACTTTCTCAAGTTTTGGAATTCACCATGTTCTCACTTAACCATGACATTCATAATCTTCAAACAAAAACAACCACTTGAGAAGTCTTATTCTTTTATTCAAGCTAATAGTAGTTTTATGATCGACACTGATCAAATTAAAATTATAAATAACAATCACCCACATGATGAAAATGCAAAATAAAACATTGACATTTCTAAAAAAGGAAGAAAAATGACTTAAAAATGATCAAATGAGACACTATTTGTGAGAAATGCTTTGAACACCTCAAAAATTTGCTTAGACATTTTATTAAACAGTTGGTGTGCAATTTACATTTTCATCATTTTCATTTGTATTCTGAACATACAACAATGATCAAATGAATTTATAATATAACAAAAAGGGTAATAAGAGTTGAAAATTCAGAAAAGCTCACGAGCAAAATGATATATGCACCTAAAAGGGTGTAAAAATTTACGAGATCTAGAAACCAATCAATAAGTTACTAGCTTCACGCTTATAAAAATGTATAATATCAACATAATGTAGAAACAACTAACTACAACATTCTAGTTGGTCGTTTTCTTTTTAAAATTCAAGATGAAAAAAAGGCAAAAAGATTGAAAACGCTCATGCAAATTTGAAAGATAACGAGAACAAGAAGGAAATGGATAAAGTGAAGAACCTTACGACGTTTTTATAAAAGTAACTGAGACTTCGTGATCTTCACTAGGCCTTAAATTCTCTTGCTTCTCTTCCTCCCTTGATACTTCTCTTCCTCCTATTTGTGTAGAGAGTGGAAGATATTTGATGGGTAATTATATTGTATGGACAAAAATACTCTTTTACCTAAGAGAGGTAGAAACATCATTTCACACACCAAAAAGCCTTTGTGTTTTAAAATGTTGATCTTTTTCTAAGAAGACTTTTGATATGATCCTATAAAAAAACCCTTGTCTATACATGTGATATCACTACTCATTTCCGTGGAAATGAAAGTACTCCACTAAGGTGGAAATGGCATCAAGTAAATAGCCAGATCATCCATAAGATAAATATGATTAAAAAGAGAAATCATTTCATCCACACATGTCCTTTAACATTGGAGACATACCCATATGTCATTTTCACTTCAATTATCATGTGTCACAATTATGCTTTCTTTTCGAATACGGTGTTCTGGGCAATTCGAATTCGTTTTATATAAAGTTTTTAACAAAACCAATATAGTTGATTTCGTGAGCTAATAACCCAAATCAAATTATTTACAAGACAATACAATTCAAACTACACTGTCAATTGTTGGTTTGGTTTGAGTTGGATTTAAGATTTCATCTTACTTTAAATTAATATTGAAAAAGAATCTCATCTAAATATAATATGTTCAATATTGTTATATAACTAAGTTGAAGAATAAGCAATTGATAATTTGAAATGAAAATAAATAATTATTAAAGCGGGTAGAGTAGTTCAACGTTTTGAGTTAATTTATTTTATGAATAAACTGAAACCAAAACTCATTTAATCGGGTTTTAAAAAATTAAACTAAAGTAAATCAATATTAGTATTTAGACCACCCAATAAATAATTGTTTGAATTGATTTGGACGAGTTGGTCGGTTTTTAGCACCCTAATTTCAAGGACGACTGGCCATGCTAATATACTAGATGATCCATTCTTATATTTATGTTTATTTATAGCTAGTAATTGTTTTGTGTGGATATTTCTTTTGTCGAAGAGTTTATGTAGATTGGACAAAGAGATATAGAAAATTGTTTAATATTAGGGACAAGCATGTAACAACATGAGATCCAAAACGTGAAAAAACAGCCTTGTCAAATATATCATCATCTTAGGTTTCATATTAATATTTGAGAAATTACGGCGTTGTGTTTGCATTTCAATTTCTTCTTCTTTTTCTCTGCAAAATGGAACCTCTTATTTCAAGCGTTGAAGAAAAATCAAAGAATATATATGATTCCGGCCATCTTAGTTTGGAGGGGTATTTGAAGTCCCTCAAATTTTTTGGGTTTGTAATTTGGAGCATCATCTCATCCACTTTTTATTATTAAAATGTCCATTTCTTATCTTTGTTCCAACAATATCTCAAAGAGTATATCTTGCAAGTAGAAAAATATTTGACTTCTCAATATTTCTAATAATATTTTTATGTATCTAACGGTCAAATATAATAATTTTTAACTTCTGAATATTTTATTTTTTTAAAATCATATTCTAACAATATATCTTCTTAAAATTATTTATGATTAATATCATATCAAACAATTCAAAGCTTACAAATTATAATGACAATAGTTCACCAGCAATGATGAGTACGAATAACAAAGAATAATTTCATCTGTTGAAGTGATCTTAAAGCAGACATTCCGGATTTGGATTCCCTCCGGTTGGGGAATTTCATCTGTTAGTAAACATACAATTTTTTAATTCATTAATAAAACTGCACAAGGTTTAAGAAAATATCAAGCATATCAAAACATAAAAAAAAATTATAGACGTTGGACAAATGACATGGTCTTTTGTGATCTGCCTCAGATACTTTCCTTGTATTTTGTAGCTCTTTTTGACTTTGATACACTTTTATTTATAGAAAAATATGAAGGTTTGATAAGATTGATCGCATACTTGATATAATCCGTAAATGCATTTATCTTATAATTACTTGTTGTGACTAAATTTGCTCTTTACCTCATATTTATAAATGGCTGTGTATAACCCATTTTTATATAAAAAGTGCAACAATAAGATATAAATGGAATCAAGTAAATGGACAGAATATCCATAAAATTAAATATTATCAAACAGAAAAATCATTTCATCCACACATCTCCATTAACATTGAAGAGAGACCCATCTGTCATTTTCACTCTTCAATTATCATATGTCACAATTCGGTTTTCCTTTCAAATAAGAGAGTGTTTATTGAACAATTTGATTTAGTTTTATATAAATTTTTAACTAAATTAGTGTACATGAATACACTCATCATTCCCATAGTTAACTGTTATAATTTTGACTCTCTTATGAACTACTGTTAAGTATCAGCTTTGATTTTTTAACATGATTGCTCGATCCACATCAGTGAAGTGTAACTTGTATTATTTTGTTCTTTCGATGTATTCGTTCATATCATCGTAACCATTAAGTTAAGTGACAAAAATTTAAGTGGATCCCTTACTTGGGAACACATCTGGGGGCTGTGGTCTGGTAGGATTTAGACGAGATTCGCTATACTGGAAAGTATGTCTCTTCACCAGTATGGCTTCTTTGAGGGCTATGGATGTGCCATCTTCCCATTACGAGAAATGACTTAGTTGTTATGATATCCCTCGAAATGGGTCCTGAACGAATACCGCATATCTCATCATTGTGGTGGGTCCATAATTTATACTTATGACAAATGATGAATGGACGTTGCCACCTCAACGAGCTTGTTGAGGTGTCATTATGTAAGGTCCACTGTCAATTAGACACTAGATTAATTAGAATGGACCCTGCATAGAAGCTTCTCTATAAATAGAGATCTTCCTTTCATTGTAAAGGACTTTTGACACTTATTAGACTTGGAGAATTCTCTCTGAATTCCTCCTCCCAAGAGTATTTTGTCACCTTTCATAGGTTGGCTCAAAGTACTCATCATTCACCCTTCAGATCTCAACCTCCACGTTTCCAGGCTTTATTTGACGTTTATTGTGACTAGATCACACCTGTAACTACACCAACATGATGTCACGGTCACACCCCTTAGCTCCTGAAAATTTGGCGACTCCACTAGAGAGTGGTCTGTCAGTACAACTACAACTATGACTGGATGTGAATTATCTATCGATACTTGCTCTCGGATTGACAGTTACACAAGCTTACTAGTAAACTTGGCAGTACATGAGATGAACAAGAGTACTTCCTAGGAGAAGTCTAGTTACTGCACCTACACATGCACCTGTCAATGGTGTCTTGAGGCTTGTTACAACCATTGCAATTCATCCAACCCTCCTTCAATCGTCATCACATCAACTGTCACGATGCAAGTACCACTAGTACATGGGACACGTCTTATAGAAGATGCATCACATATAAAAGTCATTCAAGTACAATAAGAAGATTGGGTCGTGCAATTAACACTTGTATCGGTGCTCCGTGCACCCATTCCATGATGATTTTAGACCTTTGGTCGTGAAATTTTTTTTTGCATAATTAAAAAATAGTATTTCAAAAATAAAAAATATTGCTTTGTACAAAAACATTTTAATAGCCTTTTCCAGGAAGTTGCAAAGGCGTGTCTTCACGCCTTTGCGATCCACTTGTAAAGGCTTGGACGCCGTTGCACATCCCATGCAATTGCGCCCGACGCTGGTCCGACATCATTATAGAGTCCGTGCAGTCGGTATTCTACCATATTCTTAGCATGCTATTTTTATACTGTTATTAATCACCTAGACACCATTACATACTGAGAATTATATTTTCCTATAAAATTGCGTTTTGCACGACACTACATCCAATGTCTATTAGTGCCCATCGTGACAACATAATATCACAAATGTACATCGCTAACGACTGGATAAGTTTTAATAAGTCTTATGTATTATTGTTGTCCAATTATTTTATTTAATCTTTAGATGTGCTCATTTTTGTTTATCTATCTTTACTCTTTATTAATTTTCAATAAAAAAATATTTGCTTGCGGGTACGCGATGATGTAACTATGTTGCTGCAACTTTATTCATTTGAACAGCTGAGACTTCTACAAATTAAGAAAAGTTCGTGAACATATCATGGACTCTAGTAAAAAAATCCTATCATTTCGCAACTCATACTTTTCTATGTCTATTGCATGATGGTTGCAACAACGCTACAAAATTCCTTGCATGGTGATTATCGCATAACAGTGCTCCAATTGCATGATGATTTTCGTTATAATAAAAAATAATAATAATATATTGCTTTGTGCAAAAAAAAATATTTGCAAAATAAGAAAAATAGTATTAAAAAAAAAAAGAAAATGCCTTTACATACATGCAAAGGCGTGGACACCATTGCATGACACATGCAAAGGCATCCAACAAATGTTCTGACACCTCAAATGTTCTAACATTGCTACACAGTCCGTAAAATCGATATTTCACCGTGTTCTTATCATTCTATTTCTTTTTATGATATGATTAATTGTTTAGGCGCCTATCCCACCAACGTAGTGTCACAAATGTATAATGCTAATGACTGAATTCGTTTTGATAAATTTTTATTGGCATCTAATTATTATTAATGAACTTCGAATATGCGTATTTGAGTATTATCTATTTTACAAAATTTACTCATTCTCCTTAAAAAATTATTGTATTTACGAGGTACTCACCATGGAACCGCTACACCTGCCATCATAGTCCATTTGTCATTACATTGCGACAGCATATCTATCACTACTTGCACATGCAATTATGCTACCATGACATACTTACAATTGTGTTCCTGTAGCATGAATGCCATAAATGCAAAGATGATGCCAATGATGTGATTTACAATCATGGCTTAAATATTCACATGTTATTGTGATGTCATAGTACAGTTGCATTAGATTGTGATAGCACATCAGTCACTGCGTTGCCATAACACAACTACCACTATATTGTCATAGCACACTTACCATTGTGCTACTGTCGTATACTGGTCACTATGTTCTCATACTATAACGACAATCACGATGGAGCCTCCTATAGTACACTTACTTATAAAGGAACCTCTTGCAAATCATCTGCGACATAATTATTATATATCAAAATGATGCTTCATGATGTGATCTACAATGATATCTCCTGTGGCACCTTATAACGATGCCTTATGTGATACTTATGGTTGCACACTATGACGGTACTTCCCACAAAGTGTGTGATAGAAAGAAGACTCTCACACTAGCTCACTTATGCCAATGACAACTCTCACGGCTGGTGGTTTACACTACTATATCTTCAAATGGAAAGCTCCATGTTATAGTGGTTTATGATGGTATCCCAATTCTAAGTGTGCTATTGCATGTCACTTAGAATGATTATTTCACTTCATCATGTACATATTTGGTAAAGATAAAATATCACGAAGTGTGTATTGAGACTTGACGAATCTCAACCATCTCTCTATGTGCACCAGAGATGAGAATAAAGTTATCACGAAGTGTGACGTAGGTCTGGACTATCACTATGGGTGCATCCTAGGAGCGGAGAATGTAGATACAAAAAATAATGAAAAAAATAGCAAAAAATGTTTAACTACATGAATGCTCATTGTATATCCACCCCTTTACATTTGTAAATGGTAACCACTTTACCAACAGGCTTTGTCGGTACATCTTCAGCATACACTTCTTTTCACATGTATTTTGTGACTACTTTGCTTTGGCTATGTCATCAAGGATTTCAAGATACATAATGTCAAGTCACTTGTGAAAATGTATATCTCCACAGGCATCTTCAGATTTGAGACAAAGAAGGATTGTCACTTTTCTTTCAAACTCAATTTTCTTTAATAGATTTTAATGGTTTGGGACAGTGCAAGAATATAAGATGCTTTATGACTTCTCTATCAAAATCAAATTTTGCAAGTGACTCTATTTTACTGGCAATGTGTACTATCGAAAAGATTATCAGAATAACCATCATGGTTCGCTCTTCCACTTGAGTAATACTACTTTCTTCATTTTCACGAAGGTTTATGTCCCTATCAAACATAGGCCACAAGTTTTCAAACATGTGATTATAAAGTTTTGGCATGTAAAGACGATACGCAGTGTACCAGTCAATGCTCATTCAAAAGTTGACTATTTTAAGCATCATTAGACAACTCCCTCACTACACTTGTCGAGGTGATCAAACTTTAGATAAGATGAAATTTTGACTCTTGAGGACACGCACCTACGGTGATGTTCCGACATAAACATATGTAAAGAAGACAGCTAACAAATGTTACAATCTTATGACATCCTAGTAGTCCCTTTATGTTATGGTAAACCTGATCAATGAGGCGATACAGATTGTCAGAGAATATAAGAGCTAAAATGGCTTTCCATCATGTTGTGAATATAGTTTCCATCACGAACACATGGAATGATCAAACACATACAACTGGGAGGTTTGACAATGTGGTCATGGTTCACACGTAGTAGGGGACAATAATAATGCAATGAATAGAATGGGAGATGACATTACTTTGAAGCATGTAGCATGATGACTAGATCATAGTGCAATAGGGCCAGTTAGATCCACCTTCTCGTTTCGAAAGTAAGAAGATTTTTTGTAACTTCCACTACTTCACTATTTTTTTGTCAAAGTAGTGGTGTCTTTGAAGAAATAAAAAAGATGTATTACGCCCACTCTCGCCACCAGGACACTACTTTGGAATGATTGCTAATAGTAATAAAATGGGGAGGTTACTATGCACATCTTGTAAGAGTTACATTGGATAAAAAATTATATATACAACGTTCATACTTTTTGTGCTCCAACAACGAAAGATCAAAACTTATATATAAAACGTTCCTACTTTTCGTGCTCCAACAACAAAGTGTGGTCTAAAAAAATATCATCCTCAACAGTTTTCTCTGCACTATGAATCAAGCAAGCGCCTAGAGTAGGTGCCATATTTTACTAACTAGAGACTACAAAATGATGATTTCGATCAATTGTACCCTGATCACATGCCATCATGGCAAGTCGCAACCATATTGTTTTTGTACGATGAATGGGTCGCATTATGTTCCTACTTGATTTGAAAATTCTCATGATTCTTACATACTACAGATTTTCAACATAAACAACACAGTCAAGCACTCCGTGTCATACATCCATATTACATCCTTACACTATCCAATCTTGCTATAGTATTAGTTCGAGAAGTTATCATTACAAAAAATGATACCAATGTGTTCGCTCGAATAATGAAAAGTTCAGTCTTTCATCATCCAAGTCACCAGGTTTCTCAGAGATCACTATGAAAAAGGGTTTTTGGCCACCTCTAAATGTGTCTACATTACCACTTAGAGGAAATTCCTTTTATGTTGGTTCTGCACATCGATGGTAACGTGAATTAACCATATATGGTGCCTCAAGTAGAGTATTTCATCATCCAAACCATTAGGTTCCTCAAAGATCATTATGAAAAAGGACTTTCGGTCACCTCTAAATGTGTCTACAATACCACTTAGAGGAAATTTCTTTTATGTTGGTTCTACACACCGATGGTAACAAGAATGAACCATATCTGGTGCCTCAAGCAGAGCATTTCAGGTCAATTGTTGTCGGTGTGACGACAAAATCACCTTAATATGTGAATTGATGATTCATTGCCAGGTACGCCTGTGGTAACGATAAATTATCATGCGGTGTATGTTGGGTCTAGACGTTTATCATCTCTAAGTTTCATGTAACATGTCACTTAGAATGAATATTTCACTTCGCTAGGTACGCCCGTGATAACGAAAAATTATCATGCAGTGTATGCTGGGTCTGGACGTTTCTCATCTTTAACTTGCATGTCACATGTCACTTAGAATGAGTATTTCACTTCGCCAGGTACACTCGTGGCAACGAAAAATTATCATGCGGTGTATGCTGGATCATGACGTTTCTCATTCCTAAGTTGCCTTTACAGGTCACTTAGAATGAGTATTTCACTTCGCCAGGTATTCCACTGGTAATGACAAATTATCATGAGGTCTATACTGGGACTAGACGTTTCGCATCTCTAAGTTGCCTATTACAGGTCACTTAGAATGAGTATTTCACTTCGCCAGGTATTCCACTGTTAATGACAAATTATCATGAGGTCTATAATGGGACTAGACGTTTCTCATCTCTAAGTTGTCTGTTACAAGTCACTTAAAATGAGTATTTCACTTCGCCAGGTATGCCTGTGGTAATGACAAATTATCACGAGGTCTATATTGGGACTGAACGTTTCTCATTTCTAAGTGTGCTCCAATGGTCACTTAGAATGAATATTTCACTTCGTCGGGTATGCATGTGGTAATGATAAATTATCATAAGGTACATGCTGGGACTAGATGATTCTTATCTCTGAGTCTACCTATCACATGTCATTTGGAATAAGTGTTTCACTTTGTCATGAACACTTGTAGTAATTACAGTGTGCTTGTAAAATAATCACCCATCGATGCATTATGGAAAATAACTCAGAATATCACTCGACACTATCACATGATGTCTTTATATTTTACTTGATGATAGCTTCATCGTCCTCATATGATATTTGATATTATGATTTTGATATTATCACATGCTGACACCAATCCACTATATGCGCCTTGATGTTATCATATATTATCGTAGGATGTCAGTACTTGATGTTATTGTTTATTGATATAAATGACATTCTTATATAATGCTACTTACAATTATGAAGCTTTGCTGCTGTCACGAATTCTCCTCTAAAAGTGAAACTTGACTGTTGAAACATGATTCATTAAAAGGAGAGAATTCGCTGAAACTTTAAATTAGTTGGTAGGCATTTTTCCATTAGGCCAACATATGAAAATATGTCTATGATCTTTCAACTGTGGCCATGACGGGCGGTTTGGTTTAAATGTTCACACATATATATGTGCCTTTCTTAGGCATTTTCATTCTATTTTCATGCATATATGCACCTTCTTAAGTAGTATCATGCAAGTTTTTACATATTTGTGCCTTCAAAGGATGAATCATCTAAGGATGACACTTTAGAGAATATTAATTTATTTGCTTTGGGAAGTTTCGCCCACATTATTATGTTTATCATTGAAAGTGCATATATGCTTACGTATTTGGAAAATTTTCCAAATAACATCACGGAATGCGATTTTATCTCCACTAATAGAGGTTATAAACACATTGTCAAACACTCATTCACACGCAAGTAAATTGGCTATGATGTACACGTACTTGATTATATCAATCATCATACAACATGGACATGTAAAAATATTACAAACATGCGCATGTTACATTATTGTCATATATATCTAGTTGCACTAACGTCATCTTTCGAAAGTTCAGTTTCTCTTTAAGCATTTTGGCATATGTTCCTAACTAAGGTAATGAGGCTAAATGAAAGTAATTGGTACATCATCACATTCAACTAGAGGCTATAGCAACAAAGATGACCTTACATGACATATTTAGTGGAGAAACATTTATCATCAAAGTTGCACATTTCACAATTCGGTGTTTCATCAAGAAAGATTACAACACACACCTAGACAATGTACAAGTTCAATTGCTATGCATTTTAACTTGCACAGGGGGCTAATGTACATGTGTGCACCCCCGTCATTCACATGGTTGACCGTCATAACTTTGACTCTCCTATGAACTACTGTCAAGTATCAACTTTGACTTTTCAACATGATTGCTCGATTCACATCAGTGAAGTATAACTTGTATTATTTTATTCTTTCTATGTATCCTTCATATCATTATAACCACTAAGTCAAGTGACAAAGACTTAGGTGGATCCCTTGCCTGGGAACACATCTGTGGGCGGTGCTCTGGTAGGACTTGGACGAGGTTTGCTATACTGAAAAGTATATCCCTTCACTATTATGACCTCTTTGAGGGCTATAGATGTATCGTCTTCCAATTGCGGGAATAGACTTAGTTATTTGGATATCCCTCTGGAGGGGTTCTGGAAAAAAAACTACCTAACTCATCATTGTTGTGGACTCACAATTTATAATTATGACAAATGATGACTGCACGTTGCCACCTCAACAAGTTTGTTGATGTGCCATTACGTAGAGTCCACTACCAATTAAATACTAGATTAATTGGACTGGACCCCGCATGGAAGTTTCTCTATAAATAGAGATCTTCCTTTCATTATAAAGGACTTTTGATACTTTTGACATTTAGTAGGCTTGGAGAATTCTGTCTGAATTCCTCCTCCCAAGAGTATTTTGTCACTTTCTATAGGTTGACTTAAAGTGCTCGTCATTCACCCTTCAGATCTCAAGCTCCACGTTCACAGGCTATATTTGTCATTTATTGATATTAGATCACACCTGTAACTGCGCTCACGTGATATTATGGTCACACCCCCTTAACTCCTGAACAACCAGTATAATAGATTTCACTTTCAAATAAGAGAGTGTTTATTGAGCAATTTGATTTAGTTTTATATAAATTTTTAACTAAACCAGTATAATTGATTTTCGTCATCCAGTAACTCAAATCAAACAAATTTAATTTACACCACAACACAAATCAAATTAAACTGTCAATTGTTGGGTTAGGATGATTTTCCTAATACTTCAAATTAAAATTAAAAAAGAATCTCATCTTAATAAAATATGTCAATATTGTCATATAACTAAGTTGAATTAAAAATCGACAATTTTATATAAAAAGAAATAATTATCGATGTGTGTGGAGTAGAATCGAAGTTTATGTTAAGTCTGGTTCTTCTTACCCTTTTGTATTGACGTTTTTGTTTGGTTTACTTTAATTACTCCATAAAAAATTGAAACCAAGCTCATTTAATCGGGTTCTAAAAAATTAAACCAAACTAAATTAAAGTTAATATTTAAACCACCAAATAAATAATAGTTTAGATTGATTTAGACAGGTTCAGTCTTTTACAGTATTTTTAACACCCCTAAT
This sequence comes from Datisca glomerata, assembly GCA_003255025.1. Lineage (NCBI taxonomy): Eukaryota > Viridiplantae > Streptophyta > Magnoliopsida > Cucurbitales > Datiscaceae > Datisca > Datisca glomerata. The sequence goes on from QANY01007889.1 coordinate 1,103,981, forward strand.
TTCAACGATGTTTCTCAATGGCGATGTTAATATGCAGTGATCGATCCATAATTTAAGTTTAGGGGACAACAAAATAGAAATAAAAATATAAGGGTGTTTGTTTGTTTTGTTTTTTACTGAAAAATATAATATTTGAAAACTTATTTATCAGTGATCTTTTAAGTTTATTCTTAGTGTTAGTATTTTTTAGATAAAATCAAATAAATCAATAATCAATAAAATCTACAATTTTCAACTCATCTATTATCTTTAGATAAAGTCAAATATAATATTTGAAATCATCTATTATCTTTATTCTTTAACTATTTTTTACCTAATTTGTATAAATGTTAATAATTTAAAAATGTCAAAATAACATTTTCCAATAAACCATAAAATATACTATATTAATTAAAATTAAAATAAGTTATGCGCTCAAATATTATTTATGTTTAAAAATAATGAACGGGGCATAAAAATAAATTAAATAAAATACAATGTAAAAAGTTGATATTAAACATAAATAAAAAAATAAAAAAAAAGTAAGAGTATTAGTGACACTTAGAATTAAACTAAAGACTCATCTTTTAGAAAAAATAGAAAATCACTAATAGATTATATCATTTTTCACACGGGACACTACAAATTAAACTTATATATCATATAAAATACTCGCAATCGAGAACATAACAAAATCAAAACCGAGAGATCAGGGAGTATGTGCCCCTGGACCTAATATAGACCCACCCCTGCTAATATGCTAGATGATCCATCCTTATATTATTTAAACTCATTTGATAATTTTGTTCAATTTCGATCCAATTTAATTATAATTCAAGTCTAAACATCTTAGCCATAAATGTGTCTTGCCTGACTAATTAGCAAACCTAGAAAAGAAAACATGTTTAATTGGGTGGACTTAATTAACAATGTTTCTGCATTCTAAGATGTCAAAATCACCTGTGGGTCTCCAAACTCGCGGGTACCAACTCTTAATGGGTTAGTATTTTTGTGGATAAATGGGTGATAAAGATAGATACATGGCGCTTGTATATAAACCTGCGTGAGTATAAGGCGGGTACGGATATAATAGTCACCGTCCCATCCATGCCCCAATTATTTTTATTCACGTTTAATATATTTTAGTATATTAAAATTACAAATTAAAGCTTCTTTCCATTTCAAAAAATTATAAATTAATGTAAGTATCAGATTCAATTTTGATAATTTAACTTAAATATTTATTATGTAATTTACTTGGAATATGTTCATATTTATCTATATATTATTTTATTTGGAATGTTTAATTTCTCTCTATATTTTTTAATCAGATAAATATTTCTCTCTCTAAACTTCTTATGAAATGTTCAATTTTAAATTTTTAAGAAATTTTATACATAATTTAGTATGAATAATGGACGGGGAACCCGTGAGAACCCGCTCCTAATGAGAATTCTTCATCCCGCCCCGCCTCCTTTAAATGGAGACTGGGTGATGATGTGGGTATATTAAGGTGGGAATGAGGATGGGAAAAGCCGTCCCGCTTACGTAGATAATAAATATAAAATATAAGACGAAACAACTTAAGCATTTTTATTGTTGTGTTGAATCTGCAATTAAGTCTATGAATCCTTAGGATTGGTGTATTCTCTACCCCATATCCGTCCCATTGACATCCCTAAAGCACTCCAAGATGAAGTATTTAAGTTATTCTCTATACGATCATTTTCCTGTGTGGTAATAACATAAAGAAATGCTTTTACGCTTTAAAATAAACTTTAGATGTGTGACTTAAAAAATACAGTATCATCATTCAATAATATATATATATATATATATATACACACACACACGGAAGCACTTCCTTTGTCAACAAAAAAAAATGAAGCACTTCAAGTGCATATGATTTTATCATAACAGTTTTTTAAATAATTGAAAAACACTTAAAACAACAATAAAAAGATGAGTTCTAGAATTAAAATCATTAATTTAAATTATATTTATTAAATAAATATTATTCTTTGAAATATATTTTAATATTAAAAACACTCCCCACAACAAACACTATCAAATCTTAAAATATTTACAAATAAACAAGCTCAAAATTTTTATACAATATGAAATAATTTTGAAATAAAATAAAAATATTTTAACGTATAGCCTGAAAAACGTTTTAAAAAGAAAAAAAGCGTTTCAAAAACACTATAATTCTGCCTGTGGCCAAATCTGACCGAAGTAATAACCAAGCTTTTCTTTTGTCGCAAGCTTTTCTTGTAGAAGAAACACTATCTTCTACAAGAAACAATATCAATGTAGAGTTTTCCACCTAATTAGTAGATGTTGATGGCAACATTTTTCCCACTGAAAAGAATCTCGAATTCAGGAACTACTAATAATTAGGTTAACGACAAAATTTTTCTTTTGTGGCAAGCTCACCAGTGCTGACATCATAAAGCTCGACTTGTCTATTCTCATTTCTCAATAAGACAATAAAAAAAATTCAATTATGAATGTCCCGGGCAAACTGCCTTTTGATGTCTCGTTGAGTAACTATAAGTCTGCAAATATCTTCTTTCAAGAATAAACCTCACTGCGTAACTCATCCAATGTGTTCTGTACTACTTAAATGTATAATCAGTTTCGTTGTTTACAATTTGGTAATAAATTATTTACGACATCTAAGATAGGGAGCAATGGAAGCCCTCCCAATTTGATCAATCACTAGAGGAGAAGCAGCAGTTGGCCCAGCAGGGAGGTTAGAAGATTGGACTGTAGCCCATGGATGCATCAACATATGTTGGACTGGATGTAGAAGGTGGAGGCCCAAGAATAGGGTTTTCATTGGCATTGGTAGCGTCTGCAATTGCATTATTATTGCATTTTTGGATGCGCAGGAAGTGCTTTTGGGCGTGGCTTGCAACTTGTGTGGGGCTTCTACTCTTCACACAGTACCTAGATATGCTTCTCCAATCTCCTTTACCGTATATGGCTAAGCCATTCAAGAATGACCTATTCAGAGATTTCAAAGTTAATACATATTTACGTCAAACAAAGGAAGTCAAAGACTTTGTTATTTCTACCAATTTATATGAAAAGCTAAGCTTGTTCTACTCATTAAAACATGTGCTAAGTATAGAGTTACTAGACTCTTTAAACTACCAGATGATGTCATGTGGCGAATAAAGTTGCTTTGACGACACTTTGTCACGAATAAAATGAGCATCAAACTTAACATATTCAGTACGAGCATGCGCCATAGGCTTTATAGCAATGAATGTTGCGCTTTGGGGGTCACACCAAATGACAGGTAAAGAACTTGAATACAAATGACGTCATAAGAAGGGATTGAACCTACGTGATACTCACTTTCGATGTTGGACCTGGCAACATGTTTCTTTTTGGAAGACCAAGAGATGATGCTTTCTCCATCGCCAATTGCATAGTAATCATCGAGACTACTTACCCAGTCCAAATAAGAGAAACTATGCAAATGGAGATGCTGACTAAGTTTTAGGAGAAGTCCCGATTAGAAAATGCTTTTGAGGTATATTAGTAACCCCTTGCATGTCGGTCAATGCAGAGTAATGGGGCCGTGAAGGTACTGACTCCATCATTTCATAATATGAAGCAGATTTCTATACATGCAACATTCAAGCATTGCAGTGCACCAATTATGCTTCTGTACAGTGAGATAGCAAATATCATTTCACCACCCTCAAGAGATAATATGGCGAAGTTCAAGCTGGTGTTGGACAAGGTTTAGTTGCAGCCATATTTGTTCTATAAAGAAGATCTTAGATGTATCATGATTGAGATAGAATAAGACTTGCATAAGTCATTACCTCAATCCCTATAAAAAGTGTACCAAAGGATCAAGGTCTTTAAGAGCAGAGACTATGTAGTTCATGAATGAGTGTCATGATAATTAAAGTATTAATTAACATTGTCAATGATAATCATGTCATAGATGCATGTTTGTTTCAAGTGATCATACCAGGCATTTGCAACTCACTGGATCTTAATCCATTTAAGATCTAAAGAATTAAATAATCTTCAATTACAGATCAAATGTCTAACTATTAACTGAGTCAGTTATTCCTCTCATCTTATCCATATAATCTGGATAGCCTAATACTTTTGGACTACAAATTACACACACGACATACTAAACACATGCTAAACTAAGTAGCACAAATAGTCAAACTACACGATAAATTTTCAAACTACTCACGAGGCAACAAACACACAGACTCATCCAAAGCTCTCTATATCAAGTTAAAAAGCTCAATTCGTTCTACGATTTAAAACTTAAGTTTTACATATGGGGGTTCAAAGCCTTTTAACCAACACAATAATAACAAAATCACACGTGTAAGACACATTCAAATAACATATGACTGAAGGGTTGTTATTATTCACTGTATTATGAAACTATAGTTCCGAATATTTTGCTGTTTTATCCACATATTATTTGGTATTCTGTCGGAAAAGATTAAACAAGAAGATCTATCTTGATCATTAAAATAAGAGAAACATTGCGAGGAACAAAATGAGCCTCAATCAAAATAATAATTGATATGATCGTAAGAATAAAACAGACATACTGATGTTCTTCCTTAGTCCATGGAAGTCCCTTTCTTCTCTTTAGATGCACTGAAGATGTTTTCTCCATCATAGGAGCAGGTTCCTTTCCACTGTCAGGAGAAGGAGAACTCTCACAATCAGGAATCGGAATACTACCCGAGTCGATCATCTCGACATCTTCAAGTAATGCTTGAAAGTGCTTTCGAATTTGTTCAACATTTTTCGTGGGGAATCTCATAGCTATCTTCTCGAAGAGATCATGAGAATGAAGATCCATTGTTGCAAGAGCATCCTCAAATTGCTTATTCTCCTGAAAGCTCCACTCTTGATCAAGGTTACACAATTCCAGGGTCTTAGCCGACATACTTGATTGTGAAATATAAGGATGATAGTAATTAGACCAGTTGCATGTGCTTTCCATACTTCACAAGTAGGGGAATGTACAGAGAAGGCTGTAAAAAGCTTATTCTTCAGGGAAGAGAGACAAGATAATGGTGATCTGATCTAGAAAGCTTACACCCATTTAACTTAGATATGTATAAAATTGTACAAGGATAATTATCCTGGATGTGCTAGTTATGACATTAACAAATAAGTGCTTCTGCCTTTTAGGGAAGAATTAATTGTCCAATGTAAACATGATTTGTCTTTAAAAATAATATATGGAAGTAATATCATGTGTGAAAATGATTAGTTGTCATAATATCGATCTAAAACCAATTTTCCCAAAAATAGTAGAAAACTAGAAATCCTTATATTAGAAGAGTAAATCAAATTAGTGTGAGAACTTGCTTAAGATTATAATGTCGTAAATTTTTAAGTTTCCTCTCCCGAGCTTTCGTCATGTTATCAAATATCACATTATCACATATTTTTTCTCTCAGATATTCAACATGAACTTCACTTTTTTATGGTTTGCCCAAATTGATAGATACGGTAAAATATTCAAAGGTTTTGTGCCACGTGAGATGCATGCGCACTTACTAAAAATTATTTTACATTCGAAGTTACAAATTCTAATCTTCAAAAATAAAAATCCTTTTCTCTCACCTCTCAAAGTTCCTCTCATCTTTTCATCACTCGTCTCTCACCTCTCCAACTTCATGTCTATTGTAACCATAGTTAATTAACAGAAGACAAAATACAGAATATTATCCAACAAGTATAATACAGTTAAAATTTGATCAATAGTAAGTAATACATAAAAGTTTGTATTCGAGTTTTAAACCTTTTCATTTAAAAAATTCGGTATCTAAAATTCGGATATAGAATTTACAATTCTATAATTTTACCATTCTAACAATACTATTTATAATTTTAATACGACTACATGTGATTAGTTGACAAGAGCGGAGAAGAAATTTATCTTTAGGACATTGTTTAACAAGCCCCAATCACAATCAAGTTTTTGGATTCTTCTCTCTGTTTTCTGTGATTATGCTTTTTCTTTGTAATTATCACATTACCACTCAGACAATTTTTTCTCTCAGATTATACCACACTTTAATCTTTCGCCAAAGTTGTTAACGACTGTTAAATATTAAACTATTTTGTGTCATGTGAGGTACATGTGACCTTAGTATAACAAATTACCTCTAAAAGCTACAAACTCTAATCTTCAAAGGACCTTTCTCTCTAGGGTTTCACCTTAGAGAGCTACTACTTTTTTTTTTGTCTTAAGCCTTGGCATTTTTTTTATTCTCTCCTTTTTTTGTTCTTGGTTCTCGCTCTCTATGTCTTGCAACATGAGAGATGGTGAGGAGAGTGCTTTTCATAACATGAATGCGGCGGTGGAATAGATGGCTAATAAGCTAGCCCTGACCAAAGTTGAGGAAGAGGAGATTGAGATTTCAGAAAATTCGAATTGTAAAAAAATCGAATCATGCCGGTTGAGCATTATGGCTAAGATCCTTTCGTAAAAGAGGATTAACAAGTTGTGATTTCGAGAAGCGTTGATTAAAGCTTGGAACTTGGAAGAGTGTGTGAGAATTTTGGAGATTGAAAATAATATTTTTCAAATTATTTTTCAAGAGGAGAATAATACGTCATTTGTTATGGAGAATGACCCTTGCTTATTTGATGATCAACTTGTTCTTTTTATTCCATGGAGGATGGGAATGAAGTTATCAAATTCAGAATTTTCTTTGTGTGCTTTTTGGATCCAACTTCATGGATTACCGATAGAATGCAGAGGTGAAAAAGTTAGTAGAACCATTAGACAACGGTTAGGGGAAGTTATCGATGTAGAGGAAGGAGTTATACAGGATGGTTTTGAGCAAAAAAAATTCATCCATATTAAAGTTGAAATTAATATTCATCAGTCTTTGGTTAGAGGAGTTTTCATTTGGCATAATGGTGAAAAAATTTGGATTTGGTGTAAGTACGAACGTCTTCCTAAATTTTGCTATCATTGTGGAGTCTTAGGCCATGAGGATTTGCATTGCATCATTAGGAGAGTGGATAAAAGACTAGGGGTGTAATCTAAAAAGAAATATGGGGATTGGTTGAAGGCCTTAAACCCCAATTACAAAACTAACCCCTATTACAAATCTAAGTGGGAAACAGGGGAAATCAAAAGGGGGATTTTCGTAGAGCTTCCTCTTCGTCACACTACTCAGGTTTCGATTCTGTGCAGCGGCTGTTGCGAATTTTCTATAGTGCAAGTGTACACTATCATCGTTAAGCAATAAATTTCTATGAAATAGAGTATCGTCCACATAATTGATTGATATTAATTATTAGAAGTAACTAGATCTTAGTTTTAATTCAGAATAATGAAAAGTTGAGAGTTTTAATTAAAATAAAATTCTCATTAAACTAAAACGATAAAGATAAAATTTGAACAGTTAAAAGCCCTAGGGTTTTCAATTTCACCAAATCAAACATGCTTTAAATTCTAATTCTCAATCAATTAAAGTTTATTCAGAACTTTGATAGCGAGTATCTCTAATATAATTATCAATATTTCTCAAGCATCGATAGTAATAAATAGAAAATATGAATCATATATTTATGTCAAGATTCAATATAATGAAACTCATTAAGCACAAGAAATTATAGTTGCTACACTAGATTCATAATTATCTCTAACTTATGAAAATCTAATGGTGTTATAAACAAAGAGAAAATACAATCAGCATTTCTCAGTCTCAGAAGTAAATCCAAAATCATGCAATAGTTGGCAAGACAAATGCAAGCATTAAGAATAGATTATAACACTCAATAATACTGAATAAACATCGATTAAATTAAGAAACAAAATTTATGAACAATCACGGTTTGGCTACGTCGTAGCCCTAGATAATAAATTTAGAACATACTAGAATAAGAAGATTTCCTAATAATATTTATGAACATAGAGGAAAAGATAAGAAAAAACTAGATTTGAGGATGAGGTGAAGTTGAGATCCGTCTCCCAGTTGGATTCGTCTTCGTTTCCTCTTCAAAAAGCTTTCTCCTCTGCCTCTCCATGTCCCAAAAGTCCACCAAAAGACCTAAAATATCCTCTTTATACACTAGGGTTTGATAAATAAATTAGGAGAGAAAAATGTGAAAAATGTTATCGCGCCAACGTCGCAATGCTGGAAGCTAGCGTCGCGATGTTGGAAGCCAGTGTCACGGTGCTGGCGTTCTGTCTGCCTATATGTCATGCAAGTGTCGCGACACCGGGAAGTTAGCGTCACACCGTTGGCGTTTTGTACTGCCAGCGTTGTGACGCTGATAAGCCAGCACCGCGGCACTGACGTTCTGTACTGCCAGCGTTGCGAAGCTGGGAAGCCAGCGCTGAAGTGCTGGCATTCTGTACTGCCAACATGGTGACGCTGGGAAGCTAGCGTGGCGATGCTGGCCCTTCTGCCCAGTTCCATTTTTTTACGATTTTTCTGAAATTTTTTTACTTCTAAATCTTTTCAAATCAATCCAAATGCAATTGAATATCAAACCTACAACATCGAAACAAAATATATATAAATCAATCAATAAATCTAAAAAAGAACTAACAAAAATAAGATTAAGAATATCTAAAATATGAGTGTAAAATACACTCATCAAAACAAAATAAAAAAAATCAAACAAGAAAAACAAGAAACACTAATTCTGAAAAGCTAAAGAAATAGTGACGTAGTGTTTTTACTAACTAAACTTGCCTCAGAGATTCGAAAATAGTGATAACCCAAAAAAAACTTCTGAATTATGATCATGTAAAACTTTAACTCAACTACCAACTTACATTACAACTTGAAAAGTCCCGTGTGTGTGTGTCACCTTAAGTCGTCCAATCTCTAAACTCAGATAAGTTTATGCAAACAAGACTTGTAAAAGCGGATCTAATAATCTATAAATAGATTAGAACTCTATAACCATTTTTCATGCCACTCTCGACTAATGTAGGCAAACCATATCACTTAGGATCATTAGGACTTTCATAGGCTTATAATGTACAGCTAGGGTTAAGGGTGGGATAAAAGATATTATTTTGACTCAATCTTTACCCATAGTCACACATGTATTCTAGGAATCAACGAGCTTAACTCAACTTATCTTGTACCACCCCCAAACTTATCATTTCATCTCTTGAATAATCAATCATGCTCACGCATTCTCTCTCTCTCTCTTTATTTTTTTTAATTTGATTTCCTTAAGTTTCTATTTTCCTTAACGAGCTTTCAGCTAATAGCTCTTAAACCAGTTAGTCTTAGGGAATTAGGTTTTAAGACACTCCTTCGAGCTTAGTCATTCAAATTCAAAAGGCTACGAAATCAAATTTATTAACGTTTTTATATCTAAACTCCTCTCATCCACCCAGATTGTCATAGCTCTAAGTATTTTCCTAGAACATTCAAATACTATATGTAAAATGGATACTAGGGAAAACTTTTTATAAGATTGTAAAATTGCCATTGGTGATAAAAAAAAATGGCTATTTAGGCTTAACAAGGATGACTAGGAAAATAATTATGCACAGGTTGGCTTAAAAAGCTCAAACGGTCCAAAGATAGCCTAAGTCATGTCCTAAGTGAAGTGTAGCCTAGAATTTCACCTCAATCAACAATCAAATTGGTTATAGAGTTCTTATGAGATCGTATTGATTTCTTAAATCACATAAACCTTATCTAAGCAAAAAAAAAAAAAAGATAATCAAACGCTCAAGGCTATGTGCTCAATATGTCGGGACTCTCCTAGCGTAATGCAATCAATACTTGGTTCAAACACACACTGATACACAAATTCAACATTTTTTTCTAAAGTTATAAATAATTCAAAACCAATCTCATCATAGATGCAAGAAATAGTAAAACTCGTGGGCTTAACTTCTCCAAGACCTAGCTTCTTGTAAATTGAATACGGCATCAAATTGATACCATCCCCAAGATCACATAAAGCCTTTTCAAAATATGAAATTTCAATGGTGCAAGAAATAGTAAAACTCCCAAAGTCCTTTAAATTCAGAGGTAATTTATTCTGCAAGATAACACTACACTCCTCAATAAGTGAAAACTGCTTGTTCAATTTTTGTTTTTGGAATCGGTTAGGGTATGGAATAGGTGGAACATATGGTGGATGATTATCATGAAAGAGTTTTGACTTAGGCTTGCCTTTCTTCTTTTCTAAGCTCTTGGCAAGATCATCACTCTGTGTCTCAGCTTCTGCTTCAATTGGCTGAGAATTTTCAACAGTGACTTTCTGAGGTTCTGCTAACTCCTTACCACTACCAAGAGTAATGGCACTTACTTATTCTTTTAGATTCCTCTTGGTGTTGCTCGGTAGATAACCTTATGGTCTTTGTGTCAGTATTTTTTAAAGTGGACCCATTTGAAGCTCTAAATTCTTGATCAACGTAGCTTGACTCTAAATACTGGTTTCTTGCCTATGAACACTTATTTCTTGCCTCTGAAGTGTAGCATCTATTCTTGCCATAAATTGAGTAGTATTAACTGTGAGCTGGGCAATAGCATCTTCCAGAGAAATTTTAGGTTACAGAGGCTGAAATTGAGGCTGAGTTGCAACTAGTGGATTAATCACATTCAGACTATTCGTCCACGAGAAATTGGGGTGATTTATCCATACTTGATTGTAGGTTTTGGAGAATGGATTATTCTGCCTATCATAGTTCCCAACAAAGTTAGCTTGTTCAGACTGAGAAGGAGCAAATGGATTTTCAGCTTGACATTTAGTGCTAAAATGAGGTCCATTACATAATTCACAAACTTCCTATGTCGCATTAACTGCACTAACATTGGCAGTGAAAGAGCTAAATTACTTTGAAAGTTTAGTTACTTGAGCTGTGAGGGTAGTAAGTGAATCAACTTCATGATCTCCATGAATCTTTCTTGGTACGTTGCACTCAATTGGCCACTGATAGGCATTAGCAGCCATTTCTTCAAGTAAAGCATAATCCTCCTAATGTGTTTTGCCCATCAAAGCTTCTGCTGCTGCATCCACTAGTGTCCTCGTTGAATTTCCTAAACTATTGTAGAAAGTTTGGACTTGTAGCCACCCAGGGAGTCCATGATGTCGACATCCTCTCAACATCTCTTTAAACCTCTCCCAAGCTTCATAAAGAGATTCCATATTATATTGGACAAAAGTAGTGATCTCGTTTCTCATATTGGTTGTTTTAGTTGGTGGAAAGAATTTAGTCAAAAATTTCTCAGAAAGTCCATTCCAAGTGGTGATTGATCCAGCGAGTAAAGAGTTCAACTAATGTTTAGCCTTATCTCGAAGTGAAAATGGGAATATCTCAACCTAATTGCACCACTTGAGACATTGTTGTGCTTGAATGTCTCACAGATTTCGCGGAAAGTGGCTATGTGAACATTTGGATCATCATTAGGCATGCCACTAAACTGATTTGCTTGCACCATGAATGATAGCCGGCTTAATCTCAAAATTGTTGGCATTAACAACAGGGCGTTGAATGGTGGACGCAACCTCATTGACCACTGGCATAACATAGTCGCGAATCAACCGATTATTTTGGTTGTTCACAATTACAGGATTTTTTTCTGACATCTTCCATGGTTTTTTGAGGTTATTTAGAAGCTTCTCTCCTCACTCTTCTATTACGACGACACATTTGCTCAATTTCCAAATTTAGGGGAGTCATTTCCACTTCCAAATTTTCTCATACACCTTAGAAAATGCCTGAAAATTCAAAATAGTAAACAACCGTAAATAAAAAAATGAAGACTTAAATTAAAATTAAGAATATTTAACTCCAATATTAATAAATAAAATCAATCCTCGGCACCAAAAATTTGTTGTGGATTTTTTTATAGTGCAAGTGTACACTATCGTCGTCAAGTAATAAATTTCTATGAAATAGAGGATCGTCCACATGATTGATTGATATTAATTATTAGAATTAACTAGATCCTAATTTTAATTGAGAATAATGAAAAGTTGAGAGTTTTAATTAAAATAAAATTCTAATTAAACTAAAATGATAAAGATTTGATAATGATAAAATTTGAATAGTTAAAAGCTATATGGTTTTCGATTTCACCAAACCAAACATGCTCTAAATTCTAATTCTCAATCAATTAACATTTATTCAAAACATTGATAGCGAATTTCTCTAATATAAATATCAATCTTTTTCAAGTATCGATAATAATGAATAAAAAATATGAATCACACATCTCTGTCAAGATTCAATATAATGAAACTCATTAAACACAAGAAATTATAGTTGCTACACTAGATTCATAATTATCTCTAACTTATGAAAATCTAATAGTCTTATAAACAAAGAGCAAATTAAATCATCACTTCTCAGTCTCAAAATTAAATCTAAATCCATGCAATAGTTGATCAGATAATCACAAGTATTAATAACAGATTATAATACTCAATAATACTGAATAAACATCGATTAAATTAAAAATCCTAATAATATTCATGAACATAGAGAAAAAGAGAATAAAAAATTAGTTTTGAGGATGAATTGAAGTTGAGATCCGTCTCCCAGTTGGATTCGTCTTCATTTCCTCTCTAAAAAGCTTTCTCGTCTGCCTCACCACGTCCCAAAAGTCCACCAAAAGCCTAAAATATTTTCTTTATACACTATGGTTCGATAAGGATAAAATAGGAGAGAAAAATAGAAAAATGTTATCGCGCCAGTGTCGCGATGCTGGAAGCCAGTGTCACAGTGCTGGCGTTCTGTCTTCCTATGTGTTGTGCCAGCATCATGACGCTAGGAAGTCAGCGCCATGGCACTGGAATTCTATACTACCAGCGTTGTGATGTTGTGAAGCTAGCGCTGCGGCGTTGGTGTTCTATACTTCCAGCGTGGCGACGCGGGGAATCCAGCACCGCGACGCTAGCATTTTGTACTGCCAGCGTGGCGATGCTGGGAAGCCAGCGTCACGATGCTGGCCCTCCTGCCCAGTTCCGTTCTTTTTTCAATTTTCTTGAATATTTAACTTCCAAATTAATCCATATGTAATTGAATATCAAACCTACAAGATAGAAACAATAATATATATAAATCAATCAATAAATCTAAAAGAACTAACGAAATAAGGTTAAGATTTTCTAAAACATGAGTGTAAAATACACTCATTAGCGACAGTGTCCTTCGAGTCAATCGATGGTGAAGCTTGAGGCGGTCCAGAAATTAGGGGGTCAGTCCACATTGAAGCTTGTGGCAGTTGAAAAATCGGGAGGCTATTTCAGTGTAAATCGCTATCTTGACAGGTATGATAAGGAGGATTTTTTGGGATCATTTTTTGCTTGCCGACTGAACAAAGAGTAGAGGGAGGATAGAGTGGTTAGTGAAGGAGTGATTCTATGGGAGATGATAGGGGATTCGGTTAAGGATGATTCTGTAAGGAGTAAAAATGAAGCTAATCTGGTTAGAAATAGTGATAATTTTTAGGGACCTGTGGGAGATCAAATGGATTGTTCGAAGGGGGCTAATATGGAGGATGACTTGGTTTGTGAAATCAGAGATGAAAATTCAGAGGAGGCTGCTATGGAGGATTTTGTGGGAGAAGATAATGGGAAGTCAACAGAAGATGGGTTTGGCTGTCTGGTCAATGTAGATGTTGTAAGACTGACTAAATTTGGTGGTAACCCATTTAGGTCCTGGTCTTTGCCGGTTCAAGTATCCATTGGGTCATTAAGTGGCCCATTTAACCTTGTCCCAATGATAGATGATACCCATAAGGATGGACCCAGGAAAGGTAGAGATCGTGGCAAGCATAGTAGGATAACGCGAAGTGGTGGAAGTGCTAGAGGGAATATGAAATTTAAAAATGATTCTGCAAGTACGTTGCAGGGGGAAAGTTCTTTTGGGTGCTTGCATGGCGCCAAACGTAAAACGGAGAGCATTGGCAGTGTGTCTGAAGATTATGATATAACTCCTGAAGGAAAAAAACCAGAACGAGAATGCTATTATTCAGAAGATTTGTACTAATAGGGTGAAGGAAGCCAGCTCGAACTAGCCACATGATCATCAATGAGGGTCCTGGGGTGGAACTGTTAGGGTGTGGGGAACCCCCTGACTATTCCCACATTGCGAGGGTTACCAATGACCCATTCCCCTGATTTTATTTTTTTGCTTGAAACAAAAAATAAACAGAGTGGTGGAGAATATTAAGTATGCTATTAATGCATCCAGTTCACTTATAGTGGACCCTGTGGGTACTAAAGGGGGCTTAGCATTTTTTTGGATGAATGGTGATTCTGTTCAATTGTTGAGATATGAGAATTTTTTCATTAAAGTTCGTATATCTAATGTGGTTAAGGGTAAAGTGTGGCATCTTTTTGTCGTTTATTTGCGTCACGTCGGTGAGATTTGCAATCAATAAATTGACTTCCTTAAAGGTCAGATAAAGGTGTGTAATGAGATGTGCATTGTTATGGGTGACTTAAATGATTTTATGAGTGCTAGTGAGAAGTTCGGTGGTATTGACAGAAACCCTTGTACGCTGAAGCTTCTCCCCTATTTTGCTTATATGTGTAACCTAGTTGATATTGTTTTTATGGGTCCACCCTTTACCTGGATAAATAAGTGTGATCACCCCGCACTGATTAAGGAAAGACTTGATAGATGTTTTTCCCATCTGGAGTGGGTGAAGGTGTATCAGATGACCAGACTTTATCACCTGACTGCTTTAGGCTCCGGTCATTTTTACCTACTTTCCTTTATACCACTGAAGAGTAAATGAAGTATAGTCAGGTTCTCAGATATGATAGGTGATGGTTTAATCTTGATGATTGTAAGAATACTATCTCGTGTGGATGGTTAAGGGACAGTGATGATCAGGTTAGGGGAAATTTAGCGGATAAACTCAGAAATACTAGAAACCATTTGATCCATTCGAGGAGAAATATTCTTTGGCCAAATCTAGCAAACTTATAAAAGAGACTAAGGTGAAATTACAAAACACATTTTCTCATCAGCATACTAACTTTTCCGATATTAGAAGTCTTGAAGCTCAGTATCAGGAGGCAGTTATTCGTAAGGAAAAATACTAGAAGGATCAGGCTCATATCCAATGGCTCCAAATAGGGATATAAACTCTTCTTTCTTTCACACCTGTGGTAAAACTAGATGAAGGAGGAACCATATTTTTTGTCTTGAGGATGCTAATGGCAATTGGCATACTGATTTGAACTCTATTATGAACATTGCTTTCTCTTATTTCCAAGACCTTTTCCGTTCTTCTAATATGGATGATAACATGATCTCCCATATTACTGATAACACTGATTGCTATCTTAATGATGAGGACAGGTTGCTACTAGACGAGGAGATCTCTGAGAGGAGATTGTGGCATACACCCTTCTAAATCTCCAGTTCCGGACTGTTTTACAGCAACTATCTATCATCAAAATTGGAATATGATCCGTTCAGATATTATTAATATGGTTCAGGATTTTTTTAAATTTTGTCATATGCCTTCTGGTATTAATCATACACATATTGTTCTTATCCCTAAAGTTAATTGCCCTAGATCTATGTCTCAGTTGCACCCTATTAGTCTTTGTAATATTGCTTATAAATTAATTCTAAGATTTTGACTAACCGTCTTAGAAAAGTTATTAGGAAAATTATAGGTGTAGGCCAAAGTGTGTTCATTCATGGTCGACAGATCGTTGATAACGTGATTATCGCTCATGAAGTTCTTTACTCTCTTAGGATAAAAAAAAGGTAAGAAAGGCGATATGGCTATCAAGATCGATATGTCCAAGGCGTACGACAGAGTTGAGTGAAATTTTTTATTGGCAATCATGCAAAAGCTCGACTTCTCTGATTCCTGGACTAACTGGATATCGGTTTGTATCTCCTCGGTCACCTATAATATCTCTTAATGGCAATCTTAGCAGTCAGTTCAAAATGAGCCGTGGATTGAGACAAGGAGATCCTCTTTCCCCTTTCTTATTTATTATGTGCGTTGATGCTCTCTCTAATATGATTAATAACGTTGTTGATCAAGCTTGATAACTAGTTTTTGAGCAGTTTCTGGTGGTCCTGTGGTGTCCCATCTCTTCTTTGCGGATGACTCCTGTTTTTTTGTAAAGCTTCTGACGCTGAGATAGTGGTTTTACTGGATATTCTTAATAAATACGGGAAAGCTTCTGGTTAAGAGGTTAATAAGAAGAAAAGTCTCGTGGTATTTAGCAATATTATCTCTGTTGCGAGATAGGGAGCTAGCTGATTTCGCAGGTATGAGAAGATCCAGTTTGTTGGAAAAATACTTGGGAGTGAACATGGACTTTGGTGTCTCCAAAACACAAGTCTTCAGGAATATCATAGACATGATAATTCATAAGGTTACAGGTTGGTCAGAGAAGGTGCTTTCACCTATTGGAAGAGAAATCCTTATTGAATCTGTGGCGATGGCTATTCTGAACTATACCATGTCTAACTTTAAACTTCTTATTTCTATGTGTAAGAAAATTTGTGCGTTTATTGCTAATTACCGGTAGAATTCCTCTCCTTGTAAGTCTGCGATTCACTGGGGTTCCTGGGATAAAATCATTAAGAGCAAAATGGAGGGTGGTCTTGGTTTTAAAGTTTTATCTTCTTTTAACCTGGCCTTGTTGGCTATGCAAAGCTGGAGAATTATTACTAATCCTGAATCTTTGGTGGCTAGATTCTTAAAAATAAATACTTTCGGAACTCAAACTTCATTAATGATTCATTGGGTAAAAGGTCTTCATGGGGTTGGAGAAGTCTTGACGATGGTAAAAATATCCTAAAGAATCATATGAGATAGAGTGTGGGTAATGGTGGAATATTGATATTTGGGACGATGCTTGGATCCCCCGTCCGTATACGTTCAAAGTGATAACTCCTAAGCTTCTAGGTCTTAACAGAGTTTGTGAGCTCATCGATTAGGCTTTAGATGGATGGAATGTGAATTTGGTGGATAATATTTTTAGGCCTGAGGATAGCATGATCATTTGTCAGATTCCTATTAGTAATTATGGGCTTGACGACGTCCTTATCTGGCATCATTCTCCGTCTAGTATTCATACAGTTAAAATAGGGTATCAAGTTGCTTGCTTCCTCCAGAATAATGGCTGAGACAATAAGTAAGGTAGGGTGAGTCTAGTTTGAAATTGGCACATAAATAGATGTGGAAAGGGGTTTGGCGTCTTAAAGTTCCTCATAAAATTAAAGATTTCATTTGGAAATGCCAGAATAAGTTTTTGGCGTGTAAATCTACTCTTGTCAGACGTGATATGAATATTGATAGTACTTGTATTACTTGTGGAAAAGAGAAGGAAAATATTACCCATATCTTCTTCAAGTGTCAATTTGCTTCTAGATTTTGGTTCATTTCCCCTCTCAATCTGGATTCGAGTAAGTTCCCTTGGCAATCGTTTGTGGATTATTGGAATTTAATTGGGCATAAGATTCGTCACTCAAATGACCATGGAAATTTGTTGGAGTGGTTGGCTTTTGGGTTGTTTTGTATCTGAAAATGCAGAAACAACTCATGATTTAAAGGTACTATTTTTGACCTGATGGAAGCTGTTGGTATGACATCGAGATAGTTTGAGAACTTCAAATCGGCTATGGCGGATGAATCTATTGTGATTCAAGTTGTTAGTCCTTCTCAGCAACCGAATTCTATAAGTGCTTGGTGTTGTCTACCGATGCATCTTAGAAATAGCAGGGCTGGATTTGGCTGCTGCTGGTATGTGCAACAAAGAGTCAGATTCAAACGCCCTTACTGCGGAAGCTTTGGCTCTCCGTGGCGTAATTGATCAATCTTATTTTCTGGGTAAGGTTGGTATTAAAATCTTTTGTGATTCTTCATGCTTAATTGATGATATCCACAACAAGAATCAAACGCTCTTGATATTGCACATATTGTTTCTGATATTCTTCACCTCACTAAGGGGTTCAGTAGTACTTTGTTCGCTCATTGTTCCAGGGAGGTTAACCGGCCAGTTCATGGTTGTGCCAGATTGGGTATGACATCTCCGGATGAAATTGTGCTAATGGCTTCTGAGGATAGTTTCCAATCTGTTTTTAGTTTCATTTTTTCTTAATCTGTTAAAAGCTAGTACTCCTTTTCATTTTCTGGATTTTTCTCACAAGGTTTTTTTCCAGCTAAGGTTTTAACGAGGCTAGCTATGGGGTTTTTCGTCTGATTTCTGGTTGAGGCTCCGTCTGTGGTGTTTCTTCCAGATTTCTTTTCATTATTGGCTGGTCTAGGTTAGGTTATGAGGGTTGCCTAACTGGGATGTCCATATGCACCTACTGATTTTCTTTTCCAGTCATGCATCTTACCTTCTTGTGGCCCTGAGGTATTCCCCTTGTATTTATATAATTATCTTTTATTAATGAATGGCTTTTCAGTTTGGGTGTTTTCACCCCTTCTTTTTTACAAAAAAAAATCTTCAAAAATAATAATCTCATCTCTCTACTTCTTCTCATCTTCATCTCTCATATTTTTTTTAATAATAATCTCATCTAACAAAACTAGATTATATTAAATAATAAAAACACACAATTAGGGTGATCTATGTTTGCCTCTTATAATATTTTTCTTAGCCTTGATCAAGCTAAAAATGCTACTAGAATAGAAGAAATTATTTAAACAAACTCTATCCTGATGAAGACCATAGCTAGCTATAGGCATTAGCGCAGAATTATAATTTCTACTAATTCAAACAATTGAAAAACCTAAAACTTGATTAAGTTTCTCAAGAACTTCAAAAACTAAATTTGAAAGCCTCACAGAAAATACATAAATGTATTACATTAATTTAGAGAGGGTCTCAAGAGAGAAGGTCTCTTCTCTCTCTAGATTCTTCTCTTTTCAGCAACCCTAGCCGCCGTAGTCCTCACTATCGACTTTTCACAGTGAGCCTGGTCCTGAGCTTAACAAAGCTGAGGGCTGGGCTCCTTCTATTTCTTCTGGAAGATGTAGGTATGCGTCTGTTGAGGTCTGATGAGGCATGAGTTTTACCTCAGATCTTCTTCACCTTCTTTCTTCAAGCCTCAATTGCCAGAAAATATGGACAATTTGGAGTGGCAGTGCTTCTGTTGGTACGCCAAATCTAGAGGTTGTTCCAGATCTAGTTTCTTCCTTTAGCATGTGTAACCTTCACTAGATTCAGGAGCTTTGTGACTGGGTTTTGATGCTGATTTTCGTGTTTGAGGTGTCTGGTGTTTCCTTCAGGGTTTTGTCCCAGATAGAAGCAGAAGCGGGATCCTGGCCATGTTCATAGAATGGTCGTGCCTTTCTGTCGCCAGCTTGATTTCCCCTTGCTTTGTACCTTATATGTGTCCAAGGTCCTATTTCCCTTCACTTTCTTTTTTTGTCGCCGGGAACGTCTCTAGTTCTGAGGTGAGCGATGTTCGGGACAAAAGAGTTGTACCAAGTGAGCCATATCTCCTGGGACTCAACCACTGCTAATGGGGTTTTGGTGAGGTCTCTCATTTTGGTCGTTTTGGGTTATCGGTCGTTGTTTTCGATCTTAGTTTTGGTTGTCTAGTAGTTACAATTGAGGTTTGTTATGTTTGGTTATTGGTGCACCTATTGTAACTATTGAGGTCTTCGCTTGTGGTCGATTGTGTAGGTTTTGATAGATAGGTTGTCGTTGCTATACTTTATTTAGGTGTTGATCTCATTGGTTTGGTTATTCTATGCTTTTCCTTGTTGTGAGATTCGTGTTGTATCTCTTTTGCCGTTTATTTGTTTCAGATTGTCTTGTTTGCTCCTTATTTAGATAGTATAGTGTGTTTTTATTGAATATCTAGCTTTAAGCTATAGTACTATAGTACATATTATTATCTGGGATATGCCCCTTGTAACTAGTGTAATTCTTCTGGTTAATAAATTTTTACCTTTGACAAAAAAAAATGAAAGCCTTCAATCAGAACAAGAATTAAACTCGATCCCATAGATAACTAATTTAGAATCACACTTTATAGTGCCAGCAGCTCAATTTGTAGAAATGGCTCAATCCAACACAAACTTCAGAGCTAAAAGCTTTCCATCAGATGCCCTACACATCAACTACATCTCCATTAGATGCCCTAGCCACAAATCCAATGGCACATTCCTTTGAAAGGGGTAAGAAGGCAGAGTCAATTGATGTTAATCTCTCCCTTAATCGGTACGTTCCAAGCAGCAGATGAATTTCTCTTCTCAAATCTAGATTCCGAGCAAAAAGCTTCAAAAGCATGTATTGATTTTGCATTTGTTCCTTTAAATTCCAACAATGAACCCTCTATAAAATTCATAATCCATAGTGCTACAAGAAATTTTATCAAAAACAAATCCGTTTTTCCCCTTCCAGACTCCCCAACAAAGAAAAAAGAAGAGATTAATAGTATCCATTATACCATCCAGATGTATTTTGAGCTTTGAAATTCCTTTTTGAATCTAGGTTCCAAAAAATCCTCATAATAGGTATCTGGGCATAGACCAAATCCAGAGTTGTTCCTGTAAATACTACTCTAATTATAGCGCACAATTGTATGATACACACTCTCCACCTTTTGCATGTAGATAAGACATATATGTTTTGTTTGACTGTCAGTACTGAACAAAATTAAAAGACTGGATAATACTATTTTAGTATTGTCCCATATTTGGCTTGACAGTCTGTCTCGATTAACTAATACGGTCATACTAAATAATATTTCTATCATCGTACTAACTAATACGGTCCTGATCACCAGGACTCGCCGGGATTAAGAGTAAAAAAAATTCCCGGCTCCATTTCTCCTCCTTACCTCAACGTGCGTAATGTAATAATTAAATGTATCTATTAATATCGTGGAATATATTGTCTTTAGAAGTATGAATATTTTTTATGATAAGATATATAAAATAACATGTATAGTTTCATGAATAAATGATGAATGACAGTTTAACAATTCAGTACTATCATATATCAAAAAGTGTACAAGTAATAAGTTTTTGATTGATACAACACCAAATATTAAATTGTAATATTTAATCTAATATAATATTATACAGTCCAATCTGATAGATTTAATACAGTACTATCTAGTACTATTCTGATTACCAAACGAGCCCAAAGGGTCTTGAATAGTAGGTCTTCTGTATAGATTTTACGTTGTTGGTAAATAATTGTGGGTAGCTCTCCATATGAAATGCTTGATTTTTTATGGAAGATTAGCATGCTAAACTGATTTCCAAAACTTTGTATGTACTGAGGAATGGGAGTAATATCTTTATCAACACCCTGTAATTTTAATGTGCGTAAGAAGTGATGGTAAGTTTTAATTGTAAAATTGCCCTTTCAATTAGGCCAAACTAAAACATCCTTTTTACTGTAACTAAGAATATGAATAGAATAAATATTCCTAGAAACACAGGGAGAAAACATGGAACCATCTAAGCTTCTATTCCAACCAACATAATTAGGTAATAAAAAATTAGATACAACATTAACGTTAGAATCCTTAAACTCAGATAAACAGCAAAAGACCAAGAACCCAATTATCATTCCAAATATTTACATTCATACCATTACCAATTTCCAATATGAGTGTTTCCTAATAATTTCTTTCCCTTGCCAAATATTTTTTCAAGTCAATGAACTAGATTTACCAGCATTAGCATTCAAAACTCACAATTTGGAAAATATAAACTATTAAGCAATCTAGCACAAAGATTATCAGGGTTCTTCAAAATAAGTCAAACTTGCTTAGCAAGTAAAGAAGAATTAAAATCTTCCAAATCCCTAAAACCTAATTCACAACAATCCTCAGTCATTTTCTTACTAAATGCCCAACTAATACCCTTACCGTCATCTCCTTTAAACCATCAGAATCTCATTATAGCAGCTTGAAGGTTATAACAAATTTTCTTAGAGAGTTTAAGAGTACTCATAATGTAGCTAGGTAGTGCTTGAGCCAGTGAATTAAGTAAAACTTCCCTACCATCAAGAGATAACAAATTAGCCTTCCACAAAGAAGTTCTTTTTATCTATTTTTATAAAAGCGAGAAATATATGACAGATATAGACTTGCCAATCTACATCAGTACAAGGCTCTTCATGAAAATTATCGGTAAAATAGGAGTGAATAGTCTGAATAACTTTGTTTTCATCATGGTGTCAATCTCACAAAATTATTCATCATCCTCCTCTTAAGTAGGGGTGTAATCGGTCCGGTTCAGCTTGGTTCAACCTCAAAATTATAGTGAACTGATCACCGCGGTTTCTTTACAAATGAAGCCAAACAGAACAGCAATAGACATGTAAACTGAGCTGAACCGAACCATTAATATGCGGTTCGGTTCGGTCAGTTTTTTGCGGTTTCATTTATTTACTCACAGATCATCTGTTTTTTATTTTCGATTACTCACTATTCTGTTTGGCAGGTGGGGGAAAAAAGATTTTCCAGGAAAAAAACACATCTTGAACCAAGAAGAAATACATGAAAACATATATATCTAAAACCAAGAAGAAGAAACAGAAAAAATGCAGTTTCTTAAAGAAAACCATATCTAAAGAATTCAAACAGATCTAGAAAAATTAAAAAGAAAACTAGAACTTACAGAGATTAAACCTAAAACATCTAGAACTTACACAGAACAAAACTTAAGCACATCCAAAAAATTCTAATGCAAATGAAAGAATTGAAATAATGGTAAAATTATGGCAATTTTAGACTTGCCCCAATTAATAGGTGAACCCAAGTACATATCCTTCTCGACAGAAAGTAGAATATTAAATGTAATCTGAAAATATGAGAAATAAGAGGACTACCTCTTTTAAGAGAAAATGGATTAACTTTACCATCCCTAGTTGTCCAATTTATGCATTTAGACGGGCTTTTAGCAACAATGATAAACATGTAAGGAGATAATGGATCTCCTTATCTCAAATCCATGCTAGGCTTAAAGGTTCACTATTAGTATTGGGGGTGTGTAGAAATTAGTCAAACCAATCGAACCGAATCGAACCAAACCAAACTAGATAGGTTCTTTTATTCCATCGTTTTTGTTCAGTTCAACTAATTTAAAAAAATACAAATTTTGTTCAGTTTTGTTTTTCTCTGAAATAGTAATTGGTTCGAATCAATTATAACCATGAATATATATAATTTAAAATATATTATCAAAACATTAATCAATATTTTAATATATTATCAAAATCCTAAAT
This sequence comes from Datisca glomerata, assembly GCA_003255025.1. Taxonomy (NCBI): domain Eukaryota; kingdom Viridiplantae; phylum Streptophyta; class Magnoliopsida; order Cucurbitales; family Datiscaceae; genus Datisca; species Datisca glomerata. The sequence goes on from QANY01007889.1 coordinate 1,127,156, forward strand.
AATAATTTTATATATATATACATACTCATATATCAAAATCCTAAATAACTTAACCGATTACAACCATCCGAGCTGAACACTATTAAGTTATGTTCGATAGCTTAGATAACTGATAAATTAGGTTTCATTATAAAAGTAACCTATTAACTGACTGAACTAAGCCGTGCACACCCCTAATTAATATTAATATGAGGAACATTAAGATTTTTTAGGGTAAGATTAAGGAAATGAACTATATTTTAAGATCCATCATCAACTCTATTAGAGAAAGGCTGTGGAGCCATCCTCCCATTCCTGATTCCCCTGTTAATAGGAGGCTTGTGGTCAAGTGGAATCTCCCCCTCATTTACTTGAGAATCCACGTTGAGGTTCTGTTGTATGTTTTGTTTGGCTTTCCTTGGTTGTGCCTTATTTTGTAACTGTCTTGTGTTCTAATATATTAGCCTTTATAAAACAATATTAATCTAATTCACAAAAGAAACACAAAGCATCATACATCTCACAAAATTAACTTCAAACCACATTTTGATTAATAAGTATTAAAGGAAGCCCCAATTAACCCTATCATAAGCTTTGGCCACATCTGATTTGAGAACCACCACCCCCTTCCTACATCTATTCATATTCTTTATATGATAAAAGATTTCGTGAACTGTCAGAGAATTATGTTGAATGTGTTTATCATTCCCAAAAGCACCATGAGATTCATATTTAATATAATCTAACAAAATCCTTAACCTATTACATACTGCAATAGGCCTAAAATGGGCAAAATTTTCAAATGACTGAATTTTAGGGATAAGAGTAGCATTAGTTTCATCCATATATCTACGCATGTAAAAATTATCAAAACTATCCTTAACGACCCTCTAAACATCAAAACCAACTAGATCCCATTATTTTATAGAAGAATCCAGGAATACCATCAAGGCTAGGAGCTTTATCAGCTCCCAATTCAAAAATAACATTCTTCACTTCCTCCAAACTAACATTAGCGACCGAAAAATCATTATCATCCTTCTTAATGACTATATCTACATGGCTAAGGACCCAATCTACATCAGTACAAGGCTCTTCATGAAAATTATCGGCAAAATAGGAGTGAATGGTCTGAATAACTTTGTTTTCATCATGGTGTCAATCTCATAAAATTATTCATCATCCTCCTCTTAAGTAGGGGTGTAATTGGTTCGGTTCAGATTGGTTCAGCCTCAAAATCAGACCGAACTGACCACCACTGTTTCTTTATAAATGAAGCCAAACTGAACAACAATAGGCATATAAACTGAGCTAAACCTAACCGCCAATATGCGGTTTGGTTCAGTCAATTTTTTGCGGTTTCATTAATTTACTCACGGATCTGTTTGTTCTTTTTGATTAGTCACTATTCTATTTGGCATGTGGGAAAATTTTTTTTAGGAAAAAAACATATATTAAGCCAAGAAAAAATACATGAAAACATATCTACCTAAAACCAAGAAGAACAAACAGAAGAAATGCAGCTTTTTAAAGAAAAACATATCTAGAAAAATTAAAAAGAAAAGTAGAACATACATAGATTAAACCTAAAACATCTAGAACTTACATAGAACAAAACTTAAGCACATCCAAAAAAAGTCTAATGCAAATGAATGAATTGAAATAATGGTAAAATTATGGCAATTTCTCTTCTCCTTCGTTGCAACTGAGAACGTAGACTGAGAGGAAAGTGAGAGATCGAGACAGAGACAAAAAAGAGAGAGAGAACAGCCCTGCGGATCTAGGGTTCCATGCATGTCCAATGGAGGCACCGCATCACATCCTATAACGAGAGAGAGAGAGAAAGTCGCATCCTATAACGCGAGAGAGAGAGAGAGAGAGAGAGAGAGAGAGAGAGTCATAACCTGTATTGAGGGAGATATGGTGATGGTTTTTAATCTTGAGTTATTTGGATAAATATACTCTTTTTATTTCGCCTAAGGATTTTTATACCCATTTTTAAAAAATTAGAATTCTATACCCTAGGACCCACACAATTGAATTAAATATTAATAATCTCACCAAATTTTCTTCTCTTCCCAATGCACAATCAAATCAGTCCCTTCATCCTTTTTCTTCTTCTTCTACTTCTTCTCCTTCTCTTTTATTAAACAAAGCTCATATTTCTTCCTCTTCTTCTTTTTCATCTTCTTCACCTCCATCTTCATCTTCTTCTTCTTTTCATTATATTTGAGAATCAGAATTAGTACTTGAAGGGTTCAAGTAGTCAGGTACAATTACAGATATTTGACTACTTGAAGGGTTCAAGTAGTACTTTTGACTACTTAAACCCTTCAAGTAGTCACATATTTTTTGTATAAATCCTGTAGAAATCATTACATAAAACAAAATGACTACTTGAAGGGTTCAAGTAGTCTTTTTGTCAGTCAACACTTACACACCATGCCACTACTTGAAGGGTTCAAGTAGTTGTTTATGACTACTACTTGAACACTTCAAGTTATTATTTATGACAACTTAAAGGGTTCATGCATTTTTTATCAGTCAATTACCCATACATCAAGTGATTACTTGAAGGGTTCAATTTAAAAATATTTTATCTTATTATTCTTCTTTATTTTTCAATGAAGCTTTTTCCTCTGCTTGAAGGGTTCAAGTAGTTTTTTATGATTACTAGAACCCTTCAAGTAATTATTTTTTATCAGTCAATATTCATACACCAGGTGACTACTTGAAGGGTTCAAATAATTATTTATGACTATTTTAACCCTTCAAGTAGTGATTTTATACTAGAAATCAAAACAAGTAATTACTTAGAATTATGTATTAAAAAAACAATTACTTCTTTTTATTTAATAATAATCGAGAAAGAAGTTTTCAATCTATTTTGTACTTATATTGTACATATTTAGCAATCCAATGCAAATTGCATATGTTTTATGACTACTTGAAGGGTTCAAGTAATTATTTTTTACTACTTGAACCCTTCAAGTAGTTTTTTTCTCTTTAAGTCTGTTGTCCAATAAGCTTGTCACTACTTGAAGGGTCCAAATAGTAATTTTATCCTACTTGAACCATTCAAGTAGTTATTTTTCTCTTGAAGTCTATTATCCAGTAAGCAAATCATTACTTGAGGGCTCAAGTATTAATTTTTTATTACTTGAACCCTTCAAGTAGTTTTTTTTCTCATGAAAGGAGAATGAGTTTTTCATTAAAATGTCAAAACTGTTTAAACAACCGAATAAAATGATTTTATACCGCTCTAAAATAAACTCTAAAATTAAAAGAGATGGAAATTATGAAAAAACTCAAAATTACGACCAAAACAACTTCTGGGCCTTTTGGACCCAAAATTGGGCTTCGATGGAGAGAGAGAGAGTGAGTGAGAGAGTGAGTGCGGGAGAGAGGAGAGAGATAGAGAGGGAGGGAGAGAGAGAGAATGAGAGAGATATAGAGATAGAGAGAGAGAGAGAGGCAGAGAGGGGGAGCAAGGGAAAGAGAGAGAGAGTGTGTGTGTGTGTGAGAGTGAGTGAGAGAATGGGAGAGAGAGAGATAGTGGGAAAGAGTAAGAGGGAGGGAGAGAGAGTGAGAGGGGGAGAGAGACGAAGAGGGAAATAGATAGAGTGAGTAAGAGAGAGAGAAAGAGAGAGAGTGAGAGAGATTGAGAGATAAAGTGAGAGAGAGTGTGTGTGTGAGAGTGAGTGTGACAGAAAGATATAGAGAGAGAGAGATGGAGAGAGAGAGAGATAGATAAAGAGAAAGAGATAGAGGCAGAGAGGGAGAAAGATAGATAGTGAGAGAGATGGGGGAGAGTGAGAGGGGGAGAGATAGAGAGAGAAAGAGATAGAGAGAGAAAGAGATAGAGAGAGTGTGTGTGTGGGAGAGGTAAATACCATCGCACATATAAATCTTTGAATAAGCTTCGATTTGATATCTTACGGACCACATGGTTCCACACGAGTCAAAAATTATGCTCTCTGGAAGTTGACATGCACATGCCATGATCCATTTGTTCCAGAAATTCTAAAGTTGCACTATCTGCATCACTACTTGAACCCTTCAAGTAGCGACGCGCTTACTGGAAAACAAATTTCAAGAGAAAAAAAATTACTTGAAGGGTTTAAGTAATTAAAATGACTACTTGAACATTTCAAATAATCACATGCTCATTGAAAAATTGACTGTTGGAGACAAAAACGACTACTTGAACCCTTCAAATAATTTTTTCTCTTGAATTTTGTTGTCCAATAAGCTCGTCACTACTTGAAGGGTTCAAGTGAGACTACTTGAACCCATTAAGTAGTCACATGCTCTATGTATAAATCCTTGCATGTGATTACAATGATTTATACAGAGAGAATGTGACTACTGGAACCCTTCAAGAGAAAAAAATTACTTGAACCCTGCAAGTAGTTATTTTGTTTCATGCAATGATTTATATAGAGAGCATGTGACTACTTGAAGGGTTCAAGTAGTGTTTTTTTTACTACTTGAACCCTTCAAGTAGTCATTTTGTTTCATGCAATGATTTATACAGAGAGCATGTGACTACTTGAAGGGTTCAAGTAGTGTTTTTTTACTACTTGAATCCTTCAAGTAAATTTTTTTCTTTCGAAGTCTGTTGTCCAGTAAGCTCGTCACTACTTGAAGGGTTCAAGTTGTAATTTTTTACTACTTGAACCCTTCAAGTAGTTTTTTTCCTCATGAGTTTTATGGTCCAGTAAACTCGTCACCACTTAAAGGGTTCAAATAATGATTTTTTACTATTGGAACCCTTCATTCAAGTGGTTTTTTTCTCTTGAAAGTCTATATTCCAATAAGCAAATCACTACTTGAAGGGTTCAAGTAGCAAAAAATACTACTTGAACCTTTTAAGTAGTCATTTTATTTTATGTAGTGATTTATACAGAGAGCACGTGACTACTTGAAGGGTTCAAGTAGTCAAAAAATACTACTTGAACCATTCAAGTAGTCAAATTATTTGTTGTCGTTAGTTTTAGATAGAGACATATGGTTCAAGTAGTATTTTATGACCGCTTGAATCATTCAAGTAGTCATTTTGTTTCATGCAATGATTTATATAAAGAGCATGTGATTACTTGAAAGGTTCAAGTAGTAAAAAATACTACTTAAACCTTTCAAGTAATCATTTTTATCTCCTGTTAGTGAGCAATCTAAATACAGAATACTACTTGAACTTTTCAAGTAATCATTTTTATCTCCTGTTAGTGAGCAATCTAGATACAGAAATTGACATCATTCACACAATAATCAATATTGAACCCTTCATTGGTTTATAATTACTTAAATTTTAATCAACAAACATATCTAATCAACAAACTTACAATCCAAATAAGTGTAAAAGAATTCACAAAATCCAAACTAAAAAAAAATTTCTCAAGCCTCAAGTTTTCTCAAGAAAAAAAATGACTATGCCATGGTCAAAACCAGTGCGATTGAGAGGAAAAACTTGGCAGAACAGGAAAGCATGAAGGAAACACTGTTGCTTCGTTGAATAGGAAATCATGGAGGAAACAAACTAGAAAGGTTGGAGGAAACAATGAAGGGAAAAAGAAGAGTGAGGGAGTGAGTATTGATTTGATCTTTGCATGGAGAAAATGAAAAGAAATGATGATGAATGAGAGAGTTGAAATTTTTTTATTGATTGTGGTGGGCCAGAAGTGTAAAATTCTGGATTTTAAAAAAATGGTATAAAAATCCTTAACCAAAATGAAAATTGTATAGATTTACAAATAACCCTTTAATATTTTGATAATGAAGAAAGCTTTTAGAGTTTTTAAACCCAAAAAGTTGAGATTGTCCTTAAATGATAAAAAAATATAAATAAAATACAAAACCTAACAGGTAATTGGTCTTCGAACTCGAGTCCCAAGTGCTCAAAATTACAAACTTCTACCAAGTGTGCTACAATTCATATAGATACAAGTTCTAAAATAATATATAAATATTAATATTGCAAGTAGTTCATTTTAAAACTATTTTTAGCTGTGAAAACCACAAACCAAACCGATTTCTACAGTTTTCTCCTTCCTTAAACTGAACTTTAAAAGAGTTATTACATAAACTGACTGAACTGACTCGATTCAGTTCCATCAGTTTGGTTGGTTTTCTTGGTTTAACTTACACCCCTACCCTTAAGCACATATTTGTGAAAAAAAAACTAGTATTTTTATCGCCAGATTTTTGAACCAGTTAAGTCTAGCCCGTTGTTCATTATTTCAAAATTTTATCATTTTTAGAAGAAATAATATATTTCTGTGAGAACTCAATATATTGAATTTTTTGTTAAAGTAGACCCATATAGTAATCATTTTATAGAATTGGACCCCTATACTAATTTTTGCTCACCCAGACCCACCTTCAATTCAAAATGAGCTTGTGAAATTATCAAAAAACTTCTTCACGAATTCCAAACGACGGCTTGAAAAAAGTGATGATTACATGAAACCCACCCCTTTGTGTACCTCACTTGCATTTCCCTCATTTGTCTCTTACTGTTACTATCTCTCACTCTCTCGAAGTTGCAACATCTCTCTCTACAAATCCTTGAGTATTTATCTCCCACAGCAAGGAATCACAACAAGTTTTTGGGTTTCTGTGTTTTTGTTTTCTGGATTCTGAGTTGTTTTTTCTAGGTTTCTGAGGTGTTTTTTCTTTGTTTCTGAGGTTTTTTTTTTCTGGATTTCTACGTTTCAATTTTTTTATGGATGTCCGAATCACATCAAGGTTGTTTTTTTGGGTTTCTAATTTTTTTGGGTTTCTGAGTCTTTTTTTTATTCTGAATTTCTGAGTGTTTTTTGGGTTTCTGAGGTTCTGGTCCTGCATCGTGTCTGTTTTCTGGTTACACGCCCGTCATGTAACCATCTTGTAGTCTACATGAGGATCGTGTACACTACAGGATGGTTACACGAGGGCCATGTAAGCTCGTGTATGCTACATGAGGACTACACGAGGGTCGTGTAAGCCTTGTGTAGGCTACAGGAGGACTACACGAGGGTCGTGTAAGCCTTGTGTAGGCTACATGAGGACTACACGAGGGTCGTGTACCCCTCTGTAGTCCACACGAGGACTACACGAGGGTCGTGTACCCCTCGTGTAGTCCACACGAGGTCTACACGAGGACTACACAAGGATCGTGTATCCCTCGTGTAGTTTACATGAAGATTACACGGGGATCGTGTACACCTCGTGTAGTCTACAGGATGACTGCATAAGCATCGGGTACCCCTCGTGTAGTCTACACAATGAGTACACGAGCATCGTGTACATTTTATGATTCATGTTTGCCTTAAATTTTCTACAGGTTATGGCTTCATCAAGGATGTAACTAAGATACACCCATGACATTAACAGAATTCCAAAAGCAAGGGTCAATGCAAAGTGCAATACCCACTGCATAGAGGTTATCAAAACCAAGCTGACATCTCATCAACTCTCCCTATTTAGGGAGACATACTTTGGCCATCTCCTTGATCTCCCAATCCTGAAGTTTTCAGCAACTGTCTTGCACCAGGTGCTGGCCAGGGAGGCCGAATATGTCAATGACACTCCATCTGATGAGAAAATATGGTTTCCTGTCAATGAGGAACCACTATGCTTCTCCAAGAAAGAATTCTCGTTGATGACCAGACTAAATTTTGGTGAAGCCTTGGAGGAGAAGAAGACTCGTGGCCCCAACAGACTCTCTGATATGTACTTTTCTAAAGCCCAATCAATAACCATGGCTGAGTTAGAGGAGAAGTTTAAAATCTCTGAATATAATTCAGATTCTGATGGGGTCAAGATAGCTCTGATTTATATGGTAGAGCATTTTCTGTTGGGGAAGGAGAATTGTACCCTAATTGAGAATGGTTGGTTTTGGTTGACAATCTTGAAGTAATCAACCAATATTCGTGTGGAGAGCTCTCTTTCTCCAAAATAATGAAATCAATATTAGTCGTCAAGAAGACAAAGGTTGTTTTTTGTGATCTTAAAGATCAAGAAAAAAAACAAATGAAACACGAAAATTCCCCGCTGATGTTCATGGATATTCACTCAATGGATGTCCATTTGCCTTCCAGGTACAATTTTTTTAATTCTATGTAGTGATGTATTGAATTATTTATGTGCTGAATATTGAATTACTCTCTTTTGTTTAAATATGTATGTGTATTTGAAACCCCTTGGTGGGTAGTTTGTATGGTAACCAGGTTTCGACCAAGGTGTCAAGGATTCTCAAGTGGTGTCCGACCACGATAGCACCAGTTTAGAATCTACAAAGAGAACTTTTTTTAAGGAGAATGTATGCTGGTGAATTATGTTGACAAGTTAATTTGTATTATTTTCCCATATACTAATTTATATTTCTTGCATTTTTAGTTTGACGGTTCTTTCCTTGGTCCCTACTGAGGAGGAAGAAGAAAAAAGCTTCTGGAGATCAGTTATTGAAGAGAAGGTATGTTAAAAATAATTTTATACCCTTCATCTTCTTGAACACAGACCTCGTGTAGTCATTATGTAGACTATATGATGGTTACACTTGCCTCATGTAATCATCATATAGTCTACACGATGGTTACACTGATATCGTGTAGTCATCGTGTTGGTTAGTATAACCATCGTGTAGATTATCTGAGGTTCGTGTAACCATTGTGTAGTCTATACGAGATCCGTGTAATCATCGTGTAGTCTACATGATGACTACACGAGGTTCATGTAACCGATCGTGTAGTCGCCATTTTTCTGTTGTGTCTACTTAATATTACATGTTTTTAGTCGACACCTCCTCAGTCACCCTTTCTAGCAGAAGAGGAAGCTAATGAGGAGGAGGAGGCCATTGAAAAGGAAGAGGAGAAGAATACGAGGAAGTAGTCTGAGGAGGCCATTGAAAAAATAGAGGAGAAGAAGATTGTGTCCAAGAAGTTCAATGGATATGAAGATTGGGTGAGAAAATGTCTGAAATGGAATGGACCAAAAGATCACTTCAATGGACAAGAAGATTTTGCCCATGCAATAAGACATTTCCTTTGGAATTTTCTAAATTAAAATTTTTATGGATCATCTGGTAACATCGAGGCCGAATGATTACTTAATATGTCTTTGATATGCCATGATAATGGCTAGCGACAGGGAGGAGACGGAGATTGAGAAGGAAGAGAAAAAATGAAGAAGGAGAGAATGATGAAAAAGAAGAAGATATGATAGAGAAGGAAGAAGAAGAAGAGATGGTAGAGAAGGAAGAAAAAGAAGAGAATGAACATAAGGAAGAAGAAGAAAAAGAAGAAGAGAAGGTGGAAGATAAAAGAAGAAGAGAAGTTAGAAGGAAAAGATGAAAAAGAAGTAGAAAACGAAGAAGAAAAAGAAGAAAAAAGAAAAAAAGAAGAAAAAGAAAAAGAAATACACAAAGAAAACCAAAAAGAAGGGAAGAATGTGAAGAAAATAAGAATTAGAAGGAATAAAGAGGAAAAAAAGAAATAAAAAAAAAAGAAGAGGAAGCTGAAAAAAGTAGAAGAAGAAGAAGAAGCAGAAACAAAAAAAAAGAACAAAAGGTTGCATCGATAATATATGTATTGATGGATTCAGTTTGATCAACGTAACAGTCTAACGATGGAGAAGAAAAAGAGCTTGTCTACCTTGCTGAACTCGGTAAAAGGAAGATAAAGAGATCTCGGGTCCTCGAGTCACCTAATTGGGAAACATAAAAGGTTTAAAAGAAGAAGCTGTGAAGAAAAAAAGCTGATGAGAATATCGTTGCCAAAACGGACTTCAAACCTTTTAAACCATATGGATGTATCTTTAGAGGATGAAGCCCGTTTTAAAGCCTGGTTCACCTTCCCAAGGGCAAAGTGAGTTCTGTAATTTTACTTCTTATTCTCATACATGTTGGTTACATGAACCTCGTGTAGTATACATGATGGTTACACTGACCTCGTGTACTCTACATGAAGGTTACACTAACCTCATGTTGCCATCGTACAGTATACACGATGGCTACATTAACCTCGTGTAGTCATCATGTACTATTCATGATGGTTACACTAACATCGTGTATTATACACGATGATTACACTGATCTCGAGTAGCCATCGTATAGTATACACGATGGTTACACTGACATCGTGTAGTAAACCAATCGTGTACCTAATTTTGATCTATAATTACGTTGTATAGGAACGAGAAACTAGTCTATTCACCTTATCAATGGTTTGAGTCATATGTAAGAAGTTATTTATAAACTTTTTAATGAACTCGTGTAACCATCGAGTAGTCTACATGATGGTTACACTGACCTCGTGTGGCCATCATGTAGTAAACATGATGGTTACCTGACCTCGTGTAGCCATCGTGTACACTACACGATGGTTACACTGACCTTATGTAGCCATCATATAGTATACACGATCGTATAGTATACATGATCGTATAGTATAGACGATCGTATAGTATACACGATGGTTAGACTGACCGTGTGGTAAACCAATTGTGTACCTAATTTTGATATATAATTACATTGTACAGGAATGAGAAAGTAGATGTTGAATTATACACTATTGACCTTACCTGGTTCAAAAAACTAGTCTCTTTACATCATCAATGGCTTGAGTCAGATGTAAGAAGTTATTTATAATCTTTTTTAATGTGGTATTTAAAATAATTATAAATATCTTAACTAATCTTTATAGATTTTGCAGCATATCAATGCATACTTGGAGCTCATGAGGAGGGATTTGCAAGAATACAACCCTAATATCAGAATCAATATTGGTGATTTGATTCTGTAACTAAGTAAGATTTGTTTTTAAACTTAATGAAGTGCACAACGTAGTCTACACGAGCCCTTCACATTGCCTCATGTAGACTACATGAAGTCTACATGAGGCCTAAGACTACCTGAAGTCTACATGAGGCCTTCACGTGCCTCGTGTAGACTTTGTGTAGTCTACACGAGGCCTTTATAGGCCTCATGTACACTTCATGTAGTCTACACGAGGAAATGTTGCAGGCCTCTCCCGTGACATTATAGGGGAACCTGTCTGGCCGAATTGAAGAATTTGAGCAAGATCCCACGAGATGGGATATTGACATTGATGATCAGCTCCACTACCTGGTCCTCAACTTGCAGATGAATATTGGAAGGAGTTGGGAACTGTCAGATAAGGTTATCTTTTCAATGAATGTGAACCATATTCATTGGATTGCGGTTGAGCTTGATTTGAATGGCCAATGTACTCGTATCTATAACTCCATGAACATGCCATATCAACGCTCATTGTACATTGAAATAATGAAATCTTTTATGAAGATTGTCCCTCGACTTCTTGAAGTGATGAACATTTATGAGAAAAGATAAGAGGTTAAACCCAAAGATGAGTGAAAATATGAGATCATGAAGTGTCCATAATAAGAGAATGGGCAAGTGAAATATACATTTTTTTGAAAGTCCACTTAAAATTTCATACATATTATTTAATTGTGCTTTTACATTTAATGTGTTTTGTAGGTTCGATTGTGGGGTATTCACCCTTAAGTTTGTCGGAGCCCTCGCATATAGGAAGATTCTCCAAGAAATAACTCAACAACAAATGTCAGAATATTGAAGATGATTTGTAATTGAGTTATTTGCACGTGGCATAGTTGTACCAAAATAATTTGGATATATTTTATGGATTTTTATTTTATTTTTATACACCCTCAAATTGTGAATTATGGATTATGAATTTTTTTTGTTACTATATGTTTAGTGTAGGCTTTGCGTAGCCTACACGATGACTTTATGGGTATCGTGTAGTCTAGACTACACGATGATTGCACAGGCATCGTGTAGTCTTCATGTAGCCTACACAATGACTTCACGGATATCATGTAGTTTTGATGTAAACTACACGATGACTTCACAGGCATCATGTAGTCTTCATGTAGCCTACACGATGACTTCATGGATATCGTGTAGTCTTCATGTAGGCTACATACATGATGACTTCACGGGCATCGTGTAGGATTCATGTACGCTAATTAAACTTTATGAAATTATTAAATAACAAACATAAGTATATTTTTATATTTATATTTAAGTGGCTTGGTCATCTTGTTGAGATAGAGGAATGGATTTCTACACGTTTGTCGGTTGAGTTATTTGCACGTGGCATAGTTGTACCGAAATAATTTGGATATATTTTATGGATTTTTATTTTATCTTTATACACCTCAAATTGTGATTATGGATTATGAGTTTTTTGGTTACTGTATGTTTAGTGTAGGCTTTGTGTAGCCTACACGATGACTTCACAAGCATCGTGTAGTCTTTGTGTAGACTACACGATGACTTCACGAGTATCGGGTAGTCTTCATGTAACCTACACGATGATTTCATGGGCATCGTGTAATCTTAAGGTAGCATACACGATGACTTCACAGGCATCGTGTAGGATTCATGTAGGCTAATTAAACTTTATGAAATTATTAAATAACAAACACAAGAATATTTTTATATTAATATTTAATTTAAATCTACACAGGTCATTATTTATATTAAAGTGACTTGGTCATCCCGTTGAGATAGAGAAATTGGATTTCTGCACGTTTTTCAGTTGTGACCAATTTGCCCACAACGTTTGCACTTCCTTCTCACTATTTCCTCACCTCTAGATGGAATTATCTCTATCCTAAGTCTGCCACTTTGGAGCCTCGTTATAGGTGGCAATACCACCTTTTCATGAGCCTCCTGGTTGATGACCCAATATGCTTAATCTCTGAGATGATGTATTATTTCCGCATGTGTAGCAATTAGAGCCTCATTTTTATAGAACCTCGAACATATACTCTGTGCAAAATTATTGCACTGCCGGTATGCAGCCAACGTATGCTTACCTACCCCCACCCACGACACGAAACTCATGGATGTCAGAAGGAAACAATGATAGTGTACGTGATGCAAGATGCTTCTTACTAAGCTTAGTCTCAACCCAATATGTCATCTGTCAGGTGATTTGACAGGCAGTCGTCCTTCGTTCATAGAATCACCGTTGTAACATGTCACAGATATGTTTTATAATGCATGTAATGGGAAGCTTTTTAGCATCCTTCAAAATCCCATTCAACCATTCCATGATGTTTGTAGTCATTATATTGTATCGTCTTCCATAAAAATGGGAATGTGACCACCTCTCAACTCCCCCCACCGATACTTATTGTGAGATATCTGGAAATGCATCAGTAAAATGAGTCATCAGCCGATCAAATTCTGATTGACGGTATTCCTTTACTGCTTTAAAAACAATGCGACTGCATCTTCCTTTTTATAAATTGATTTGATATTTTGGCCCATATGGAAGATACAAGATCCAAGAAGCGCATTGGTATAGACAACTTATGCATCATTTAGTATACTTTTATGCTTGTCGGATATAAACACCAAGTCATCTGAATTACCGATTACATTGTGAAGTTTACGGAAGAACCATTCTCATGAATCATTCTTTTCTGAATCTGCAATTCCAAATGCAAGTGGATATACTTGATTGTTCCCATCCTTTACTATTGCAACAAATAATACCCCTTTGTAGTTGGCTTTTAAGGCGGTTACGTCAACAACAATGACATGTCGTATACAGCTAAAAAATCCACGAACAAAGGGTCCAAGAGCCATGAAAAAATATTTAAAATGATCCTGGTCATCAGTCTCTATGTGTGTTGTTGTCCCAAAAAATATTTAATATTATTGTATTAAAATCGATAGAGTACATAGTGTACATGATGCGTATACGAGGTCAGTGTAGGCATCGTGTAGACTACATCATGACTACATGAGGTTTGTGTACCCATCCTGTAATATATAAGATGACTACATGATATCAGTGTACCCTTCATGTAGACTACACGTGGTTAGTGTACCCATCGTGTAGTATACACGATAGCTACACGAGACTTGTGTAGACATTATGATGGCAAACTAAAAAATAAGTACATGAATATTTTTATTCTAACATGTGACAATATGCTGGGAGCATCCTGTAGTTATCTTTAGGAGACCTTCGAACTAATTCCAAAACATATTCCCTAGCCTCCATGCCTTATGGTGACACCAAAAAACATCTTCAATTGTGTCTTTTAGCCTATATATACGTATGACACTCGTGTATTTGGACCTTATAGAATGACCAATTAATGAATATATAGGATGATGGTGTTCATGTCTCAATGAATATATTTGGACCTTTGAAGTATGGACAATTTTTTAATTTCATGGTATGTAACCTCCATTGCCATGTTTTCTCCACACATATAAGTATCAATATTGACTGGTTTGACTTGAAGATTTGAAGCTTCAAATTTCTCAGGATGACGATCATACGAGCAACCTTAAGCAGCTTGACTTTATCACTGTACAAATCATCCATATTTATTGTGTCTGATACAAGCTGATTCAAATCCGCTCATTGCTCACTGAACCTAGGACGTTGTTCATTCAAATCAGGTTGTGATGGCAATGAAAGTATGATAGTTTCTTTCAAAATGATCAACATTCTCAAAGCGAGGAATGCTTTCATGTAGAGGTTATCATGACATTCGTGTTTCAGGGAGCCAACTTTGATAAAACCTTGTAGTTTTAGGAACCCGAGGTTGTTGTGACATTTTGATTTGAGGAACCGAGCTTTGAGATTGAAAAAAATTTGGCTTGGTACTTGCAAAATAGTGGGCTTCTAAGTGATTTTGATTTATTCTCCTTATCAAAGAACTGTAAATCTCTATCCTTTAAAATTTCAACAGGAGGGCAGTAGACATGGCTTCTATAAAAAAATTTGATGGACATATCATACTTTGAGGGGTCTATTTGGAGATCTTCATGCAATATACCCAATAGCTCTTGGTAAGTGCAGTTAGTTGATATCTCCAATAATTTGGCGTTCTCTCCACTAAAAGACCATGTTGTTCTATTTTTCACCCAATCTCTATCATAGATTACAAAAATTCAAACTTCAGACATATCTATATATACGTCAATGAAGGAAGTCAGTACAAGAAGAATACATAATGAAATGGAATATTACACGATGATTGTGTAGTCATCGTGTAGTGTACACGAGGTTTTCACGAGCATCGTGTAGTCATCGTGTAGTGTACACGAGGGCTTCATGAGTATCGTATAGTGTACATTACACGATAACCGTGTAGACCTCATGTATTGTAATAGGTCCTACGCGACGATCGTGTAGTTTACACGAGTGTACTACACGTTGATCGTGTAGACTACACGAGGATCGTGTAGTGTACACGAGGAGTACACGATCATCATATGGTCATCCTGTACACTACACGATGCTCGTGAACTACTGAAGAAGTTCTTGATGCATTACATGATGATCATGTAGTGTACACGAAGTTTAAAATAGGGATCTTGTACCCTGCGTATAGTCTACACGATGACTACACGAGACTCGTATAATACTCATGTAGACCTCACTTAATACTACACTATCATCTTCTCGTGATCATGTACAATAAATAGACTCCAAACAACGTTCCAGAAAGAAGAAAATAAATAAATATCCCAAAACACTCATGAACATGAAAAAACCCATGAAAATTCAAGCTGTTTAGAAAGAAGAAAATAAAACTTATACCAGTTTCAGAGAGAAGAACTAACAATCCTTTTCAGTTGCAGGAAGAATGAAGAAGACGAAGAAGAAAATGAAGAGGAAAATGAAGAAGAAAATGAAAAAGAAGTAGAAAAAATGAAAAAGAAGAAGGAGAAATGGGGTGGGTAGGGAGGTTTTGAGTGTTAACTGAGTAGACCATGACATTTGATTGAACAGCTTGTAAGAAAGGCAATGGGGGAAAAGTGAAAAAGTAAAGGAAAAGTGCGTTAGGGGTCAAGGTAAGCAAAATTTAGTGTAAAGGTTGATTTCGGCAAAATGGTTCATATAGGGGTCTACTTTAGCAAAAAACCCTTTCATCAGTCACTGGTCGCCAATCGTTGGTTCTCTGGTTCGTTCAGTTCCTCGTTCATCATTCGTTTGTTCACCATTCACTAGTTCGGTCAGTGCTCTCTGTTCATCATTCTCTAGTTTGTTCAATGTTCTCTGGTTATTCTCTAGTTCATCCATTCTCTGGTTTTCCGGTCGTTCAGTGATCTCTGGTCGCTGGTTCATTTACTGCTCTCTGCTTCATTCATCGTTGGTTCATTCACCATTATATGGTTCATTTAGTGCTTGCCATTCGTCATTCACTAGTTTTCTAGTTATCGTTTGATGCTCGCAGTTCATACTCTTTATCGTGGTTCAGTGTTAAGTGTCCGTTCATTCTATGCTCGTTCGTTTAGTTTGTGTGGTTCAATGTTCGTTCATGTCGTGGTTGCCGATTCTAGGTCTTCCATAGCTGTGATTTTGGTCTTCTTGCATTGTAGTTTGATTGTGATGTGGTTTTCTTAATTTGCTATGGTTTTGGCTTTTGTTTCATTTTATGATTCTACTTTTTCTTTAGTTTCACGGATTTTGAGTTTATGGTTTGTGTTTGCTCGTTGTCTTGAGTGAGTTATGTTGCAGTGAATTCTTTTTTTTGCTGTGGATTTTGTCTTAACGTTGTCTGGATTTTTTATGATCATGTTTGGATAATCCAACCATGATGAACACATCATCGTTTGTGGATCATTTTCTAGAGATGCATTCTCATGTAAAACTCCCTTCAATCCAAAAAGAACATAATATTTGTGCCTCCTCTCCGGATGGCTCTTTGAACAAGAATCCCATCATGAAGTCATATGCTCAAGCTGCATCTTCTGTTATTGTTCTAGTATCTTCTATGCCATAGAGAAAAAATGTTTTTGTTACAATCTCAATCAACCTGAAAGCCTATGAAAAATGTTTAAAACGTTGTAATCATTTATTCATTGGCCGAGTTTTTTTGTCAAAAGGAGATGAACCATGGAAGCTCCCCACACTTAAAGATAAACTTCAAAACACTTGGAAACTTAATGCTCAATGGCGTCCCATATCTCTTGGACGAGGTTTCTTTCACACACTTTTGAGTTATGAAGATGAAAAGGCACAAGTTTGGGGTATAGAGGCATTTCTTTAAGCCCGAGATTCTTAGAATTCAGCCATGGACTTCAAATTTTAACCCTAACACAACGTATGACAAATGCTCAACTATGGGTGTGGTTCTATGATTTCCCTTAGGAATTTTGGTACCCTCATATTCTTTCCTGTTATGGAACGTTGGATTGGTGTACTACTCAAATTTGACAAAACAACACTTGAAGGCTATTATGGTCATTTTTCCTGTATGTTGGTTGATGTTGACCTTTGCAAGCTACTGCCCTGAATCCATCATGATAGAATTTGGTGATGATTATCTTTTTCCAACTCTTTATTTTGAGAATGTTCTGAATTTTTACTCTGCTTGTTGTTCTATTAGACATCTAGCCATATCTTGTCATTACAATGTTCCAAAGATGGTTAATGTAACAAATGAGTTAAGAGATAAAAACTTTGAGAGAGGTAGATCTAAAACACGTCAAGAATATCGATCGAAAGACAATTCAGGGGATGCACCTGCTTAAGAGAACATTGTTACAACACTTCATGCGAATGACAAGGTAATTATGATGGAGAAACCTGTAAAATTGATTTCAGGCATTGTTCTTGAACCGACTACCTCTTCTAGTTCAACCAGGTCCATTAGCCCTCGCACTCAGAAGACATTTATTAATGATGATACTAATGAGGACACTCAATTAGCTCATGTAGTGATCCTTTGGATGCGTCAATTGTGCCATCATTGGTTGATCCTAATAAGGTAGATATCTCAGACGATCTGTTGCTGCCCATTTGAGGCTTCCACCTATTGAAGGTTCAGATCCTCCCCTCCAGGATTGTTATTATTTTTTGAAAGTGCAAGTGTACACTATCATTGTCAAGTAATATAATTATATGAATATAGAGTATTGTCCAACGAGGTTTGATGATTATTAATTATTGAAATCAACTTGACCCCAATTCTAATTGAGAATATAGAAAGGTAGGGATTTTTTTGTAATATTAAACTAAAACAATTAAGATTTATTAAATGTAAATAAAATGAATTGCAAAATATTAAAAAGTTCCATGAGGGATATTTAATGATTAAAAGTTCTAGGGGTTTCGATTTCACCAAATCAATCATGCTCAAATCTCCAATTAGCAATCAACCAATGTTTATTATAATGCTGATAGCGAATTTCTCTAATATAATTATCAATCTTTTTCAAGTATCAATTATAATATTTGATGCATACAAATCTCACATCTCTGTCAAGATTAAATATGTTGAAACTCATTAAGTATAAGAAATTATAAATGCTACGCTAGATTCATAATTATCTCTAACTTCTGATATTCTAATGGTATCATAAACATAGGATAAATTTAATCTTCATTTCTCACTCTCAGAATTAAATCTCAAATCATGCAATAGTTAACCAGACAATCACATGCATTAATAACAAATCATCACACTCTGCAATATAGAATAAAAATCAATTAGATTGGAAATATAGATTTTGTAAGGAACAAGCATGGTTTGGCTACTTCATAGCCCAAGATGAATGATTAAAACATACTAACATAAGAAAAATCTTGTTAATATTCATGAACATAGAGAAAAGAGAGAAGAAAAACTAGATTTGAAGAGGAAATTTGAGTTTGAAATCTGTTTCTGGGTTAAATCTTGTTCTTCTTCTCACCCAGAGCTTTCTCCCTGGCCTCTCCCGTCCAAAAAATATAAAAAAAAAAGAATCCTAAAATATTCTATTTTTACACTAAGGTTCGTCAAGGATAAAACTGGAGTAAAAATCATAAAAATCCTTAAATCACATTGGCGTTGCGACGGTGAAAATATGGCGTCGCGATGCCAGGCCTGTGTTTCTATATTTGTGCTAGCGTCACGACGGTGGGAAGCCACCATCGCGACGGTGGGAAGCCAGTGTCACGACGCTGGTCATTCTGCCCACTTGTGCTCCCTTTACCAAAGTCGTGACATTAGATCCTAGAGTCATGACGTTGAAGGTTTTGTCCAAGTCCATCCCTTTACCACCTTTTATCCTGCTTTTCGCCTGCAAAAACTTTCAAGATCATCCCAAATGCACAAGAATTTCTTACCTACAAACTAAAAGTAAAAACAAGTATAAATCTAGTAATAACTCTCAAAGAACCAACAAAATTCAAGCTAAGAGTGTCCAAAACATGAATATGAAAAACTCTCATCAAATACCCCCAAACTTAACTTTTTGCTAGTCCTCGAATAACATAAAACCAAAATCAAACAAGAAAACACTAATCTCTAATGATGTAAAACTACGGATCAAGTGACAAAATGTTTTGACAAACGAAACATGCCACATTTCAAAATAACAATAACCCAAGAAAAATTTCTGAATTGTGATGATGTAGAATTTCAACACAAATACCAACTTACATTCACCATGTAAAATCTCAAGTGTGTGTGTGTGTGTTAGCTTAATTCGTCCAACTTCTTAGTCTCAAATGAGTTTTTGCAACCAAGTCTTATAAAAATGGATCTATTAATCTAAAAATAGATTAAAACTCTACAGGACAATTTTTACTGTCACTCTTCTAATATTGGCAAACCACAACACTTAGGATCATTAGGACTTTCGTAGACTTGTAATGTTCGGCTCAATCTTTACCGATAGTCACACATGATTCTAGGATTCAACAAGCTTAACCCAACTTCTCTTGCCACACCCTCAAACTTGTCACTTTCCACCTCTTGAATTATCTACCACACCCGACCATTCTTTTTTTATTTGATTTCCTTAAGCTTCTCCTTTCCTTAATGAGTTTTAGCAAATAACTCCCAAACTAGTTGGTCTTAGGGTATTAGTGTTTGTCGTCACAGCACGTCCACGGCGGAAGCGTGTGACGCGTGGCCATTTTAAAAATTAAACTTCTAATAAAAATCAAATCTTTTAATAAAACAAAAATTATACAATGCCACGGTAACAAATTTTTTATTAAAAACTCTTTTCAATCATTCATGATCCGTTATATATTTATATATTAAATCTATAAGTTACAAGGTTAGGAGTCATATACCTCTTGTAGTCTAAATCAAGCATCCTTGCAAAATCAATCGATCCTCCATCCCATAAAACCATTCCAACGATCAGTAGACTTCGCGATCGAAACCAAGATATTCCAAGTCAATTTTCAATGCACTAGGACAAGTGTGGGTACATAGAATATTACAAGACATTTTTTCTGTCTCTAAATGTTCTCATAACATAAGACTAGAGATTTATTGAGAATGACTTTTGTGAGACGATTCTCTAAAAGAACGTGATGATTATATTTTTAGAGATTTAATTAACTGTTAATCATAAAGAAAAATCACTCTGAGCAATTGTGTTCACAACTCAATTCTTTGATTGATCAACTGATGTATGATCAACTCATTCATCAACTAAGGTCATTCGGATAAAATCTGTATCTTATTCTAGATAATAGCGTATCAGATATTTATGGATAATTAAAAATTTAATATTTTATTTCAAATTACCCAATACAGTAGGATCCACTATATAATTGTGCACAACTCCAGTGCCACACATCATTGTTGTGTTACGCCTACTAGTGTAGTACCACACAGATTTAGTTAATTCAAATTATTATCTAATAATAATTTAATTATCTAGTTTCACAAATTAGATATTCTGTCTCACTTATCGATAATTTAAAAATAATTAATAATTATTTATATATAACTTCTGAAAAATACACATATATTTATAAATAATTCAGTTAATTAATTCTTAATTAATTAATCACACATAATTATCTATTAATTAATGTACTTGCTCCAGAATAAAAATTCATTTGCAAGTAAGTCATTTTTCATGTCCTGAAATATTCACACTCTAGACTGCGTAGTATAGAGTTGACTTGGAGACCATTGACATATAATCCTAATCTCTAACAAATTAGATTATTAATTAAACTCTTAAATTAAATAATCTTATTTATTAATTCCATTATTAATCCACTATAAATATGAAATTGAAATCTTAGTGATTATAGAATGTATTTACAGAGTATTCCCATGTAGTCCACCGATATAATCAATTCATGTAGTTATGTCCGTCAATTATTGGTTCGTAAATTAGAACTGATCAAATTTACTATTGTACCATTCTAATTATCTCTTGATTCTTAAGTATCATTAATCCACTAGTGAAAAGCTAATTTATAATCTTATTATAAATTGGAGCTCAATAACCATTCAGTTACATAATTAACATTTAAGAGAACCAATATACGATCAGTTAGGAAAGTTTGGATTCCAAATCTTGTTCCCAGCCATCCATATCTCTAAATCTCTAAAACAAAAGTCACTAGCCTATTTTACAAACAAACCTTAAGGAGTGAATTAAAAGATCCGGTAGACATGTATATGAGTTCATGACTACTCAGGATTTATAGTGATCTACATATGATCATCGAATTGATGTGTATGAAATTTTTATGATAAACGGCACGTTGATAAAGATATTAATTCACATCGGTCTGGTCATATATAATCTTATTATATAAAGTACCTTTACTAAGATATCTATCAACATGAATGATCCAGATCTAGATCACACACATTCATAATGCTTAGTGAACCGTACTAGCAACCATTCATTAAAGATTCCATACATTTAATATGTTGCTGACAATTTTATTCATTATCTATGATCTTATAGCTCTTGTACTAATACAAGATCATAGTCTCATTAATGAATATGAATTTTTCATATATTTATATGAATTATTCAACAATAATTTAAAAGAACAATTATAAAAAAATGTAATCCTCATTAAATTTCATATCAAAATGTTAATACACATGCTTTGAGGGCATATCCCCTAGCAATCTCCCACTTTTCCTAAAGCAAATGTGGCATCTATCATAATCTCATGTTTCGCACATGACCATCAAACAACTTCGTAGGAAGTGTCTTGGTAAATGAGTCAGCTAGGTTCTGATCCAACGTTATCTTGGTAAATGAGTCACATGGCTCAAAGCTCCGTTGTCGGTGTATTTATGGTGAAAATCTGGCAAAAAAATGGATGGTTCACTATCAAAGAGATTTGAGGAAGAGACAAATGTGTTCTAAGTGATGGATATGGGGAAGTTTAATATGGATGGGGTGGAAAAATTTAAGTTTTGAAATGGAAAATATATTGTAGGAGAAGAAATAGGAGAAGAGGGTATGGGCGTTTTAAAATGAAAAAAGGGGGGTAGGTTTAAAGGTGCTGGCATCATGGCACTGGGGATTGGGTGTCGTCACTAGTCTGGTGTTCCGGCACTGGGAATCCAACATCGCAACGCTGAGCGTACTGACATGGTCATAATTCCCAAGTTTAGCGTCTAGACGTTGAGCTTTCTGTCCCCAGTCATTTTTTAACACTAAAACCTAAAGAAACCAAAATACAAAAAAAAAATAACGGAAGTAAAATTGGGTTGCCTCCTGGTAGCGCTTGCTTTAATGTCTTCAGCAGGATGTAATATAGATGGTTAAGGCGAGTCCAACACAATTGTGGTCTTTTCTTGATCAACTTGACCACCCAAATATGGCTTCACTCACTGTCCATTGACTTTAAAATTCCCTGTTCTAAATGATGTAGTTTCACTACGCCGTGAGGGAATAAATTTGCTATAATGAATGAGCCCGACCATCGAGACTTAGGCTTTCTTGGAAACAATCAAAGTCAGGAGTTATATAGTAACATTTGTTGATCTGGAGAAAGTTGTTTTCAAACGATGCTCTTGTCATGCCATTGTTTGCTACATTCCTTTTACATCTGTGATTTTCATAAGCACCTTGATGCAACTCATCTAACTCATTAAGCTGAAGGCATCGTTTGTTACCGAAAACTTGTAGGTCAAAATTTAGCTTTTTGATTACCCAGAATGCTCTATTCAACTAGTAAATGACATGCTTTTCCAAATCGGTAAGGAGACATTTCGATCGGTGTTTTTAAAGAAGTCTAATATGCCTAAAGAGCGTCATCAAGTTATTTCGACCAATCCTTCCTTAAAACACTTACTGCCTTCTCAAGAACCCACTTTAATTCCTTATTATAAATCTCTTCTTGACCACTCATTTAAGGATGATAAGCTGTCGCAATCTTATGTGTGACCCCATATTTTGCTAAAAGGACTTCAAGTTACTTGTTGCAAAAATGAGTATCTCCGTCATTGATGAATGCTCTTGGAATTCCAAAATGGGATAAGATATTTTTTCGCATGAAATTCACAACCATCCTCGAATCATTTATTGGCAGAGCTACTGCTTCCACCCACTTGGAGACATAATCTACTTCCATTAGGATGTAGAGATTGTTGAAAGAAGGTGGAAAGGGTCCCATCAAATCAATGCCACATACATAAAAACTTCTACCTTTAAGATTTTATTTAGAGGCATTTCATTTCGGCATGAATATTTCCAGTTTGTTGGCATCGATCATAAGTAACAACACAAGCTTGAGCATCCTTGAAAAGAGTAGGCCAATAAAAACCTGATTGAATGATTTTGGAAACTATTCAAGTAGCACCAAAATATCCACCATATTCACTAGAACGACAATGGTAAAGGATACTTATTGTCTCTTCTTATGGAACACACTGCCTAATGATTTGATCCGGATAATGCTTGTAAAGAAAGGGATCCTCCCAATAGTAATGCTTCACATCTGATAGATATTTCTTCCTTTGTTGTCTAGATTGACCTGGAGGGAATACATTGCTAGCCAAGTAATTTACAAAATCTGCATACCAGGGAAGATTATCGGTGCTTAGAGTGAAGAGTTGTACATCCGAGAAAGTTTCTTTGATTACGGTTCATTCTCAACATTAATTTCAACTTGTTCCAATCTAGATAAATGATCGGCTACAAGATTCTCTATGCCTTTCTTATCCTGAATCTCCATGTCAAATTCTTGCAGCAACAAAACCCATCGAATCAAGCAAGGCTTAGCATCTTTATTCTCAATCAAGTATGACTAGAATTTATAAAATGTAAAGATGACAGCTAGTAATTCTTTCTTGATAATGGCATAATTGAGTTGGGCATCATTGAGAGTTTGGTTCACATAATATATGACATTAAATATTTTGCCCTTTCATTACCCCAAGACAGCTCCAATCACTACAAAAAATATGATATTTTACAGGGTTAAAGTACAGGGTTCATAGTCTCCTCCTGTAAAAAACTCAAAACAATAAGTTTATTTATGAACCACACAAAAAAGTTCATGTCAAAACTAAGCGTCGGGAATGAATTTTATGAGAAGCGGGCTTATGAAAAAAAGTGTGGGAGTGAGAGTTTTACTGACGAGGCTCTCGATTACGTCCAAATCCTTCCCTATTTAGTCTTCTCTCTCGATTTCTTCTCGAGAAGCCCCGCCATTCCTACAAACTCTCTCACTCCTCTCTCGATTTCTTCTCGAGAAGCTTCATTCCTTCTTGAGTTTCTTGTTGCATTAGATAACAAAGCAGAGGCTTTTATAATCGACCCTCTCACTTGTGATCTCTCTTTCCTTCCCTTTCACCTCACTTGTCTCAGTCCTCGAGGAGGACTCCTCACTCGCATCTTGCTTCATTTCTCCATCATTTCCACTGTCCTGTGACTCGTCTTTCTTTTTCAAGCACTTGTCTTCGTTCTTAGGGTTTCTAAGTTTCTAAATCTTTTGAAATACTTAGGATTTCTAAGTATTGTGAACCGATTTCTTAGGGTTTGTAAATCCAATTTGTTTTTTTATTTGATTTGTTTGGGTTGTGGATTTTGGTTTTGATCGAGACCGTTTTCCATTCAGTAGAGGGTTTACAATGTTTCTGTTGTTCTCCTAGTTCGAGACCTTTTTCGATTTGATTTTTCACTTGTTCTTGTTGCTTTTGTATCAATATTATTTTTCTGTTCTTACCAGATAGAGGAACATCAACTTCGTGACTACTTTAAGCTTTACAGAAACATCACATTGAGTTTGACATTATAAGTCAAGCTTAGCTTCTGAGCTGGGGTTTTTCTCTGTTTCTCTATTATCAAAGCTAAGTTTTCATATTTCCTCCAAGATCTAAAGTTAATATATTTATATTATGTTGTGAGTGCTTGTACTTCAGGTATTACCCATGAAAGTCTCAGGTTCGCCGAGGTTGTGTTCTTCCAAGCGTACGAGGTCTGGTATTCAATTGAACACTATACGCAAAAATTTCTTGGTCTTTTCCTATTTCTGTCATACAAATTCATGATCGTAAGAAGTTTATGTTAAGTGGCAGTGTTACACTTTTTTGTTTTGCAAAACTGCAGATTATCGTTGATTCTTGTAAAATATGATTTTTTTTATATATATTTTAGACTCTTCCTTCCATATATATATATATATATATATATATATATNTATGTGCGTGTGTGTGTGAACAAACAATCTGGGATAGAAATTTATACAAAGTAATCTAATAGTGCAGTGTTACAAATGCAAACTATGTTTCTGTTTCCTAGCTTGTTTATTAGCGATCACGATTTTTTTCAATAGTATGTCTCTACGAAGGGAAGAGGGTAAAAATTCTCTTCCATTAATCTTAGCATTAAGCTTATGAAATAATTATAGTCCAAGCAGAAAGGTAGGATTAATGTATGTGAAATATCAGTAATTGCATACTTGATGTTGATATAGTTGGCATTTTTTCAGTAACATTCTGCCATAGGTGTTATTCTATGGTCTTACCACATGCCATATTGGTGAAGCTATATTTATATGATGTTAAATGTTTCTTATATATACTTTCACAGCGCTTAATACTAAATAGTCTTACCACATGCTTCCATAGGTGTTATTCTACTGATATAGTAAATTAGTTCATAACTTGAACTCATTTGGTTAATGCTCAAGATTTGATTGTTCATCTAAACATGCCCACTTGTTTTAGTCTTGTATGACGAAACTACCTTATAAATGTCCAAAATTCTTGCTACTAAAGTAGGAAAAGACTACGAAATTAGTCAAGAAGAGAAAAAACTAAGAAAAGAAAAACTGGAAACCAAAAGTGCAACCTTATGTTTTATATTAATTTCTTATGGTTTTTAGCCACCATCAGCTTCACAATGTTTCCAGATTTGGTTGTCGTTACATGTGGTGGAATTGCCATTGCTTGTGCTGGATAGCCAGTATGGTTTTTTACCTCATCTTATTTTATGGTGGACTGTGATATTGGGAAATGATTTTTTTTTCATTTTATGATGAAAGTCCCAATGAATCAAGTGAGGCTTACATTCTAATGTTGGATTTTTTTTATTTATTAAGAAAGCTTGACAAGAACACATGGTTTGTCCTAGAGAGTTTTATATTTTACTTGCTCTCTCAAAAGGTGGATTGTGTGGATTAGAGGAATTTATGAATGGGCATTAGTCATAGTTTGAACCATAGCTATTAAAAAACTAATTTTGAAACTATGAGGAAATTATTGATTCTTTGGGTGTTGTTTTCTAATATAGCCCTGCTATGGAATGTATGCATAGCACACCATTCATTTTTATGGAAAAAGTATTGTATTTATCACTGTCTATTATATGCATTCTTTGGATATTGTGAGTGACATTTACTAATTTCATTACAAGTTTAGTTTTCATTATACAGGATGAGTTTGCTAGCTTGCCAGCTATAGTTCCAAATGATCTATCCTATTGTTATTTTTGGCATGGTAAAACATTATCCTCAATGAAGAAAATATCTTATCTGAACATTAAAATCAAACAAAACCAAATTCATGATTTAAGAGATATTTGTATGTTCTTTTTCCATCTACCCTGCTTTCATTTTATTTCGCATTTAGACTTTTTTAGTCTACATGGAATGTCTCGTACTATCTTTCACTATATCATGTTTCTTCTTTGTTTCCATGAATATTTTTTACTTTTGGGGATCTTTATAATACTTTGTTCTTGAATTTTGAATATTTGAGTTTCATCCATAAAATAGATTGAATTTGTGGCTATCCAAGAGAAATTTTGTAATTGTTATACATAATTTCAAGTATAATATGGGCATTAGCTATTTATATTCTTATTTGGTTATTGGTATGAACTAGATTAGCTAGCATTAAGTTTTAATTTGTTAACTTAGTTCAATGTTGGTAACTTAGTTCTCTTTATAATGCAGGCCCTACAATGACTTGAGGCTATTGAACATGGACGTCTAAAGTTTGAAGAACTAGACTTTAGGCTTTATAGGATATTTTAGTGAACTTATGAGGTTATTTTGTAGTATTTTGTGAAACATTTAGATGCTTTTTAGAATAAATGATGATGATATGTGGTTGATAGATTTAGTGATGATATTTTCTATATTCTTTAGTTTTGTATTGTACTTTTGTGCAACTAAAACAATATATTAATGTAATTAAGTGTTTCATTGATATTGTTAAATAATTTTTAATTTGTTATATATGTGTGTAAACTATGTACATGTAAATTAACTATAAAAAATAGCATTTATAAAATTCTATTAAAAGTATTAAAAACCCTAATTAATTCACAAGTATCAAGAACACTTGTTGCATATAATCAACAAGGACCTGAAAACTTTATTAAACAACATACTATAGGAGTCAGAAAATCCTATAAAAAATGAGAGTCCACAGGGTTTTTCACAGGAAGAATTGCGTCTCGCGAAAAAGCAGACTTTTAATATGAGGGACTGTCACAGGCGTCGCGAGAACCATGTGGATTACTTTTCACAGGGATTTATACCTCTTGTATAATGCCAAACTCCTTGTAGTGAATAGCATAATGACTTGCATCACACATCAACTCAAATGGAAAATCTCACTCTGGTGCTACAATTATAGGAGTCGATGCCAAAGTTGTCTTCAAGAATGTAAATGCCTTATGACACTCCTCATTAAACCGAAATAGAACATACTTCTCAATAAGATTACATAGAGGCTTCGTGATCTTGGAAAAACCTTAATGAAACGATGGTAAAATCCAGCATGACCAAGAAAACTCTGAATCCCTTTTATGATGTCGGTGGTGGAAGCTTCTCAATAGTCTCAATTTTTGCATGATCTACTTCAATCCCCTTAGCTGATACTCGATGACCAAGAACAATATCCTCTTGTACCATAAAATGACACTTTCCCAATTCAAGATCAAGTTTGTTTCTTTACACCATCCGAACACAAGAGATAAATTTGTAAAATAAGAATCAAAAGAAGATCCAAAGGCCGAGAAGTCATCCATAACTACCTTAATGAAACGCTCAACCATGTCAGAAAAAATTACCATCACTTCAAAACATCGTCGGTGCATTACATAAACCAAATGGAATTTGTCTAAACGTAAAGGTTCCATATGGGCATGTGAATGCTGTCTTCTCTTGAACCTTCTGTGCTATGGAAATTTGGTTGTAGCCAGGATAACCATCTAAGAAGCAGTAATATACATGACCAGCCAGCCTGTCAAGCATTT
The DNA here is from genome assembly GCA_003255025.1 of Datisca glomerata. NCBI lineage: Eukaryota > Viridiplantae > Streptophyta > Magnoliopsida > Cucurbitales > Datiscaceae > Datisca > Datisca glomerata. The sequence continues at coordinate 1,155,639 of QANY01007889.1, forward strand.
GGTCAATAAATGGCAATGGAAAATTATCTTTTCGTGTAGCTTTGTTGAGCTTCATGTAATCAATACATACTCTCCAATCGGTCACCGTTCTCATCGGGATTAATTCATTCTTTTCAATGGTGATCATTGTCATTCCACCTTTCCTTGGCACAACTTGCACAGGACTAACCCAAGCACTATCGGAAATATGGTAGATAATACTTGCATCAAGAAGCTTCAGTAATTCTACTCGTACCACCTCTTTCATATTAGGATTTAACCAATATTGGTGTTCAACATATGGTCTATAATTGTCCTCCATCAAGAAAAAATACATGCAAAGGGATAAGCTAATTCCCTTTATGTCAGAAATTGACCACCTTAGGGTCATTTTATGCTCTCTCAATATACTTAAAAGTTTTTCTTCTTGTTCATCACTTAATGAAGCAGAAATAATAACAAGAAGAGTAAAGGCTTCTCCCAGATAAGCATACCGAAGGTGGGTTTGCAATTGCTTGAGTTTTAACACTGGTGGTTTTTCGATGGATAGCAATTGTCTAGGTTTTCCTTCTCCCAATTTTCCAGAAGGCCTTTTAATGAATATCGGTGGAACTGCTTCCAACCGATTCACACACTTAGAAATTTCTAGAGTATGGAATTGGTGGGACATAAGATAGAGGATTATCTAGAAATAGCTTTGACTTAGGCTTGTCTTCCTTCTTTTCTGAGCTCTTGGCAAAATCATCACCCACTGCCTCAGTTTGTGCTTTAATTGGTTGATAACTTTCAACTGTTGCTTTCTTCAGTTCTGCTAACTCCTTGAAACTATGAAGGGCAGTGGCTTTTATTTGCTCTTTTAGATTCTTCTCAGTGTTGCTTGGCATAAAACCTTGCAAGCTTTGAGTGAGTATTTCATAAAGTTGACCCATTTAAAGCTCCAAATTCCTAATTGACGCCGCTTGGCTCTGAATACTAATTTATTGGCTTTGAAGTGTAGTATATTTCCTTGCCATAAATTGATTAGTATTGACTGTGAGTTAGGTAGAGCATCTGTTACTAAGGCTGAAATTGAGGCTGTAGCAACTAGTGGCTTAATCACATTCTGGCTATCCTTCCACGATAAATTAGGGTGATTGTGTCATCCTTGTTTGTAGGTGTTGGAGAAGGTATTATTCTGCATGTTGTAATTCCCAACATAATCAGCCTATTCTGACTGAGAACGATCAAAAGGATTACCAACTTGGCATTTTGTACTAGAATGAGGCTCATTGCATAAGTCATAAAGTTCATGTGTAGCGTGAATAGCACTAGCACTGGCAGTGAAAGAGTTAAATTATTTTAACACTGTAGCTACTTAAGCTGTGAGAGCGGTAAGAGCATCTACTTCATGAACTCCATGAGTATTTCTTGGTACATTGCGCTCAGTTGGCCATTGATAGGCATTGACAGCCATTTCTTCTAGTAAGGCATAGGCCTCATCATATGTTTTACCCATCAAAGCACCTCCTATTGTTGCATCCACTAGCGTCCTTGTTGAATTCCCCAATACATCGTAGAAAGTTTGGACCTATAGCCACTCGGGGAGTCCATGATGTGGGAACCTCCTCAATATCTCTTTAAACCTCTCCCAAGCTTCATAAATAGAATCCATATCATATTAGGCAGAGGTAGTGATCCCATCCCTCATCTTGGTTGTTTTAGCTGGTGGAAAGAATTTGGCCAAATATATATCAAAAAGGTCATTCCAAGTAGTGCTTGATTCAGCTGGCAAAGAGGTCAAGCAACTCTTAGCCTTATCCTGAAGTGAAAATGAGAATAATCTCAGCCTAATTGCAAGAGACGTTATGCTTGAATGTCTCACAAATTTTGAGAAAAGTGGTTATGTAAACATTTGGGTCATCATTAGGCAAACCACTGAATTGATTAGCTTGCACCATTTGAATGATAGCCGGCTTAATCTCAAAATTATTGACGTTAATAGCAGGGCGTTGAATGACAGAAGAAGCTTCATTGACAGCTGGCATAGCATAATCTCGAATTACCCAGTTATTTTGGTTGTTCTTAATTTCAAGATTCTCTCTAACGCCAGCCATGATTTCTTGAGGTTGTCTAGAAGCCTGTCTCCTTACTTTTCTATTTTGACGACAAGTTTGCTCAATTTTTGAATTGAGAGGAATGAAATTTTTGTTTCCAAAACATCTCATACACATAAGAAAACGTCTGAAAATTTAAAACAAAATATAAACGTAATTCAAAGAAAATAAAAACTCAAAATCAATCCCCGACAACAGCGTCAAAAACTTGTTATGATTTTTTGAAAGTGCTAGTGTACACTATCATTGTCAAGTAATAAAATTCTATGAATATAGAGTATCCCCCAAGAATTGATTATTATTAATTATTGAAATCACTTTTACCCTAATTCTAATTGAGAATATTGAAAAGTAAGGATTTTTTTTGTAATATTAAACTAAAACAATTAAGATTTATTAAATGTAAATAAAATGAATTGCAAAAGATTAAAAAGTTATATGAGGGAAACTTAATGATTAAAAGTTCTAGGGGTTTTGATTTCACCAGACTAATCGTGCTCAAATCTTTAATTATCAATCAACCAATGTTTATTATAATGCTAACAGCGAATTTATCTAATGTAATTATCAATCGTTCTCAAGCATCAATAATAATATTTCAAGTATACAAATCCCACATCTCTGACAAGATTAAATATGTTGAAACTCAATAAGCACAAGAAATTATAAATGCTATACTAGATTCATAATTATCTCTAACTTATGATATTCTAATGGTGTCATAAACATAGGATAAATTTAATCTTTACTTCTCAGTCTCTGATTAAATTTCAAAATTTACAATAGTTGGCCAGACAATCACACACATTAATAATAGAGCATAACACTCAAGGATATGGAATAAACATCAATTAGATTAAAAAAATAGATTATGGAACAATCATGATTTGGCTATTCGTAGACCTGGAATGGAAAATTAAAACATACTAAAATAAAAAAACATCTTAACAATATTCATAAACATAGAGAAAAGAAAGAAGAAAGACTGGATTAGAAAAGGAAATTGAGTTTGAAATCCATTGCTGGGATAAATCTTGTTCTTCTCCTCACCAAGCTTTCTCCATGGCCTCTCCCATCAAAAAATAACCCTAAAATATTCTATTTATACACTAGGGTTCGTCAAGGACAAAAACAGGAGCAAAATTTGCACAAAATCTTAAATCGTGTTGGCGTCACGACGACGAGAATCTAGCGTCGCTACGCCAGGCCTGTTATTTCTATATTTGTGCCAGCGTCGTGACGCTAGCCATTCTGCCCACTTCTGCTCCTTTTCCCAAAGTTGTGACGTTGAGATCTCAGCATCATGACGTTGAAGGTTCTGTCCAAGTCCGTCTCTTTACCACTTTTATCCCACTTTTTGCCTTCCAAAACTTCCAGAATCACCCAAAATGCACAAGAAATCCTTATCTACAAAATAAAAGTAAAAATAAGTGTAAATCTAGTAATAACTCTCAAATAACCAACAAAATTCAAGTTAAGAATGTCCAAAATATGAGTGTGAAAAACACTCATCAAAGATGCAAACTCTTTCATTGTTTGAGAGTGAGAATACTGAGTCATATTTTTCTCATACTGATGTTCAAGGGGATAACTCTTACGTTGATAAAATAGAAAGTTCTGATTGGAAGGTGTTTAATGCTAAACAAGGTAAAACGGATAATAAACATGTTGTTATTAGGACTAATTTGTTGAAAAACGCGGCGCAGGCACAACGGAGGCATTTAAAAAAATTAATAAAAACAAATCTTTTTCGATAAAAAGAAAAACAAGCGCAACGCCACGATAACCAAAAATTTTTTATTGAGAACTATTTTCAATCAGTCAGGATTTACTATATATTTATATATTAAATCTAAAACATATAAGGTTAGAAATCATATAGTTCTTGTAGTCGTAATCAAGCATCCTTGCAAAATTGATCGATCCTCCATCCCATGAAACCGTTTCAACAATTACTAGACTCTGAGATCCACACCACGATCTTTCAAGTCAATCATCAACGCAATCGGAGGTGTGTGGGATAACTAAAAATTAAAATAATATTTAATTTCAAATTACTCAATATAGTGGGACACACTATATAATGGTGCACAACTGCAGTACCACATGGCACTACAGTATGTCGTGAGGCAGCACCGTGCCTCACGACACCACTGTAGTGCCACGTGGCACTACAATGTTGCACCCCCACTACTCTAATATCATGTGGCACTACAGTAATCCATGTCAATCTCGGATACACAATCAGTGATTGACACGTGACAATTACTACAAATTAAATATTTATTTTAATCAGTTAAAAATTTAGATATCACAGATAACAAATTTAGTTGATCCAAAATATTATCTAATAGTAATTTAATTATCTAATTTTACAAATTAGATATTCTGTCTCACTTATCGATAATTTATATATATNTTCTTTACAAGTTAATCCTTTTCTCATGTCCTGAAATATTCACACCCTAGACTACGTAGTATAGAGGTGACTTGGAGACCATGGACCTATAATCCTAAGCTCCAATAAACTAAATTATTAATTAAATACTTTAATTAAATAATTATATTTATTAATTTTATTCTTACTCCATTATAAATATGGAATTGCGCTCATAGTGATTATAGAATGTATTTATAGAGTATTCTCATGTAGTCCACTGATATAATCAATTCATATAGTTTTCTCATCCAATTATTAGTTCGTAAATTAGAACTAGTCAAAATTACCGTTTTACTCTTCTAATTACCTATTGATCTTAAAGTACCATTAATCCACTAATAAATGGTTAATTTATAATCTTATTATAAATTTGAGCTCAATGACCATTTAATTCTAGAATTAACATTTAAGAGAACCAATATACGATCCGTTAGGGAAACTTGGATTCTAAATCTTGTGAGATCATGTTCCCAGCCATCCATATTACTGAATCTCCAAACCAAAAATCACTAGCATGTTTTACAAACAAACCTTAATGAGTGAATCAAAAGATCCAGTAGAGATGTATATGAATTAATTACTACTAATGATTCAGACTGATCAACATATGATCATCGAATTGATATGTATTAAATCTTTATAATAAACGGCATGTTGATAAAGATTTAATTCACATCGGTCCAGTCATATATAATCTCATTATATAAAGTACATTCACTAAGATATCTATCTACATCAATGATATGGATCTAGATCACACTCATTCATAATGCTTAGTGAACCGTACTAGCAACCATTCATTAAAGATTACATACTTTAATATGCTGCTGACAATTTTATTCATCATCTATGATCTTAATCATCTCATATTAATTGAAGATCATAGTCTCATTAATGAATATTGAATTTTCAGATATTTATATAAATTATTCAATAATAATTTAAAAAAACAATTATAAGAAAAATGTAATCATCATTAAATTTCATATCAAAATGTCAATACACATGCTTTCAGGGCATAACCCCAGCATAATTCACCCAAGACCAGGGCTTCTAAAGGTAAAACAGTTAAATGATTGTCCTTTATTAGAATTGTAGAGGTATTGCAAATCATGATACTCAACGTGCTTTGAGAGATTTTTTATTTCATCATAAGTCGGATTTGTTTACATTATTGAACCTTTATGTAGCTTTGATTCGGTTGCTTCTACTTTTTGGAGATCCACATTACATTTGTTCTAATGCTAGCTCTTTTCCTAAGGTCTTTTACTATTCAAGATGCTAAAGTAATTTTATCTCATATTCAAGATGTTACCATTTCTACTAGTTTATGTGGTTTTATTCATAGAATTTCATTTATTTGCGGTAGTGTGAGTTATATCACCTGCATATCTCTTTGAAGTTCTCTTATGAATATTTCACATTCAGATATTATGTGGCTTGTTCTTGAGGATTTTAATTTTGTTCTGGGAGCTCATGAAACTACTGATAATATCACGCCTACTTCTGGTGAAGACTTCCAAGCTACTTTAACTGTTTGTAATCTTGTGGATATTAAGACTAAAGGAGTTAATTCTACTAGTCACAGTATGGTTCTTTCTCGCTTGGATATGGCTCTTTGTTTTACTTCCTTTCTTGATACTTGGTCTCATGTCTCTTGCATTACTCTACCGAGATTACACTCAAATCATCATCTAATACTAGTTTCTTATTCCACGGGCATTTCTTCAGGACCTCAAACTTTCTTATTCTAGGATATGTGGGTATCACATCCCTCTTTCATTGATTTGGTTCGTTCAGTTTGGTCAACCCCTATTGTAGGTAGTGGTACATATATTTTTGTTCAGAAGTTAAAACTTCTTAAGACAACCTTGAAAAAATAAAATTGGGAGGTTTAGGGGAATTTTTTCCTAAATGTTTTCAAAGCTAATGAGAAAGTGACACTCATTCAAGATAGGATCAGATCTGAAGGATTTTCTTATGCTCTTGTCCGACTTGAATTTGATGCTTTTGCTGACTTAGATACGATCCTGGGACAACAGGATGTTTTTCTAAGAGTAAAAAGTGGGATTAAATGGCTTATGGAGGGTGATCAAAACTCTAACTTCTTTCACTCTTTGCTTAAATGTAGATGGCATAATAAGCATTTTTATTCATGAAAATTGGTGATGATATTTCTTATGATCCGGTTGAGATTGGTGAGCATGTCATATCATATTATCAACATTATTTTCAGATTATAGTGAATGTAGTTCATATCTTTATTTATCCGAGAGCATATTCCTTCTTTGGTCAATGTGTGGAGAATGCGCCATTTCTTCAGGTTTCTTCTTCAGGCTGCTTCTTCTAATGAGATGAGGAAGACTGTGTGTTACATGGATTGTCTTAGTGCTCCAGGCCCAGATGGCTTCTTAGGTAAATTTTATTGCCATTGTTGGGATATTGTGAGATCAGATTTGGTCTTTGCTGTTCAAGAATTTGTTTTCGTACAAGACAAGTTTTACCATATTTGAACTCAAATTTTATGAAATTTATTCCGAAGATTTCTAATGCTATAGTGATTGACCAATTTTTCCATATTGCTTTAGGTAATTTTTTGTTTAAAACTATCACCAAGATTATGAGTGATCATCTTTCTTCTATTTGCTTATGAATTATTTCTCCCAATCAATATGGTTTCATTTTGGGACGTCAAATTGCTTATTATATTGCTAGTGGATCTAAATGTTTCAATGTTTTGAGCAATAGCAGTCGTGGTGGTCATGTTGCTATGAAAATTGACATTCGTAAAGCTTTTGATTCCATCACTTAGAAAATTCTCTTTAAGATTCTGAGGTGTTTTAGTTTCTCTAAGCGTTTTATTTCATGGATTAATAATATATTTGACTCACCGAGGATCTCGATGCATATTGATGGGTCTCTAAAGGGTCTTTTCATATGCTTGCGAGGTGTGCGACAGGGTGATCCCCTCTCCACTTCTTTTTTGTTTGGTTGAAGACTTTTTGAGCATATAACTTTCAAATTTGATAGATCCAGGTTCATTGGTTTCAATATCTTCACCAATTGGGATGCATGCTTTGGTTCACTTTCTTTACGCAGATGATGTTCTTATTTTCTGCAAGGATTCTTCTAAAAATCTGGAAGTGGTTTAGATATTTTTTAGCTTTATGGTTCACTATCTGGTCAACGGGTTATTTGAGATAATCTTCCATTTGTTTCGATAGGGGCATCTCAGGGACCCGTATTACTGATTTTTTGTCAATGACTAGAATACATAGGGGAGGAGATTCTATGACTTATTTAGAGGTTCCTCTCTTTGTTGATCCTTTAGGCTGATAAAATTAAAAGCAAGTTAGAATCTTTGAAGGGTTTAAATTTATCTATGGCAGGTAGATTATATCTCATTAATTTGGTGATCCAAGGTTTATTTTTACATTCCTTTCAAATTTATCGTTGGTCTTCCTCTCTTTTGAAAGATTTAAATACTACTATTAGAAACTTATTTTGGACAGGTTTAGTTGATACTCGTAAGTCTGTTCTAGTGTCTTGGAAGTTTTGCTGCAAACCTAAAGAGAAAAGTGCTCTTGGTATGAAAGATCTTTGCATGCTTGACAAGGAAATGGTCAAAAAACTCACTTGGAGGTTGTTGACTGAGGACTTGATGGTTTTTAGTTATCTTTGTACCCATTACTTCATAAAGGATCACCGATCGAGGTCCTGGTATATTTCTTCTTATGTATGACCTGGCCTGAAATGTCATTATACTCCTATGATTTTTGAGTCAAGGTGGTTGATTGGTCGTCATTCTAAAGTTAATGTTTGGATAGACAACTAGTTGGAAACTCTATTTATTGCTTTAATAGATGATCATCATTCCTCATTTGGAGTCTCTTGTGAGAGATGTATACACTGATCTAGGGGGTTGGCATCTCCCTGTGTCTTTTCATTCTTCTAATCTGGCATTTACTTCTGAGATTGAGAGAATGGTGGTCAGCTCTGACACAAACTCATTAGTATGGACACTGTTGTTTCTTGTAAAGCTGCATATGCTTCTTTTACTGAGGTTAGGAATTATCCTAGTTAGGGTAAGCAGATTTTGAAACCATTTATTCCACCCCCTCAGTCTATCCTTACTTGTTCTTTGTTCCATGGAAAGATATGCCTAATGACTTTGTGTTGTATGCTCGTGGTTATATTTTTCCTTCTCGATGTCGTCTTTATTGTGCTGCGGAGGAGGATTTACGCCATCTATTTATAGAATGCCCTTTTTCCCTTGGATTATGAGATGTCGTGTCAAGTATTTTTAGGAAGGACATTAAACTTGATGGTACTCTCTTTGATCTTTGGCAGACACCGATGAAGATCTCTTTTAGTAGGCAAACAAAAGTTTTATGGCAGACTTCCATTATTACCGTATTTTGGTTGGCGTGATTCATTCATAAAAATGGCTTGTGATTCATTCACAAGCCACTTTTAAGAGTAGAAAACCTATGTTTGCTAAAACTCTTGTGATTCCTTCAACAGTTTTATGTTTCGAGTCGTCCTTCAAGAGCTATGTGTATCTTAAAATTTTTTTGGCATCCTCCCCCTTCAGGTTAGATTAAGATGAATACAGATGGAGCTCTTTCGGTTATCTTGGGCTTGCAAGTTGTGGATCCATTTTTCGATCGTCGAGATGATTTGTTAAGGATTGTTATGCTATTCACCTTGGCGTATGTTTTGCTTTGGAGGCTGAGTTGACTGGTGCTATTCATGTGATTGTTTATACTTCAACATTTGGATGGAGAGAAATATGGTTGGAAAGTGATCATGTTTATGTGGTGTTCATTCTCCGTTCAAAATCTCAAAAGGTTCACTAGCGTTAGCGTACTACATGAGATAGATATTTAAATTTAAACGATCAGATGGACTTTGTTGTCATTCATATTTATCGGGAGGATAACAGAGTTGAAGATTACTTGGCATCCAGGGCCCTTAGTATAGTTACTCCAACTTGGTGGTAGAATACTTCAAATTTTTGTTCTTTGTTTGTTTCTGATAATATTTGTAACATGTCTTCTTGTAGGTTCTACCGATTTTTTTTCTTTATATTTTCTTTTGTTGACTCTTTTATTTTATTTTAATAATACGTTGGATTAGGTTAAATGATGCGGGTGATACGGATATGCCAGCCTAATGATTCCTTCCACCACAACCTTATATAAAAAAAGTTAGATTTCTAATTTCTTATCTTCCCCACCCTCATCATGTTAAAGAGACATCTCATCCTTTAACAGACGCTTTAACTTATGGTCACCTCTCCAAATTTTATTCCATATTTTAATATCAGAACTACAACCCTTGAGTTTATCAATTAGATTACTCATACCTTTTCCTGAGCCATAACCCTTCCAACTTTGCGATTAAACATCATCAAGTACATCCTCAAGCAGCCATTTAGTTTCAAACTTAGACCTTCTAAAAGATTTAAGAAACTTCATTTCAACGGTCAAAAGTAACATGTTATATTGATTAGAGCCAATATGAGGAGGAATTTGAACCTCAAGATGAGGAAGCATACCCAAAAAGGAGTCATTAGTAAACACTTTATCTAATCTTTCTTAGATAAAGTTCTCACATTGTCTACCATTTCTCCGAGTATAAAATTACCCTTAGCATTGACATCCATAAAGCTACAAGGATTAGGAAACTCGTTAAATTTCCTAGCCCTACTAAAATTAAAACCATTTCATATTAGCCAAGGCACGAAACTCCCTTGTTCAGTTTTGGCCAGCTTATCATATTGCAACCATCTATCTTTCATCTCCCTACAACGAGAGAAGAAGGTAATTCTACCTCATCCATCAACACACATGTCCATAATATTATTAATATTAGAAATACTGTATTAATAATAACTTCTTGATTCTAACAGATAAGTATCCCACCAGATAAACCAATAGGATCTACTGTACAAAAAAAAATATCAAACTTTCAACTATTAGCCATGATTTTAGTCTTACTCAACCCTGTCTTAGTTTCATGAAGACAAATTAAATTGAGTTTAAATTGGATGAGAGCATCCTTTAGAGCTCAAACTATCAGGTTATTCCCCAAACTTGACAGTTTCATACTAAAATACACATTAATCCTAGGATGACTTATTAGGGCAAACCATCATAACCTCACCATCAAAATTTATATTAGAATCCAGAGCAATAGGGATATAAGTAAGATCGCACAAACCAACAAAATCGATCGAACTGGGTTGAACCGCAACGGTTCGGTCAGTTTGGGCATTTTATGCGATTTAGTCTGGTTTCAATTTAGCAAAGAGCGTACGGCCCGTTTGGTCTGTGAATTCTATAAGAAAATCACACCTAACCAAAGAGAATCGCAATAATAAATAAAACATGGGGTTGGTTTTTTAATATTTTATATATATTTTTCACCCTTAAGCTTTTTTCTTGAAACCCTAGTTTCATTTTCCATTTTTGATGCTCCTTCTATCTCTCGTCCTCTTGTCGTGAATCAATTCCTTCTTTCAATTCTCAGTCTTGTGATCAACTGCCACAAAGATAGCACCCCAGCCCCCTCCCTCATTCAGGCACTCGTGCTAGCCAGAATGTCGTCATGCACTCAATCGCTCTCGCTCCGCCCATCTCCATCGTCTACTTCTCCGCTGAGAGGAATAAGCCTTCCAACTCCACACTTCGGTCAAAACATGGCATTTAAATTTATTGTTACCGCCGTGTGCTGCTATTAGATGGGAAAACTTTAGGGATTTTGTTGAAGGTGAAAACTGAGTTTTTTTTACGGATTTGTACTTTTAATATCAACACAGATTTGTTGGGGATTTGTTAGGGATTTGGTTGATATTGAAAACTGGTTTTTCTTTTCTAATTTTATGTAAGATGTTAGGGATTTGCTAGGGACTTGGTTGATATTGAAAAAAGAATTTTTGTCATAATTTTTTTTAATATGCTAGGGATTAGATTTTCGTTGATATTGAAAACTAAATTTATTAGTCTGTTATGTTGTTTATACGGCTTCATTCAATATTAAAATTGAGTTTTTTGGTATAATTTTTCACGACCCGATTTAGTTTTCATATTTTTTCACGATTCAGTTCGGTTCGGTTTACGAATCTTTTTTTTTGTTTTTCTTTTTGTAAAAAACTGCATGTGGGGTTCGGTTCATTAAAAACCTCTAAACCGAATGGAACCGAACCGATTGCACTCCTCTAGAGCAACATTAACCAAGATTTCATGTAAATTCATATCTTTAAGAAAATCATCATTTTCAATTCTAGATCTCTTATTCCTATTCATTTTACCATTATCAGCAGTACTCTTAGGAAAATGTTTACTCTTATTAGCATTGTTTTTCAAATATCTTTCATCCTTAGAAAAACAAAAATAAAGGTCTCCGAATTAGATAGCTAGACACAGATTAATATCTACTGATCTCGTGTCAATATGAACATCTACAATATTTTCTTAGAAATCTTGACCTTGAGCCCTCTGATTAATGCCAGCCGAATCAACATATTTCCCATCATTATCTTTTTATTTTGCATGCAACTTAACATGTGCATGTGTTTTAAGATTTGATTCATCCCTTAACCATTTTCCAAACAGGTACTCCTCACCCTTTCTCATCTCCTTCCTTAAAGGACAATATCTTATATCATGACAAATCACACCACACATGAAACAGAATTGGGGTAGCCTCTCATATTTCAATTCCATCCAAATAGGAGCTTTATCCCTATGCTTAACCCATACACCAGGCATTGAAGAACACTTAATATCAAAAAAGATCCGAGCCATTAAACTACCCACCTGAGATGTAAATCTTTTACTAAGTAAATCTGTAACCGAATCTGAAGAGGATCCTGAATTTGTAGCCAAATAGGGCACTGATACTAACAAACTGCCATTACAACTGCATGAACTTTTAACTTCTATTCTATGAACATCTTTCTAGCCTTTAATCTTGAACAAGAATATGTTTTTCTCCAAAACCTTCACTTCCATACTTTCTTCTATTCCCTAGCTTTTCTTAGCACATTTGTCATGGCATTAGCGTTAAAACCTCTATCAGTAATCAATTTTTCTACTAACCTTGTTTCTTGATTTTATGATTCTTCTTGTAGCAAGTCATCAAGATCAAGTATATCATCAAATCCTTCGCACAGAGCCTCCATAATGAATAAATAATAACAGTCAAGAAGACCACCGAGCCAATTCACCGAAGCAGTAGAAGAAGTATAGGGAGAATTCCTTTAGACAATAATCAAACAAGAAGAAATTAAGGAGAAAATTTATCTTCAAAATGTAAAAATACTGAAATAATTTCTTTTCCTAAATAAATCGAAAGGAAGAGAGGCGAATGAGATAACAATTAATTGGTGACAAAGAACGAAAGAGAACAAGTAGGAGAACAAGAAAAGATATGAAGAAAACAAGAAACGAGAGGACGAATTTAATATATTTTCATCTACATCTCTCGGCTGCTAAAATAAAACTAATCATATATATGCCATCATTTTTCTCATGCGTGTTACCTTTATTTGTTTATTACGTCCCCTAATAGTGATCTTCTAATTATGGGAGAATATCCCAATTAATAACTGTAAAAGAAATTTTATAGATAAAAACAATGAGAGTAAAATTAGTTCTTGTATTATTCAATGTCATTTACAAGAACGGCTTTGCCTTTTTGGCTTTAGTCTAGTGAGCTGATTACATAATTATGATTAAACTATTTATATAACTGCGGTGAGGAATCCTAGTGATTTTGCTTGATTTGGGGGCCAAAACCTTTGAGTGATTCCCATGGTGGAGTACTTTTTATGAACCTAGACGCATATGCGTTAATCTGATCTTGAAATCTCTGATCTCCCCATTTATTGTTAAGATTGTGCCTTGAAAGTAGTTGCCTTCTATCTTATTGAGATGATTTGTTTATGAATTCTGATAAATTGATATTCTTATAACAGTCGATTATTACTGTTAAGGTCTGCAAGAATTTAATACATGGTTTATGTGAGCTATAAAGTTTAGTTCATAGTCATGAAGTGTAAATCAAGAGTTCTTTATAACTTGAAATATTTATGTTCGTAAAGTTTAGTGAATACTGTAGTACATTAAATCTACTAGTATTTATACTAAATTAATAATATATGTTTATTAATAATATTAACATAAATATTTATATTTGGATAAAAAAAATATATCATAGAAAAACAAAAAATTATCATAATTTCACTTTCATAAAATATTCCTTCCAAACATGTGATCTATATTAGTCAATAATTAATAACTAAGAAAATTGAAATTTTAAGATAAGAGTCAAGAATGTCAATCAAATCACCTACATAGGGATTTCTCTAGTGCAATTGGCAGTTAAAATAAAGGATCATAGCACCCGTATCACTCATAATACATGTGCTCTCAAAAGTATAAGGTAAATGCAAAAAAAATTGTTATATAAATTAAAATTAGAATGAACCCAACAATTAAATACTATAGATGATCAGTGATATGCATAGCACATTGGGTTAGAAACATATATATAAACTAAGAATCAGAACCAAGCTAATATCACAAATTAAAAAATGAAATATTTGTTAAAAATGAAGAAAATATAAGCAAAGTAACTGATAAATTGGGTTAGAAACATATATATAAACTAAGAATCAATACGTAAAATTTAAAATTAATAATAATATTAAAATAAATTTATTATTTTTAAAAATGATTGTAAATCTAAATTAAAGTAAAATAACACTTATAATAAATTCATTAGCTGGTTAATAATATTAATGAAATTTTACTATATAGAATTACAATTTGAATAATATAATTCTCAAATTTTTATTATTTTAATTGATAATTCATATTTTTTAAAAATATTTATCTCAATTCATTTTCATAAGTTTTCATGTTCTGATAACATAAAAAATATTATATAATATTTAATTTTATAAATTTTTAAGGAATAAATTACTGTCGAACTAAAAGTAACCTTAAATTCATCTTTATGGATAGAGATGGAAATCAGGCCGGGCCGGCCCGGGCGGCTCACGAGCCGGTTCCAAGCTGGGTCGCAGGAATTTTAGGATAGCCCGGAATAAACCGTCGAACCGGCTCGTGTGGGTCAGACCCGATTAAATAACAGGACCGGCCCGTTTCTCTCCCTTTAATGTGATTTTATTCTCAAAAATGTAGATGGAGAGAATTGAATCTTGGTGAAGAATAGATGAAGTGTAGGGATTACCATCAAACTATATGGAAGTCATGTTACTTTTTTATAATTATTTTATTTTATTACTTTGCAATCTCAATAGAAAACTTTGTAATAATAAGTAAAATTATTATTTTATTTATTTAATTCATAAACTAGTGATATTCATATTCACGTAAAATCTAAAAATATAATAAATAATTAATAACTAATTTATAATTCATGTTCATTAACACAACAAAAAGTATTAGGAATGTTAATTAAACCAATATTTTTAAGGTTTTCTTGAATCTTATATTTCATTTAAATGAAAAATTATTATTTTTTATTTAATTAAATACATTTATGTCAAACGTATATTATATGAAGTTTCGATCAAATGTGTTAGAAGACAATAACAATATATTAACAAATGTTGTCTTGGTGCATTCATGGGTCGGGCCGGCTCAGGCCCGTCGGGCCTCACGGGCTGGGCCTAGCATTCGGGCCGGGCTATAGGCCTTGAAGACAATGCCCGTGATGGCCTGGGTCTAGCTCGCGGTCCTTAACCGGTCTGGTACTATTCAATACCGGGCCGGAGCCGGATTATAACGGACCGGTTCACCTAGTTTCACGGGCCAAACCGGCCTACTTGCCACCTCTATTTATGGATATTTATGTTTTTATTTGTATTATGTTACAAAAATATTTAAGTCTACAAACTATTAATAAACAAATTATAATTGATTAAAAATAATATCACATTATATGAATTATATTAAATGAAAAAATATGTGAAAACCCTAAATGTCATATCATTGTCTTAATATATTAAAAAAAACTTAAGGAGAAGAAACATTTGATTCTCCATTTCACCCGGCAAGCCTTCTTTAAATAGAGTAAAATTTATAATTTTCACATATTTTATCATTTAATATCATTCATATAGTGGAGATTATTATTTTCTATTCAATTTTAATTTATTAAACAATAGCTTGTAAATTAAATTTTTTATAAGATTACGCAAATAGAAATCTAAGTATCCATAAGATGAGTTTTGATTATTTTTATGCCAACGGTAGTTTATTTCTTAGAATCTAGAAAATTAAATATTATGTAAAATTTATGTTATCTCGGAACATGAAAATTCATATAAATTAATTCAGATAAATATTTTTAAATAAAATAAACTCTCTCTCAATATGACATAATCAGACAGATTGATGTATATTCATTTTCATATATTTTCAAATAGGAATGTTATATAATACAATTTCAACAATCTTTATAAACAAGCAAATATATTGATTATTACTATTATTTTACTTTTAGTTTAGATTTATAATTATTTTCAAAAATAGTGTATTTATTTAAACATTAATATTATTTTAAATTGTACATGTATTTTAAATTATTTAACACATACGGATCACATATTTTTTACTAATATATATATATATAAAGTTGGGTATACACATCTTTTACTTTATCCCTGTCTATACCAAACTATAGACACGTGTTATTATATTAAAAGATTTTAAATTAGGCCAAAATATTATGTATTTTAGGCACGTTCCTGACAAAAGTATTCAAAGCCCACTAACTTCCAAAAACAGAACATTGAAATGAATTTACCCGATCAAACGACTAGGTTTTTGATCAATTATATTGTGTGAGAATAAGTTAATAAACTAATTGAATCATTACCATTATCAATTGAATGATTTATTAACGTTGAAATCAAACTAATTATTTGTTTTAGTCAATTACTTCCACAAAATGCAAGTTAGAGCGTTATCAGTTTAATTCCTTCAACTTCCCGTTATTTTAATCATGAATTTAATTAGGGGTTATCATGGAGCCAAATGTATAAGTGATGGATAATTATACTCAAAACAATTACAAGATTAAGAATGAACTTTTCATCTCCCCTTCACTCAAATATTCTACCTTATGTATTTTAAATAATTAATTGTCAAATAAAATATTCCGAATAATTAACTTTCAGAAATTTAATATCAAAATGAACATAATTGTTGTAACCAGTAAAATAATATCTCATGACTAATCAAGGATTATATATTTGTGAAACTACAAACAAAATTTTAGATTTTCTATTTTTCCTTTTTGTTAACCCTAATATGAAATGAAGGGATTTTTTTAATGTACACGAATAGGCTTTTGTACGTAATTTTATCTCCACCATGTTATAACTAAATCATCATGAAAACTCAATTAAATGCGTTTGAAGAGCATTTTTCAGTTCATATTCGCATTATTTGCATCACTCTCTCGCTAATTGTTAAATTGTTTCGTTGAAAAGTATGTTACAATTTTTTTGATGGACTGTTTGTTAAATTTTTTAAACGTAATAATTGTAACAGTCCTTCAAAAAAGCTGTAACAATCTCTATTCCTATAACTTTTAGGATACCACAATCGTCAAAATCACTTTACATTCAAACATAAATGTCAAAATTAATTGGGCATTTGAACAGCCACCATTCAGTAGAACAACTCTACACATTCTAACTGATCGTGAAACCATCATTTGTTATGTACAATTTGGAAAGCTTATATATGGTTGAAGCTCAACAATAGATTTTGGTGCTTCCCTACACCATTGAAAGAATGACATCGTCAAATGAGATTGGTCATGACAGTAATTCAATAGATTATTTTGTATGTCTTATTCCTTATATATTATCATAACTTCAGGTAAATATTTAAAGAAAATATATTGTTCATATTTCTTATTGATATTAAATTTACATCAATCAAATTTTTAAAGAGCCCCAACCCTAAAATAACATTGTCAAATCAGTGTATAAAACTACTAAAAAGATATCCAAATTTATATATACAAAAGCACTAGTATTTAACTGATACCTAAAAAGAGACTTAAAATAAGAAAAACTTTTGATTTCTTGAATTGCCCTTCATGTTACATCATTACATATTCACTGCACATTTCTCACATTTAAAACTCAGTCGTGAAAGGTCTCAAATACATGAATATAGCCTAGTAATGAAAACCGCTACTAACGTAGAATATTGGTTGGTGTTTACAACGCAGGAAAGGCCCTAATGCGTTGATGTAGCATCATAATGAAATAAGGAGAACGTTATTGTTTATCGAGGCATCTTCAAACATGATACATTGTATTAAATTTAAACTTTGAAATAACTTCCCATAAGTACTTACATAAATTCATCCCAGTATGTACCGTTCAAACTTTCTCATATTGAAGACTAAGAGGAACAATTCTCAACTTACAAAGAACGCAAGAGCCACAATACTAGACAAGTAAGTATTCATTTGTACAGAGTATTCAATTTAAAAAAACGTACACAAAGAAACCAAATTTGAACGGTGAGATTGGCTTTGATGGGCATTCAGGTTGGGGTAGTATTTTCTACCTTAGTCGACATCCAAGATAGGCAACAACAGCCATGAACATGTAAAATAGAGGAAAACAACCTAGCTAGAAGAAGAGAAGCCTCTTGGTCAAATCTAACATGTGCGGTGAGATGCAGCTTTAGGGATCAATGAAAGTTGAACTCTCTTTATATATTTAGGTTGATGAAGTTCGGTTGAGGACGAGAGAAGAAAGTTCTTTTGTTGATTGGCGTGTGGCTAAAAGGATGTGTAGATACCGCATTTTATCCAGTCTAATACATGAAATATACATATTTTATATTTTGGCTCATATAATAATCCAAGACTACATGTATAATTTGGAAACTAATTCAATACTAAAATAAGAAAAGTGGTCCAAGGACTAACAAGTAAAAATTGAAAAAAAAGACTAAAAATAAAAATTAAAAAAAAGACTAAAAGTAAAAAAGGTAAACCCTAATTTTGCCTATAAATAGGGATGAGGTCTTCACTTAAGAGGGGGTCTCTTTGGAGTAAAAAAAAGGGAAGCCATTTTTTTAGAGTGAGAAAGAGAGGGGTTGGAGTGAGAAAGAGGGGTGATTTTAGAGAGATGAAGAAGTTCTACACTTCTATTATCTTTATCTTCTTCCATTCTTTTTCTCAATGTAGTTTAAATGTTTGGTACATTTGCTCATAAATCTCTCTTTTTCATATTCATGTAGTTGATATCTTTTGTATTTTTTTCATACATAAGTGGATTGTTCATTCTTTATCATTTCTCCTCCTTTAGATCTTAACCTTTTAATTTCATGCTTTGATGATTTATTTACAAGTTGGATATTGAGATGACTTTGTCATCAACTCAATTAATGAGGATGTTGATAAAACTTTTGAGGGGTGAAAAAATTAACCCAATGTGAATCAATCCTTTAATGAGTTGAAAGTATACATTTGATGCAAAAATCCCCTAGGATAATTTCTCACACATAACAATGCATAAAATAGAGAGTAAAACATCTATAAAAGATTATGCAAATATCTAAGTTGTGAAACTTTCAATTTTCCTACAAATCTTTTCTTTTTAAAATATTATGTTCATCATTTTGTGACATTTGTTTGAACTAATTATCATCCATGATCATCCCCCTTGCTATTTGATTAGCAATGACTAATGAGAGAAGGAAAGAAAAATGGTAATTAGTAGACTAAGTAGTCAAAAATAAAAAAATAGACATATTTATGTTAAAAAAATCTATTGTTTATTTTTCATCATTTTTCTTTCAATTTATTTATTTATTTAATAATATTATTATTATTACTAGTATATTATATTATATTATATAAAAAAAGTAACAGAGCAAGCTTTTCCTCTGTTGCTCCTCTGTTGGTGCAATAGAGGAAACTATATATATATTAATTTTTTTCTTTCATTTATTATATAATATTATTTTTACTTTATGCTTGCATTATTATTTTTTATGCATATTTTATATAATCTCAACATTTTATGTTTTCTATAATTTGACATTCTATAACTTATCTCTATTCTTTTACTTCCATTTTGTTATAATTATTAAGATTTATTTCCTTTACATGTTTATTTATTTAGCATTCTTGCATCATCATGCTTATAATGCGATTCTTGCATTATTTTCTTATTATTATAATTAATGTTCATGTATGTGTGGATTATAATTTTAACAATTAGATTTAGATTTTGTTACTTCCATTATTTAATTTTCACTAAACAAAGCCGACGATGGACTTTGAGATTTTCAGGATACCAAACTTCTTGAACTACTGGGGTGAGGAGTTATTCTTGGGATACCGAGATTAACTCTAATAATGCTTTGATTTAAAAAGATATAAGAATACAAAAAAATAATTTTTCAATGGTCTTTAAACCATCCATTAAAAGTAATTTATTTTGTTCATTTCTATGATACAAAATACATCAAATGGGACATTCAAAAATGAATCTCTTTAACATTTGCCTTAAAATAAAAAAATTGGATAGCATTTGATAAAATTTGGTAACCATTTTATAATGGGTGTTGTGGGGTGCTAATATCTTCCCCACACACAAACGACTCCCCAACCAACTTTAAGTTTTCGTAGACCAAAATTTTCATATTAAAATTGGGTGATCAATCACACCCTAAAATGATTGGTGGCGACTCCAAATTTCTTTTTTCCTTCAAAAAATAAATTTTTTAATCGCCGCTCCGCGTCGCACGCACGTTGCGACAGCTTGGCGACTCCACTGGGGACTTTATCGGTCTAACCATTTTTAGATCGATAGAGAGTCAAACTACAAATTTATCACATGTTGTCCTTCTCGTATGGCTCTTTGTTTGTTTATTTGGTTCATTGTTTTTCTTTTTCATGCTTATAGTTGTACAAAGTTTGTTTTTAGATGTATGTTTGTTTGCATAATTCCTAATATTCACACACATATACTAGCTCCATACATAGGCTTTCCCTTTAGGATTAGCGAGAATGAGTAGTGGAATGTCTTTGTGGAATTGAGGTTCCCATGCAGGCTCATGAAAGTTCTCACTCAGGTCGACCCTATCGGGATACCATTTGGGAGCCCCTGTTACTCTATTCAGATAACAGTGTGGACAACCTGGAAGTCTATTAAGAGATTTTTAGAGCCTAACCACACATGTATTATGTTTTTAGAGCCCACATCATGACCAACGTTAGATTTCTGCTGAAATCGGGATTAATTTTGTGCATGTATATATGTCTTGTGTCACTTAAACATGTCTTTTCTTCATTGTTTTGCTTCTAACTTCATCTTTATATTTTTCATACATGCATCATGCTGCGTAAGGGGATTGTAAAGAAGTATTCAATTCATTCATATTTTAGAGACCATGACTCCCACTTCGAGTGTGATAGAAGATCAAGTTACGGTAGCCCAATGGTCAGAGGAGTCGCAGAAACATAAAGGAGATTGTCTGAAAAAGGAAGACGTTGTTCTTCTACCATCAATCACTAAGATAAAGTTCTCACGCATTGACTTGGAGAGGTTGAAGAAGATATGGCAGGATTTTTCATCAGAGCAGAAAAGTTTGTTTGTCGGAAAATATGGTCACATAGCTTATCTATTGTATATTGTAGTCAACGTTCCCATCCTTGAAGCTTTAATGCATTTCTGGGACCCTCATTATAGATGATTCACCTTCGGAATAATTGATCTTACTCCCACAATTGAAGAATATCAAGCACTACTAAATGTCCCGTTGTAAAATGTTGTCAAAGTTTATAACTATGACAAAAAGCTCACGTTGAAAAGAGCTTTGTCTAAGCTCTTGGGTACTTTCCATGCGTCTGAGATTGAGAAAAGGTTGAAAATTAAAGGAGGAAATGAGTGTGTGCCGTTGGATTAGCTCCTAGATCTCACCCAGAATTCTTGAAGGAGGATAAGGGCATGACTGTTTATGCTCTGTGTATTTATGGCACCGTGTAATTTCCAAAGATCCAAGGTTATATGGATGATAAAGTGATAAAAATGTTCCTTCAAGTCGAACATGGTGTTAACCCTGTTATCTCAATTCTCGCTAAGACTATCCATTCTTTGAACCACATCTGAGTGTCTGGAAAAGGAAAGTTCATCGACTCCTCAACTCTTTTGTGTATTTGGATTCTCAACAATCTAAGATGTATGAAGACGAGGATCCCTATTGCAGAATTTGGAATGGCCAAATGGAATCTGCAGTTTCCCAAAAAAAGGGCTTGGCTCTCATACCTACCCAAGTTAAAAGATGAGGATGTTATTTGGAAAGCCCATTGGATGCCGTTAACACCAATGATCTACAGATGTGGTGATTTTCAATGGGTTCCGCTCCTGGGACCATAGGGTTGTACTAGTTATGCTCCGCTAATGGCACTCCGTCAATTATACATGGGACAGTTTGTACCCACCACACATGCTTTCAAGGATATTGAGGTTAGTTATGATTCTCAATAAATTGAACAAAAACTACAGCAGCTGATTGGAGCTTGGAAAATAACAACAAGGATGCGAAATGAGAAGAATCGTTGAACTGCACAAAGGAGTATGAAGCATGGCTTGAGAGTAGAAACGAAATAATTATTGCCTTACCAATTGAGGATGTGCCATCAGTCAAATCACTGAAAGTTCATCAAAAGATTGCTAAAAAGGAGGAGTTAGATGAGTTATATGAGGAGCGTCAAAAAGTTCTAGCCCTTTTGGAAGAAAACAGACGACTAGCAGTCGAGGTGAATTTTTCTGAGAAACACAAAATCGAAGCTGAAGAACGACTCAAAGAGTTAAGAAATAAGGTTGAGGATCAGGCGTATCTCAAGCAGAAAAACTCAGAGTTAGGAACTGACACTCGCCAATGGGGTAACAAAATTAGAAAGATGGCGGAAGACAATGAGAACTTGCGAGGGGTAATCTACGAACAAGAGGATCAAATCGTGAAGTTAGAGAGGGAAAATAAACTGGTACGAGAAATTCTAAAAGAGGTGAAGGGAACTGTTGATAAGAAAAATGCGTACATCGTCGAGTTAAAAGAGCAATATGACGCATTACGATGAACTGTTGATAATTTGCAAGTTGATTTAGAGAATCAGAAAGTTAAAAAGACTGAGTTAACAAATGATTCTGAAGAATTATTGAAAGTCATCGCAAGCCTTGAGCACCAAGTTAGATCTTATCAGAACGTGGCAGAGAAGTTGGCAAGAAACAATGACACTAATGTTGATATACTGAGATATGATTATCAGTTGCTACAACAAGAGTACAACTCGATTCGATAACAATCTGGGCAGGCTGTGGAATGGCTTAAAGGCATGGCTGTGAGAGCGGGCAATTTGGCAGAACAAGTTTCATTTTTTAGGGGAAATGTCTTGCCCATCCATCCTAATGGGGAGACCTTGTCTAAGTTTTTGGAAGAAGTCAACCGGGACTTGGGTCATTTTGGTCGTCTTGTATGAACTCATATTTCGAAGTAATGTAATTAACTTCTACATACTCAAATGTATTGGATGGCTCTACTAATTGAATGAAATTGATTACTTTAGAACTTTCACTTTGCGCAGTATCATTTCTCATGCATAAATTTATTCTCATTATTTCTTCTTTTTATTAGCAAAAATCTACATCTCATTACTTTATTTTTATTTATTTTTAAGAAATTTTCCAAAGATAGCTCGACAACTTCGACATCCCTATCGAACTCGAGCTCAATTTAGGGTCATGAACCATCAAGAAAGAGAGCAATCACGAGAGGAAATGAAGGAAGAGATTAGGGAGCTAAAAGAGAAAATGGCTAAAGTCCTCGAGCTCCTCAAAGGGAAAAGCCTGTTTTGAAAATACGCAAGGGGGCTCAATCATCACAAAATCAACTGCCAAACGATACTTCACTTTACCCTCCTGGGTTCACTCCAACCTATCAACGTCATCAGGTTGACCAGTTTTAGCATGCTTCACCACCAATTAATATCCAACATCATCCATTTCCAAATGTCCAGGAAATAATGCAGACAGGGAAAACTGGGTACAACCCATCTGCGATGGCATCTGGTCACAACCAAGCTTTCACTCCACAAGGCGAACTCGTTAATGAGCCAATCATCATAACCGATGTTGATGACCCAAAGATGCAGAAGCATATTACCAAGCCAAGTGATGACCCACGATCGAAAGATAAATTGGACTTTCTGGAGGAGAGATTACGTTCTATTGAAGGATCTGACGTATATGGTACCATTGATGCCACCCAATTGTGTTTGGTCTCTGATGTGAACATCCCACATAAATTCAAACTACCTGAGTTTGAAAAATATGATGGTAGTACGTGCCCCAGAAGTCACCTTATTATATACTGCAGAAAAATGGTTGCTTGTGCAAATGATAATAAGCTGCTGATTCATTTCTTTCAAGATAGCGTGATGGGGGCCGCATCTCGTTGGTATATCCAATTGGATAACCAACATATTCAGAGGTGGAAAGATCTAGCAGATGCCTTTTTAAGATAATATAAGTACAAGATAGACATAGCCCCTGATCGTTTGGACTTACAAAGGATGGAGAAAAAGCCTATAGAAGGCTTTAAAGAATATGGACAAAGGTTGAGGGACTTAGCTGCTCAGGTACACCCCCCATTGTAAGACAAGGAGATGGTTGGAATATTTATTAACACCTTGAGACCTCTATTCTATGACATGATGATTGGAAATGCTTCAAACAACTTCTCTGACATCATAGTGATCGGTGAAAGGATTGAGTATGGGATAAAGAATGGAAGAATTTTAAAAATCATATCAGATACATCGTCAGTAAAAAAGGGGCCTCCATTGAAGCGAAAAGAAGGGGATGTGCAGATGATCAATTCCGGGTACCCATCACAAGTTGTGAACCCGGGATCAGGATTTTCAAAGTATGGGGAAGGACCCAACTCTATGACATCATATGTGGCTAATACCTCGCAAATTTTGTACAATTATCACTCTCAACAATCAACATTTCAAAATAACCCAAGACCCGATTTCAGATCACCGGCTCACCAGTAAAATGTTGGTCAGGCTGATCAGCCTCTGAGGGAAAATAGAAATAATCAACGTTTTATCCAATATGATCTAATCCCCATGTCATATACAGAACTCTTACCTCAATTGATACGGAATAATCAATTGGTGTCAATTCCTTATGAACCTCTACAACCACCATACCCAAGGTGGTATGATCCGACTGCTCGCTGTGAGTATCATGCTGGGGCAGTGGGACATTCGACTGAGAATTGCACGGCATTAAAAGGTAGAATACAGGCACTCATCAAGGCTGGATGGTTGAATTTCAAAAAGGCTAATGGGAATCCAGATATCAATTCCAACCTTCTACCAAATCATGGGAATCCTGCCGTAAATGCAATTGAGGAATATTTTTCATATGGAAAGAGGGACGTGGAAGATGTGAGCACGTCAATGGAAACACTTTTCCATCTTCTTTCTAGAGCAGGGTACATCTACCCAAGACGCTCAGAGGATGAGTGTGTTTCTAGGAAGCCTATGCATGACTTCGATTGTTTGTTTCATAAGAAGGTGACGGGGCATACAATTGAGGAGTGTGCTGATTTTAAAAAGGAAGTGCAAAAGTTGTTGGATGTAAAAATAATTACAATAAGTCATAAAGGAGAAAGGGAATACCAAAAAGATGACTCTTTAGTCCTCATGATAACTAAAGAATCATCTGAAGTTAATGTTAAAATGTCATCCTATATCCCAAAACCTCTAACAATACATTACGAGGAAAAGTCAACTCACACCACTACATATTATGCTCCGATGCCTATCACCATTCAACTACCGATGGTACTGGGCACACTAGAGCTTTACATATATCCGTGAAAATGTAGGGATTATATTGTTGTAAAAGTATTGATTGATAACGGCTCATGTCTAAATGTAATGCCAAGATCCACACTAGCAAAGCTTCCAGTGGACGCAACACATATGCGGCCGAGCATGATGATAGTAAGAGAATTCGACGATACCCAAAGAGAAGTAATCGGAGACATAGAGATACATATTCGAATCGGACCATGCATATTCAATATTGTTTTTCAAGTGATGGACATAAATTCAGCGTACAGTTTCCTTTTGGGTCGACCATGGATTCACTCTGCTGGGGCAGTACCTTCTTCCTTACATCAGAAGCTGAAATTCATAATGGATCATAAACTCATTTGTATATATGGGGAAGAATACTTTTTGGTATCCAAGCCAGCCACCATGCCATATGTCGAGGTAGCAGAGGAAGCATTGGAGTGCTCATTTCGATCATTTGAGATTGTGAACACCACGTTTGTTGCTAGTGGGAAACCCTCTCCAACGCCAAACCTATCAAAAGCATCTCAGATGGTTGCAAGGTTGATGATCAAAGGGACTCAGGAGTGAGCATCAAGGCATAAATAAGTTAATTGATTGGGACAAGAATGAGCAAAGGTTTGGACTTGGATATAGACTGACCATGGCTGATTGGGACAAGAATGAGCAAAGAGGATTGCTAGGCTTGAAAATAGGGAATTCGATGTGGAAATGGCAATCATACCCCATATTTCTAAATCCTTTAGAAGTGGGGGAATTTCATTCGAAGAACCGGTTATAGTAGAGCAGTACAACCTTGAAGATGATATCGTCGAGCTTTCAATATCCACAATCCAGGGAAAATCATCAAGTTCAAGTAGAGAGGACTTGGTTTCTCGATACGATTCAGATCATGAACTTAACAATTGGGACGTCACCAAGCTACCAGTGCTTCTCGAGATTTTTCAAGAGTAATGTGTTCATGCCAAAATTCTAATGATTAGCCTATGTTCTCGTCTATTTCATGTCATCTCTTTGAATGAAAATCTAAAAACTTGTTTCGTCTCCTTTTGCTGATGATAAATATAATTCCAGTTCTTTTTCTTCTTCCTTTTATGTCTACTTTTTCCATTTCTGAAATGTTGTTCATACTCATGCATTGTTTATTTTTTTTATTTTTTTCCTTTGGCCTTCTTTTCATCCAATAATCCGATTCAGGTTCGAGAACGGTGATTTTGAAAACAAGAGCATAAGCAACAACTTTGACAATCTCATTCTTAGCGTAGAGTCAGGTGAAAGTGACGAGGATAATATCGAACCATCTCCAGAAATGTTAATAATGGTAAAGTCAGATGAAAAAATAACTCAACCATATCAAGAGTTAATGGAGGTGATAAATTTGGGATTGGAGAGAGAGACGAAAGAAGTCCAAATCGGCACTTCTATGACAAGCCAAGGCCGCCGAGAATTAATTGACTTACTCAAAGAGTATATTGACGTCTTTGCATGGTCTTACCAAGATATGCCAGGTCTAGACACTGATATCGTGGTTCATCATTTGCCACTTATGCCCGAAAGTAAACCAGTGCGACAAAAAAGGAAAATGAAACCAGAAATGCTGGTACAGATCAATGAAGAAGTTAAAAAGCAAGTGGATGCGGGTTTTCTAGAAGTAGAAAAATACCCTGAATTGGTTGCTAACATAGTCCCAATGCTGAAGAAAAATGGGAAAGTAAGGGTGTGGGTCGATTATAGAGATTTAAATCGGCCAAGCCCCAAGGATAATTTTCCATTGCCCCATATCGATGTCTTAGTAGATAACACTGCAGGACATTCAACCTTCTCTTTCATGGATGGTTTTTCGGGGTGTAACCAAATCAAAATGGCTCCTGAAGACCGTGAAAATATGACTTTTATAACTTTGTGGGGTACATTTTGTTATAAGGTTATGCCATTTGGTCTGAAGAATGTAGGGGCAACTTACCAGCGGGCAATGGTAACATTGTTTCATGATATGATGCATAAAAAATCGAAGTGTACGTTGATGATATGATTGCCAAATCACATCAAGGGGAAGATCATATGGTCACTCTACGAAAACTATTTGGACGGTTGAGAAAGTTCCAGTTAAAGCTTAACTCGATAAAATGTACATCCGTAACGTCTTCAGGGAAACTACTTGGTTTTGTCGTGAGTAAGGAAGGAATAAAAGTTTACCCTGATAAGGTTCGAGCCATCATTGATATGCCGCCACCTCAAACTCAAAAGGAAGTTAGAGGTTTCTTGGGGAGATTAAATTACATAGCTCGTTTCATCTCACAGCTAACTGCAACTTGTGAACCTATCTTTAAACTTCTCCATAAAAGTGATACAGAAGGATGGAATGATGATTGTCAAATTGCTTTTGAGAAGATCAAGCAATACTTACAAAATCCTCCTATACTTGTTCCTCCAACTCCAGGGCATCCACTCATTTTGTATCTTACAGTAACAGAAAAATCAATGGGTTACGTACTTGGTCAGCATGACGCTTCTAGAAGGAAAGAACAAGCAATATACTATTTAAGCAAAAGGTTCACAAATTATGAGGCTAATTATTCGATGTTGGAGAAAACTTGTTGTGCATTGGCCTAGGTTGCTCATCGGCTTAGACAATACATGTTATACCACACCACTTGGTTAATTTCAAATATGGACCCTATCAAGTATATCTTTGAAAAGCCGTCACTTTCTGGACGGATTGCTAAATGGAAAATGTTACTCACAGAATATGATATTGTCTATGTCACGAGAAAGTCAATAAAAAGAAGCGTACTTGCTGATTATCTGGTAGATCAACCAATGCAAGATTATGAGCCTATAAAGTTTGATTTCCCTCATGAGAGTGTTTCAGTCATATTCAAAAATGAAAAAGAATATGCAGACCCAGAATTGTGGACAATGTTATTTGATGGTGCATCTAATGATGTAGGACATGGAATTGGGGCAATCCTCATATCACCTAAAGGAAAAAATTTTCCATTCACGGCAAAACTATGCTTTGACTGTACAAATAATGTGGCAGAATATGAGGCATGTTCCATGGGAATTCAAGCAGCTTGTGATATGAAGATAAAGAAGCTTCAAGTGTACGGAGATTCTCTATTGGTGATACGATAACTAAACGGAGAATGGGAAGCTAGAGACTCTAAGCTAATACCTTATAAAAAACATGTCACTAAGTTAAGTCGAACTTTTGAAATGATCTCATTTGACCATATACCCAGAGAGAATAATCAAATAGCATATGCGCTGGCAACTCTAGCGTCCATGTTTGCTGCAAACTTTAAGGAGGAAATTTAACCCATAAAAATTGAGAAGCGAGATTTTCCTGCTCACTGTATAAGCATTGAAGAAGAGCCAGACACAAGACCTTGGTATTACGACATCAAACAGTATATAAAGATTGGAGAATATCCATCCAAAGCTTCTAAGAATGATAAACGCACTATTAGAAGATTGTCCATGGGTTTCTTCTTGAATGGTGAAATACTCTACAAAAGAAACCATGATATGGTGCTCTTAAGATGTGTTGATGCAAGTGAAGCGAATCAAATCATAGAGGAAGTTCATGAAGGAATTTGTGGAGTTCATGCTAATGGATATATGATGGCCAAACAAATCTTGAGAGCAGGATATTATTGGTTAACTTTAGAATCTGACTGCATCAAGTACGCCAGGAAATGTCATAAATGTCAAATTTAAGCAGATAAAATTCACGTACCCGCATCCCCTTTACATGTAATGGCCGCGCCTTGGCCGTTCTCTATGTGGGGCATAGACGTCATTGGTCCCATCACACCCAAAGCCTCAAACGGGCATCGTTTTATTTTGGTATCTATAGATTATTTTATCAAATGGGTGGAGGTAAGTTCTTATTTGAATGTAACCAGAAATGCGGTTGTTAAGTTTATTACAAAGGAGATAATTTGTCGATATGGTCTACCTGGAAGGATCATCACAGATAATGGGACAAATTTAAATAACAAGATGATGAAAGAATTATGTGAGCAATTCAATGTTAAGCATCATAATTCATCTCCTTATCGTCCGAAAATGAACGGAGCAGTGGAAGCAGCCAATAAGAACATAAAAAGGATCATAGAGAAGATGAAGGAGGTTTATAAAGATTGGCATGAGATGCTCCCATCTGCACTGCATGGGTACCGCACATCAGTCCGAACATCAACTGGGGCAATGCCATTCTCTTTGGTATATGGCATGAAAGCGGTCCTTCCAATTGAGGTGGAAATTCCCTCCCTCAGAGTCTTAATGGACACGAAATTAGAAGAAGCAGAGTGGGTATAGACACGACATGAGCAAATGAATTTCATCGAGGAAAAAAGATTAACTGCATTATGTAGAGGGCAATTATATCAAAGAAAAATGATGCATGCATATGGCAAAAAATTACGTCCCCGATGTTTCCGAGAAGGAGACTTGGTGTTAAAAAAGATATTCCCATATCAAAAGGATCACCGGGGGAAGTGGACCCCAAATTATGAAGGACCTTTCATTGTCAAGAAGGCTTTCTCGGAAGGAGCTCTCATGCTAACAAACATGGATGGAGATTATTTATCGCACACGATTAATTCTGATACAGTCAAGAAGTACTTCGTTTGACCACTCTAAGTATGGGAAAAATGAAGTTAAAAAAATGTTAAAAAGAAAATAAAGCTGTCTCGAATACTGGAGAAATTCTTCTTACATTTTTTTTTCTTCTTTTTCCAAACCATCGTTTGTAAACATTGTTCATCATCAATGAAGAGCCTTTTTTCTTCTTTCTTTCCCAGTTGACAAATACATATACTTCATCTTCTCTTTATTTCCACTATTTCTTAGTCCTCTCAGTTCTAAGATATCATTAATTACTCTTGAAATAACTCAGAAGCATAAACTTGGTTAGTTGAAAGCTAATTGAAAAAAATTAGAACTAAGAAAGGTGATCTGATTGCAAAGTAAAATCTAAAAAGTCATCACGAGAAAGGTCAATATGCGCGTGACAAAAGCTAAAGCTCAATTGGAGGGTTACCCAATTAGAAGTACAGTAGAGAAGCAGAGAAATTACTCACCACTGACATGGAGCCAAATACCGGGGCATAAACTAATAAATAAGGATGTATCATTTTCCTAAAAATATGCTCTATACTTCATTGTGAGTCTGTGATCCTAGGCCAAGTGATTGTTCTAAAGGGTGTTGGATATGGCTAAAAATCATCATATAATTTTCTTATAAAGGTTCACAATCATACATAGCATGCATGCATTCAAAATCACTACTTTACATTTATATTCAAGAATTACAATGCATAGACATACACCACATTAGTTGTTCTGACAAATCCAGGTGCATGAATCACTTAATGATATTCTTTCAAAATTCACACATGACTTTTCAACATTTAAAGCATGCATTATTCTAGCTTTTGTTATCATGAGACTTGCATAAGTCAACTTCAACATCAATTAATATGGTTAACAATGATTAATGAGGGAATGAAAGAAAAAATGGTAATTAGTAGACTACGTAGTCAAAAATAAAAAAAATGGACATATTTATGTTTAAAAAAATCTATTGTTTGTTTTTCATTTTTTTCTTTCATTTATTACATGATATTGTTTTTACTTTATGCTTGCATTATTGTTTTTTTATGCATGTTTTATATAATCTCAACATTTTATGTTTTCTATAATTTGACATTCTATAACTTATCTCTATCCTTTTACTTCCCTTTTGTTGTAATTATTAACATTTATTTCCTTTACATGTTTATTTATTTAGCATTCTTGTATCGTCATGCTTATAATGCGATTCTTGCATTATTCCCTTATTATTATAATTAATGTTCATGTATGTGTGGATTATAATTTTAACAATTAGATTTAGATTTTGTTACTTCCATTAATTAATTTTCACAAAACAAAGCTGACGATGGACTTTGAGATTTTCGGGATACCGAAATTCTCGAACTACTGAGCTGAGGAGTTATTCTTGGGATACTAAGATTAACTCTAATAATGCTTTGATTTAAAAAGATATAAGAATACAAAAAAATAATTTTCCAATGGTCTTTGAACCACCCATTAAAAGTAATTTATTTTGTTCATTTCTATGATACAAAATGCATCAAATGGGACATTCAAAAATGAATATCTTTAACCTTTGCCTTAAAATAAAAAATTGGATAGCATTTGATAAAATTTGGTAACCATTTAATAATGGGTGTTGTGGGGTGCTAATATCTTCCCCACACGCAAACGACTCCCGAACCAACTTTGAGTTTTCGTAGACCAAAATTTTCATATTAAAATTGGATGACCAATCACACCCTAAAATGATTGATGGCGACTCCAAATTTCTCTTTTCCTTCAAAAAATAAATTTTTTAATCGCCGCTCCGCGTCGCACGCACGTTGCGACAGGATGAAAAGAAAAGGTTAAAATGTGAAACATACCCCTGCAGTTTACCAAAATGTAAAGTATACCTCTAAAACTTATTTCGAAATTTTATACTCCTATAGTTTGAGAAACTTTAAAATACACCATCTATTAAAAATTTTCATTAAAAAAGACACTAAAACGCACATGACACATTGCTAACTTCCCTTAACGGAAGTTACTGCTAGTGTTAGGTAAGTTAACTTCTATCTTTTATCATAAGTTTAACTTTGTTATTTTCTTTTATTTTAATAGTTTACTATTATTTTGTCTCATTGCAAGGGGAGAGAGGAACTATTCAGAGAAGAAAAATGGGGAGAACAAGGTAAACCTTGGGTTTAAAATTGGAGGATAAAGAGGCTAAATTTCTTCAATTTTGTTAATGATTCTCTTCAGGTAAGTCACGTTCTTTACTTTTTTGTGTTTATTTTGTCTTGATTTTGTGATTTTCAGGTTTGTCGAGTTCCAATTGTCATTTCGAGATTTATTTTGTCTTGATTTTGTGTTTATTTTGTTCTAAAATTTATAATTTCGGGGTTTAACGAGTTCCAGTCGTGATTTTGGTGTTTGTCTTGAGTTCCAATTGTGACTTGGAGGTTCATTTTCTATTTCTTTTGTGTTTATTTTGTCTTACTTTTTCTTGATTTTGTTCCACATTTTCTCGAGTTACTATCTTTTTGTTGAGTTTCAGTTTATTTGTCGAGATAATTTTTTTGCTATTGTTGAGCTCCCCACATTTTTTTGTTTATTGTTTTCCCGACATGGTGTGACCACTTGTCCCATGAATGTGGTTTGTTTGTCCAGGATCAATGTGGTCTGTTTATCCACATTTTGTTTTGATTATTTCCTATGCCCTAACTCCTAAACCAATAGATATTGTTAATAAATAAAATTCTTTGTTTTGTCACTGTAGGTGAAAAGGACAATAAATGTTGTGGAAATCGGGGACATAACACTAGCGATTTATTGTGGTAGCATGTTTGAGTATATTTTGAATATACACATGCACCTGCACTTGCATCCCTACATACTTGACTTAATGAACCTTCTATTGAGGAAGTTGATGATAATGATAGTAGGTCTAGTGAAGTGTTGGAAGATTTTAGTGAGCCAAAGAATGGAGTAGTGATAATGAAGACTTGTTTGTCAATGTAAGTTAGATTCACATAAAATGATTTAAACCGATGGTTTGATTGTAAGAGTCAAAATAATGACAAATGAAAAGGCAAAGAAGAAGTTATTGATGTGCCTAGCGTATTTAAACCAAAGTATGACACCGACCAACTACTAATGCACGGATTAGTATTAATTGAGCAAAGATTCAGTTCGAATTTCATTAATAAAGATATTGGTATTATTAGAAATGATTTCTTAATTACTACTGCACGTTTGATAAATAAATTATTTCACATAAAACCAATAGTTCCAATGATATATGATACTGAAGTAAATATTGAATTACAAAGGGATAGTAAAAAGTTAAAGTCTAACTCAATCGAGCTAACAAATATGTGGCACTTACGTCTTGGCCACACCAGCCTGGACAAGATTAAAAGACTTGTAAGAGATTGTCCATTGTGAATTTTAACTGTGGGATCACTACCCACAAGTGAATCCTATATAGAAGGTAAAATGACCAAGAGACCCATTTCAGCGAAGGGTGAAAGAGCCAATCAATGCCACGAACTCGTACATAGTGATGTATGTGGGCTATTGAATATCCAAGTAAGAGGAGGTTATGAATACTTTGTAACTTTCACTGATTACTACTCATATTTTGGACATGTTTATCTAATATACCAAAAGTCTGAAATATTTGAAAAGTTCAAAGAGTGCAAGCTTATGGCCGAAAAGCAATTAGAGAAATAAATCAAAACGCTACGTTCTGATCGTGATGGAGAGTACTTGATAGGAGAGTTCGAAGACTTTTTTAAGGAAGAATGTATTCTTTCTCATCTTATAGCACCTGGCACTCCAGAACATAATGGTGTATCAGAGATAAAGAATCAAACTTTGTTAGATATGGTTATATCCATGATGAGTTACTCATACCTCCTAGATTCGTTCTAGGGATATGCCTTGGGAACAACAATATACATTCTTAACCAAGTTTCATCAAAGACCGTGCCTGGTACGTCTTATGAAAGATGGAACGGATGAAAGTCGTTCGTAAACCACCTTACAATATGAGGATGCCCAGCACATGTTCTGAAACCGAAGACAGGCAAGTTGGTTAGTCAATCAGAATTATGCATGTTTGTAGTATATCCCAAATGAATGAAGGGGTATGTCTTTTATAGTCTGACTTGAAGAAGACTATATAAGAAGTGTGAAGCCGAGAAGCATTCTTGTGCTAGAAGAATTATTGAGTGGGAGGACACCGACTTCCCAATCAAGAACTATTTCTGATTCAATTATGGAAGAACCGCAGCAGGAGCCAAAGCCTATGGAACCTCGACGTAGTGGGAAGGTTGTGAGACAACCTGACAGGTACATGTCTTATGAAGATTCCTTAACACCAGTCTCAGATAAGGATTATTATGAACCTGTCTCCTACTCATATGTCATGGTTGGTTCTGAAGCAAATCTATGGTAAGAATCCATGAACGTTGAGATACAATCGATATACTCAAACAGAGTCTGAAAACTTGTAGATCCTCCTAAAGGGGTAAACCCCGTAGGGTGTAAATGGATTTATAAGAAAAAGAGAGGTCTGAATGGAAATGTGGAAACATTCAAAGCTAGGCTAGTAGCCAAGGGCTATACCCAAAAGGAAGGTATTGACTATGAAGATACCTTCTCGCCGGTGGTCATGCTTAAATCCATCTGAATTCTCATATCCATTACTACTACCCTCTATTATGATATCTAGCATATGGATGTCAAGACTACTTTTCTGAATTGCAATATTGAATAGCGCAATTATATGGCTCAACCAGACGAGTTCATGGCGAAAGGCCAAGAGGGCAAGCGTCCCGATCGTGGAATATCAGTTCGACGAAACTGTCAAGAACTTTGGTTTTGAGCAGTTAGTGGATGAACCTTGTGTATATAAGCTGATACATGAAGGGAATGTGGTTTTTCTAGTTTTGTAATGTAGGAAAATTATCTGATGTCAAGATTTAGCTTGCAAAGCAATTTGATATGAAAGATCTTAGAGAAGCTATATTTGTCCTAGGTATTCAGATCTTTCATGATTGGAAGAACAGACAATTGGCACTCTCTCAAGCAACTCATATTGATATGGTGATCGATCGCCTCAGTATGCAAGACTCCAAGAAAATATATCTTCCTTTCAGGCATGAAGTCAGCCTCTTCAAGGAGCAGTCTCCTAAGACTCCCCAAAAAGAGGAAGACATGAGAAAGATTTCATATGCATAATCCGTAGGAAGTCTCGTGGGCGATGCTTTGCACTAGGCTAGATGTTTACTACGTCGTGGGTGTAATGAGTTATTTCTAATCTAATATTGGAATCGGGCATTGAAATACCGTCAAACATATCTTTAAGTATCTTAGGAGAACAAGGAACTATATGCTTGTGTATTCAAATATTGACCTGAATATGACGGGGTATACTGATTCCAACTTCCAAGTAGACTAGGATTTTAGTATGTCCACTTCAGGATCGGTGTTCATCCTGAACGGTGGAGCAATTGTATAGAGAAGTATCAAGCAATCTCGCATTGCTGATTCTTCCATGGAAATTGAATATGTGGTAGCTTGTGAATGTGCAAAGGAGGTTGCATGGCATAAAAAGTTCTTGAAGACTCTAGAAGTTGTTCCAGAAGTTGACAAGCCCATAACACTTTATTGCAATAACAGTGGGGCTGTAGCGAATTCAAAGGATACAAGAAGCCACAAAATATCCAAACATATAGAGCATAAGTACCACCTGATTAGAGAAATTGTCCAGCATGAAGATGTTGTAGTAACACACATATCAACAGTCAATAACCTAGCAGATCCAATCACAAAGACTTTAAGTAGTAAAGTTTTTTATGGTCATTTGGAGGGTATGGTGATACGAGATTGTTGAAATTATGTCCATAAAGTAAGGTGTAATAATGATTTATGATTATTTAGTTATTTCTCTGACATTTTGTATTACTGAATTTAATGAAAGAATGAAAGTTTTTCTATAATTAAAGTGTGTTTATAATTAACTCAAGTCCTGTAACTATTATCAACGTTAGAAGAGTAAAGACAGATGGGACTTCCAGATAAACTCTTCTGAAATAGTTCAGAATGTTATTCGTAGCCTTAGGATTGACTGGGCAATCGAGTCTGATTATGACTGTTAGGTTCAACCAAATGATGTTAATCTTGGAGCATGGGAGTGGAGACAATGACGGTTGACCTAAGCATGTTGTGGAATACGTTGAATAGACCAGTAACCAATTAGTTTAGAGCAAAATCATTTATCTAGCTATAAATCTAATTGTTACACCTATAAGGGTATTTTCATAATTAATTTAATCATGGGGTGAATATGAAGCTTGATTTAGTTAGTTACAATCTTTGATATGCCAAAGGAGTGAGTTCAAATTGCCGGACAATACATTAGTTGTTGGGATCGTGATTCCACTATGTTAGAGTTGTGTGATTCGCAGATAAGAAAATTCATGGCGAGATTGCAAATGCAACAATATCACCTTATGCTTTATTGATGGGTGTGTGAATAAATTAACTTGATGAAATAAATCATTGAATAAGACATAGTGAATTGTACGAGACAATTCAATGTTATATCTTTCATATTCACAGTTAATAAAGGAGTTAAAGAAATAATAACTAGAGGGGTAAAATGATAATTTTATATTCCTCTCTTGTTACTAATATTCACGAAGGATAATATTTTAAAATATTATGTGGACTATGAAATAAAAGAGTTTATTTGCACCAACAAAAAATGCAGCGGCATGAATCGAGAGTTGATTCGGTATCGGACTTATAGTGGAGTTGTATGAGTATTTTAGCCCTATAGCTTTATTGATGTAGGTTCATTCTGTCTCGAGATTAGCTCATAATGACATGAATGAAAAATATCAGTTGGACCAAAAACGTATTTTGGACCGATGTATATTTTCCGAATCCATATGTGATGGGTGTTGTCACTTAATTAGTGAAGAGTAAGTAATTAATGTTCAAATTAATTAATTGGATTGATAGTAAATAAAATAAATTAATTCATTAATTGATGGAGATCAATTTAATTGATGAATTTGGACACAACATTGACTCTAGGGAAATATACAATTTTTGACAATAACATTAGGGGGTGAATTTTTGGTAATTTAATATATAAGGGTATATGTGCAAATTCTGTAATTATTATATAAGGGTGGCAATAAGGTTGCATCCCCAAAACCTAACACAGTGTGTGATTACACAAAATAGAGAAAACACGGTTTCTCTCCCTCCCCCTAGTTGCCGCCGAAATACACAGAGGAGAATGAAAAAACTTATTTTTCTTCTCTAATTGTTACTCAATTCATGATCAACATCTGATTGAGATATATTTCTGAATCCTACGAGTAGTTGTTGGTGTAAAAAATGGTTCGAGTTCTACAAAGAACGAAGAACACAAAGACAATCAATAAGATTCCACCAAGTCAGAAATTCTCCAATACAACATAAGGTATAAATCTTTTCTACCTCTATTGAATACATTTAATTGAGTATGCATAATCGTAAGTATGATTTAATATTTAATATGATTAAATGGTTGATGTGAAATTTTTTTATTTTCAGCCCACGAACCGTTCGTGGTTCATTGATTTTTTCTCAAATTTTAAAGCTTGATCCAACAAAAAAGGCGTTGAGGTATTATGCCATTCAACACAATTTTGATTACCATTTCACAAAATGATAGAAGTAGGGTCACTACACTATGAATGGGAAGAATTGTGGATGGAATTTATGCATCCCTTACTCAAAAGGAAGAATCATTTCAAATTAAGACCTTCACTCCTTAGCATACTAATTGTGCTAAAAAAGCAAGGACAAATAGAAAGGTCACATTAACTTGGATAGCGAATAGGTATTTAGAATTTACTTGTGACTCGCCTAATATGGATTTATCGATGTTGAAAGGTTTGATAAGAGATAATCATGGAGTCATTGTGTCCTTTGGTAAATGCTGTGGGAGGAAGAGAAAAGCATTGGATAAGATTTAAGGGTGTACAGTGAAGCAATATAAGAAAGTGTGTGATTATTGTGAAGCCATAAAAAATTGAATCTGGGAAGTACCATTGGAGTGAAAGGAGAGAACTTGTTGTTTCAAAGAATGTATGTTTATTTGGATGCGTGTAAAAGGGAATTTCTTGATGGATATAGACCGATTATAACCGTAGATGGTTTTCATTTGAAGTCTAATTTTGAGGGTCATTTCTTTCTCCGACTAGGAAAGACGCAAACGATAATATCTTCACAATGGCTTATGTTGCTCTAGAGTCAGAAAATAAGGAGACATGCACTTGGTTTTTAAGAAATTTACTTCATGACATAGACACATGGGAGGAACTTACTTGTACTATAATGGCAGATGAACAAAAGTTACTTTTAAAAGCTCAATGTGCAGTGTTATGAATACTTCTATTATTTTTTACAAGTTGATTGTACTAGTGCTTCTATTTTTGTTTGGTTTATGAGAAATTATTAAGGAGTTGATGCCCAAAGCTAATCATAGGATTTGTGTTAGGCATTTATGTGCGAATTTGATATTGGAAGCAAGGGACAACCCCATTATGACAATGATTGGAGATGATAAGAAGAAATCTTATGAAGAGGTTTCAAGAAAAAAAATGGATGGAATGAGAAAATTAAAAGTGTCTATTTGTCTAGGATTCAAAAGAAGGTTAATGTGGTTAAGGAAGATGCAACGAGTTGCATTGCGTACGAAGGAGGAGATGGATTGTATGAGACGCAAAGAAATCAATTTCAAGTAGTAGTTCTAGGAAGAAAACGGAACGTTGTTGATTTTGTGATTTAGAAATATATGTGTGTGTGTGTGTTTTATGGTGGTGGTCTAAAACTTATTTTGTGATAGTTTGAAACTTATTTCGAGATTATTGAAATTGATTTTGTGAGTATGAAACTATGTCCATGGTTTGTATTAGGTTGCTAGGATGTGAAGTTTTTGATAAACAATGATGTGAATTGGTAGAATGTGTTTACATGTTGAAAGAATTTGTGAATGGTCGAAACAAGGAGCAACTGCTTTTACTTTTCTTAAATTTGGATTTGATTCATTATAATTGAGCTAGGCTTTGTTCCATTATCTTCCATTTTGTTTGAATTTGGATAGTGCCAATGTGAACAAACTTAATAAAGACTAGGGAGAACTACACAATGGCCCATTTGGACTATCCATGTAGCAAAATGTTCAACCCTAAGTTTTTTGTAAAAAGGTCGAAAAAGTCTAATGAATAAGACAAAATTATCAATCGATCTCTGTGATTTTTTGCAAGGATACACGCTTTATCATGTAATGCTCGCGCACTGCACGAGTAATTTTTTTTAAATATTTACTTCTACTCATGCAATGAGTTAGCACACTACACGAGTAAATTTTTTTTTAATATTTTACTTTTACTCATGCAGTGTGCAGGCGCACTGCACGAGTAAAGTAATAATTAAAGGTGTCTTTTATATTTTTTTTAATATATTTTTTAGATATTTGAACATTTTTTAAAATAAAAATCTATTACCTTAGTCGATTACAATAAATGATGATCTTGGACATAGAGCCAAGACACTGGTTATTAATTATCCATGTGATCAACGAAATGTAAACAATTAAGAAAAAATTATTCGTACATGGTAAATAAAATTTTTTACACCATGTACATAATTGAAGTACAACACACTAATACATTTTCCATTAGCTGTTGCAATATGTTGAGAAATTAGATGGAAGTATATGCATGAATGATAAATAGATGAAGATGATCTCGTGGAGATGGTTGGAAGAAATTTTAAGTACTTGATTTTCTTTCGATTTATCAAAAAATAATAAACATCTAATTTTTTATAATAAAAATTTAATCAACGCCATGATAAAAAAAGTTAACAAAAACATTTTTATTCACATCAAGTTTATATTTTACTTAAAATCATGTAACTCATCGTGTAAACTTATCATGTACATTATGTCCATCTTTTATTTACATTGTGTCAATAATTTACATATAACATATGAAAATACTGAGAGCGCAACCACACCATTTTCCCGTCCAACAAAACTCAAAATACTGGTAGGAAAGTACACAAAAGAACTACATATATTACACAGCAAATAAAATAAACTTAATGTTCAAAAAAGATGGATCCCAAAAAGATCTATCAAAATAAAAGAAAAAAATGAAAAACTTCATCTTTGTCACCAACCTAAATGTACACCTAGCAGGCACCGCCTATCTTCTAGTCTCACAATAAGCAAAATTCACACATTCTGATCTTCACAATGAAATCCAATCTGAAATCAAACATAACTCGAAAACTTACCTACCAAATCATGATCTCACGTGTGAAAGAGTAGAGTACTCGAACTTGAGAGAAAGATGAAGGTCATAGGCCACGCTCGTCGAGCTCAGAATAGAGCTTTAGTTTTTCACGAGCTTAGATCGAAGCTTCCAAGACTAGATCAGAGCTTTCTTTTTCCGCGAGTTCAAATCGAAGCTTTTGTCCTCACCAGGTCATATCGGTGCTTTCATCTTCCACGAGCTCAGATCGTAGCTTCTAAGCTCGAGCTTGGGATTGATTCGTCCATGATCATCAAAGCTGGGTGTTAGGCATTTCCAAAGGCTCCAATGGTTCAAAAATATTAGATTTATGGTTCAACATTCTAGGGTTTCTTTTCTTTAGAGCTAAGCGTAGAGAGAGAGTAAATGATGATATAAAAGAACAAAGTCGGAAAACAAAATAGGTTTTCAAAAGTCAATTTAAAAATGGCCATATCTGCAAATAAATAAATAAAAATGGACATTTATGTACAATGACCTTCAAAACATGATGAAATGTATAATTTTCACATAAGACTATGGTCAATTACATAAATATTGAGTTTGAAGATGCATAGACTAGAGTTTTAGCTAGACACATATTAGTAGTTGAGCCATTAATTACCCGGAGAAAAACCCCACTACCAGTTTTGATGATGAACTTATAATTTATGGACGGCTCAATTACAGAATAATACTACATATTAGGAAGATGTGTTAAGCGTTATCTTGTGGCATGAATTCCATGATTGTTAATACTAATACATAATACAAACTGAAATACTAATACTAATGCATAATCAACCCATAAAAGACCAACAAACCTATTATTCGTACATGGTAATAAACCAAACCCATAAAAGACCAACAAACTCATAGTTAAAATTCATCTCTTTCTATGCGTTACGACCTTAGCCTCTAACTCATTAATATCACTCTTAATAACTCACTAATCACATTCTTAGGGTTATCATGAACCAGAGGGTCATCCCACTCAAAGTATCTACAATTCACATTCTAAAGTTTCCACAACAATAAAAACTTGGTTCGTAGTTTTTTGAAAAAAAATTAATGGAGTATTTGATCTCCAGTGGCAACGCTAAACTACTTCATCACCGGATCTTGAGCATGCGAAGGAAGCCATTTTTATCTACCAATACCTTGAAAAAATATTTGAAGCTACTGGGAGACAAAAAACAAAGATGTCCAGTGGTGAAGAAGAGAATGGAAGTGAAAAATGAAGGTCTAAACAATGGGGGGAAGAAGAGAGTTATTTATATAGGCAAACAAGTGATAAAAATGGAGCGAAATTAAGCGAATGGAGGAAAATAATGGAGGTATTTCTCTCTTTTTGGTGGGAATGAAAAGGGTAAAAAATGAAGTTAATTTTTCGTGAGTTTTGACAAAAAATAACGTCGTAGAATGATGTATTTTGAAGTTTCTCAAACTTCAGAGCTATAAAAATGCGTAAAAAAAGTTTAGATATATTTTGCATTTGGTCAAAAACATTATTAGGACTTCTTTTAATTGGACTTTTGCGATTTTCATTTTTTTTTTTGGGTTTATAAGGTTTTTCGGTTTTTCATTTTTCAAGTAATTGCACCAAATATACAAGTTTTGAAAGTCAATTTAGGAAATATTAGTTTTTCAAATTTTAGGTAAATAGATAATTTTTCTTGTCACGTCATCAACCATCTGTTGACAAAATTATAGTTTGATGATTTTAACCTTGAATATACTTATTTCGTAATCTGATTTGGTGGGCACTTTTAATTAATTAAAAATTTGATAATTAATGGTTTTTAATTTAAATATTATTTCATTGATTTTCATTTCAATTACAGAATACATAGGTTGTTAGGAGTTCTATTACACATATACAAATAGCATACCATCTAATTATCTTATTTCCTTTATGAGGGAGAAAGAAAAGTAAGGAACCCGCAAATATTGGCAAAACTACAACTATTGTTAACCAAGGAAATTATTCGTAGCAAAAACAAGATACATTTGAACTAGAAAAACTCATGCTCGAAAATAAATAAATTATAGGACAATTAATGATTGATTTATTTTCTTTAATATCAATTAAAGTTTGTTAACGAAATCTTATTTCAAATTAATGATATTATCAATACCTCTGATATACCCGAAAAATTACTAGTATATGAAATTTCAAAATTTGAACGGTTATGTTAAATCAGTATGTTTCTTGTTGAACCGTTATGGTAAATCAAATTTCAAGTCGGTATATTATCTATATACCTTTGATATACCTAAAAAATCATCACACACAATATATAGATTAAGCATTACAAATTTCGAATATTGAGAATTAATTACATGTTTAATTTTAGCATATGTCAAATCGGTATGTCATTTATATACCTCAGATATATCCAAAAAATCATCAAACACACCATATATAGATTAGATATTTCGAATTTGAAGCATTAATTACATCATTAATTCTTGCATCTTTTAAATCGGTATATCATCTATATACCTTTGATATAACCAAAAATCTTTTATATACCCAAAAACTCATCAAACACACCATATATATATTAGGTATTTCAAATTTTAAATTTTGAGCATTAATTGCATCCTTAATTTTAGCATCTTTGAAATCGGTTTATCATCTACATATATCTGATATACCCGAAAAATCATCAAATACACCATATATAGATTAGGTATTTCAAATTTCAAACTTTTGAGTGTTATGGGGATTCTCAGACTACCAATCGCACGGCACCACGTGGTATGCCATAGTAGAAGTTTCTACTTAACCTCCAAGGAGAGGAATTGGATAGCTAAGCTCCTAAAAGGGAAGGAACCGACCTAATTGGGTCAGCCTCCAAAGGAGCTTGGGAAACATTGACCAACGTGAATTAGAAGGCTCTGAGGGGAAGGTCTAGCGCAGTAGCTCTGCTAGCCCTGTGATATGCATCATCATTATTTATCGAAATTAGCGCTCCACGTGACGCTTTCCCATTTGCAACATGCACTAAGTCACTATTATGAAATGTCGAGTCAGCCACCAAATGGTTGCATCCACCGCATCTGGAACAACTAAAGGAAAATCGATATTTAATGCACGTCAGCTCGGGGGACAAAGGCATTTAATTCCACCCCCAGCTCATCATTTCAACAAAGGCATTCACCTCGCCCGAAGCGTATTTGACACGCATCCCTCTCCCAAAGCCAGGTATAAATACCCCCTCAATAGACAATGTAA
The DNA here is from genome assembly GCA_003255025.1 of Datisca glomerata. Classification (NCBI taxonomy): domain Eukaryota; kingdom Viridiplantae; phylum Streptophyta; class Magnoliopsida; order Cucurbitales; family Datiscaceae; genus Datisca; species Datisca glomerata. The sequence goes on from QANY01007889.1 coordinate 1,199,298, forward strand.
GGCACGTAACTTTCTCATAAAAGAAACTCTGCCAAATTTTCTTCGAGGTATTGACTTCGACATCAGAGGCTCTTCGAAGAGGAAACCACCCCCGGTTCTCTTCGTCTTTAGAGTTATTCCTTTGTGTTGTGTATATTTTTGGCAGAGGATCCCTACGTGGAAAAGAGATAGCATGCCACCTCACGACAGAGATTTTCGATAACAACAGTTGGCGCCTTCTATGGGAATTCACCAACAAAGCCACCTACCCCCTTCTGAACACTTGAAGTTGCTCACTCCATGAAGGCATAATGAGCCTAGCATCCTCATCTCATCCAAAGAAATTCATAACGATTTGGAAGTAGAAGGAGGACCCATCTTCCTCTTTGCCGAGAGAAGAACCTCCCACCGTCTCTTTGGTCATGCTGCGAAAAAAATAGAATCAGTGAGTTCTCCCTCTAAGGCGGTCAGGAAAATGACAAGAGAGATGGTGACCCTCACTAACGTTGTTGCAGCCTCTTTCCAACAAGGCCCTTCCCAGTTACCCACGGATGCTACCTCAGAAAGAAAAAAGAATCGTCGACCGGGTCATCCCACGATAGGATAGCCAAGGAGGATGACCATCTGGGAAAAGGCAAGGTGGCCCCCTACGTGGAAGAATGAACTAAAGGAGGGAGGGATCCCTCTACTAAAACCACCAGGGACACGAAAGTGACAAACCAAACTAGTGAAAGCTCAAGTTCGTGGACCGAGATACATATGCTCTGGCTGTAGGTAGAGGAGCTAAGAAGGGAGTGAGGGAAAACTGTCAGGGCCTCCGTCAAGACCCTTCTGGGGCAGACCGAGTCCCTATTTTTCAGAGGAAATCTAGCAGGCCAAACTTTCCAAAGTTCAAGATGCCCCCGATCGTCAAAGACATCGGAGGCTCTTCAACAAGGAAACCATCCCCGGTTCTCTTCGTCTTTAGAGTCCTTCCTTTGTGTTGTGCAGATTTCAGGCAGAGAGGATCCCTACGTGAAGGAGAGATAGCACGCCATCTCATGACAGATATTTTCGGTAACAACATTGAGCATTAATTACATCATTAATTCTAGTATATCTCAAATTGACATATCATCTATATACCACGGATATACCCAAAAAATCATCAAACACACCATATATAGATTAGGTATTTTAAATTTTAAATTTGAGCATTAATTATATCATTAATTCTAGTATCTTTCAAATCACTACATTAACTATGTACCTCTGATATACCTGAAAAATAAAATAATCAACATACCATACATAGATTAGGTATTTCAAATTTCAAATTTTGAGTAAATCTTTAATTCTAGCATCTTCTAAATATGTTTATTATCCATATACCTCTAATATTCTAGAAAAATCATCAAACACACCATATATAGATTAGGTATTTCAAATTTTAAATTTTTAGAATTAATTACATCATTAATTTTAGCATTTTTCAAATCGCTATATAATTTATATACCACATATATACCCAAAAATTCATCAAATACACCATATATAGATTAGGTATTTCAAATTTCAAATTTTGAGCTTTAATAATATCCTTAATTCTAGCATCTTTCAAATCAGTATATCAATTATATACCTCTAATATACCCGAAAAATCATCAACACATCAAATAGATTAGGTACTTCAAAATTCAAATTTTGAGAATTAATTACATCATTATTCTAGCATCTTTCAAATCGATTTATCGTCTATATACCTTTTATCAAACACACCATATGATCATATATAGATTATGGTCATTTTAATAAAAAATATTGACAGATTATGAAACTAACTACTTACCTAAAACTATTGAAAAATTATTATTTCTTAAAATATCCCCTAAAACTTGTCTATTTTGTAAATTTTTCCCTTTTTTAGGTAAGGGATTTTGGACTTTTTGAGAGTAACTTTTCTATTAAGAGATTATTTTAGTAATAGTATCTAGTTCAAATAAAAAATTGAAAATATAAAATTGTGTGAAATATTGCTAATAGTTACTTAGAACCTAAGAAATTTCTATTCGATTTTTTAAGGAGAAAACAATTATTTCTTTGAAATGCTAGTATTTAAAAAAAAATCAAAAGACATTGTGACTAACACAACACATCCATTACATTCGATTTGAGTGACCCACGATCTCGAAGCAACTCTAAATTTAAAGCCATGTTTTACTTGAACACTCTTGAAAATGTGGAGATTGATTTTGAATCTCAATGTTTATATTGAATTCACGTGTAATGCAGGTGAAACTCGTACTAGCATAATAAATAAGAGGGAAGGGAGTATGGTCATCTTCACCACTTTTAAGCATACAAGCTCTAGATTTTCAAACCCGAGAGTTGTCGAGTCCAAACCATAAATTCAAGCTCCAGACATGCCTGAACCACTACAACGATCAGCTTCCAAGGGAGCTTATGTTGGAGATAATAAAGGAAAGAGAAGTCAAAAGAAAGAAATAAAAGAAAAAGTGTGAATGAAAGTGTGTGATGTGAAATTGAGTGGGATTTAGTCCCACATTGGAAACTCAAGGAAAATATGTTGGGTTTATAAACCAAACTCTCATGCCTTGGGGTTAGCCCCAAGGGGCACCTCACATTTTATGGGGAAGGGAGGACCTAGAGGGCACATGGTTCGTCCGTCCGGCCGACTCGGCTCAGCTCGGTTCGGTCCGATCCGGATCAAAGAATTATTTTTTGGATAAAATTTCTTTTGATTATTTACTTGGAGAGGAAGGCTTGGAGCTTTGAACTTGTCCAAACTAAATAAATATCTCCTGGATTATCTAGATTATCTGCAAAAGATAATTAGACCTTATCAGCACTAATTTCATGCATGATCTTATCTCCATTATCCCCAATTTCGTGCATGACTTTATCAGCACTAACCAACTTTTACTTGCTCCCTAAGCTACCCACATTTTAAATAAAGGCAGTGTGTGAGCACAATGAGAAGAAGAAAACTTCGGTTTTATCACCATTAGAAAACTTCGGTTTTATCACCATTAGAAAAGTTTGCTTTCATCACCATCATCAAACATCTGCATATTGAGAGAGAGATATAGAGAGTTTAGAGAGAGTCTAAATAATTGGTCGCTATACTCAGACTTCGATCGTTGTATCCTGCAAAGGCGATTCATCGTAGTCTCCAAGCACCCTGTGGAGGACGATTATTATCTTTAGGACATTGCTTACGAGCAATTCTCGATCTTCATCTAATTCTGCTTTAATTATTAGAATTTCAATTGTATTTGTTTTCTCTACTTATTTTCATATTTCCGTTGTAATCGTTTTTGTTGCATTTAAGTTGTATATGTTCCAATTTCATTGTATTGTTGGTTTATGAAAGTATCTTGTTCCATTACTACACACAACAATCTAAAGACAATAATTATGGAACAATCTGCTAGAATTAAGACTTTGCACGCTGAAAGACCTGAGAAGTTTAAAGGGGATGACTTTAAAAAATGGCAACAGAAGATGGTCTTCTATCTGACCAGTCTCAATCAATCACATCTACTAACGGGCGATATTCCCCTTGCACCGAAGGAAGGACAATGGAAGGAGCTAGCATCAGCACGGGAAGCCTGGATTCATTCAGACTTCCTTTGCCGAAACTATATCTTGAACGTCTTGGTAAACAACCTCTACAACGGCTACTCATCGTTCAAGATGGCAAATGAGCTATGGCAGGCCTTGGAGAAGAAATACAAAACTTAGGATGCCAGGATGAAGAAGTTTATCATCAGGAAATTTTGAAATATGAGATGGATGATAAGAACACGATAATCAGTTAAGTGGAGGAATTACAGATCATCTTCAACAACATGAAGGTCAAGGGGATGATCATGAATGAACCGTTCCAAGTCACGTCCATCATTGAGAACTTGCCGCCATCGTGGAAAGACTTTAAGAATTATTTAAAGTACAAACGTAAGGAGCTTAGCATGGAGGATCTGATTGTTCGGCTGAGGATAGAGGAGGACAACCAGAAAAATGAAAAGAAAGTAATGTGGGCAACCTACGGAATGAAAGTTAACGTGGTGGAAGGAAACAAATCCAATCAACCGAGCAAGAAAAGGAAGACACTGTCGAGCAGTGCTCAGAAAGGTAACTCAGATAAATGCATTAAGGGCAGTTGCTGGGTGTGCGGTAAAGCCGGGCACAGGGTAAAGGACTGCCGTTTTAAGAAATATTAGAATGATGGTAATCAACCTCGTAACAGAGAGAAAATGAATCAAGCAAATATGATGGAGTTAGATGATCTCTGTGCTATGATTTTTAAGATATGTGTGGTCGCTAACACCAATGAATGGTGGGTTGACACTGGTGCGACGAAGCATGTGTGCAATGACCGAAATATTTTTTCAACTTATACAGAGGTTGAAAAGGATGAAGTTCTCTATATGGGAAACGACTCAGAAGCTGTTGTTAAGGGAAAGGGAAAAGTTGTGCTGAAGTTCACATCCGAAAAACAACTCTCTCCGGGATGTCCTGCATGTGCCTGAAATTCGTAGGAATTTGGTTTCAGGATCTCTTTTATGTAAGAGTGGATTTAAGCTTGTCTTTGATGCTGACAAGTTTATTCTGACTAAGGGAGGGATGTTTGTTGGGAAGGGTTATAGTTCTGATGGTCTTTTCAGACTTAATGTGTCTGCTGTAACTCCTACTATTATTAATAATAATTCTGCTTCTTCTATTTATATCACTGAACTGTCTAATATTTGGCATGCAATATTAGGACATGTTAATTTTTTATCCTTACAACGAATGATTAATTTAGAACTTTTTCCTAGTTTTACTCTAGAAAAATGAAATAAATGTGAAATATGCGTAGAATTTAAAATTGCAAATAAATCATTTAAATCTATAGAAAGAACAAATGTCTTACTTGATTTGATACATAGCGATTTATGTGATTTAAAATTAACACCTAGTATGGGAGGTAGAAAATACTTTCTTACATTTATTGAAAACATACAAGTTTGCTTCGTTCAAAGAATGAGACTTCAGATATGTTTAAGACATATAAGTCTGAAGTTGAAAACCAACTTGGTAAAAATATCAAAGTGCTTAGATCTGACCGAGGTGAAGAGTATGACTCCACTATGTTGTCTGAATTCTGTGCTCAGCATGGAATTGTACATCAGACTACTGCACCTTATATGCCTCAATAGAATGGGGTGGCTGAAAGAAAGAATAGAACTCTGAAAGATATGGTGAACTGTATGTTGAACAGTTCTGGATCACCCCAAAATTTGTGGAGGGAGGCCTTGCTTACAGCAAACACCATATTTAATAGGATTTCACATAAGAAGACCAATAAGCTTCCTTATGAAGAGTGGAAATGGAAGTTACATTCCTATAAAATCCTAAAAGTGTGGGGGTATCTCGCAAAGGTACAAGTATTGTTGCCAAAAAGAGTAAAGCTAGGACCTAAGACGATAGAATGTGTTTTCATAGAATCTGCATTGAACAGTGCTACATATAGATTTCTGGTTATTAGGTCAGAGATTTCTGACATAAGTACCAACACTATAATGGAGTCTGTCGATGTTGAATTCTTTTAGAATGTGTTTCCATGCAAGGAAGGAAGACACAGTGTTTAAAAGAAAGTTCTTCTAGAGCTCAGATTGATGAAGAATCTAAACCTGAGCTTAGAAGAAGTAAAAGAGCTAAATCGAGTACCTCATTTGGTCCAGAGTTTCTAACATACCTGACGGAGGCCGAACCTCAAACCTATAAGGAGGCAATGTCTAACCCTGAGGCTCCTTTTTGGAAGGAAGCAGTTGATAATGAGATGGATTCCATTATGCAAAATAACACATGGACGTTGGTAGATCTCCCACCTGAAAATAAACCAATAGGCTGAAAATGGATCTTCAAAAGAAAGCTGAGAGTTGATGGTACTATTGAAAAGTACAAAGCTCGGTCGGTAGCTAAATGATACCAACAGGAGGAAAGTATAGACTTTTTCGATACCTATTCTCCAGTGACGAGAATCACATCTATCAGGATGTTGATTGCACTAGCAGCTTTGCATAATTTGAAAATTCACCAAATGGGTGTAAAGACTGCTTTCTTAAATGGATAGTTGGACGAAGAAATCTACATGGAACAGCCCGAAGGGTTCGTGGATAAAGGTCAAGAACGAAAGGTCTGTAAACTTGTTAAATCTTTTTATGGATTAAAACAAGCACCAAAGCAATGGCACGAGAAGTTTGATCACACAATGTTATCTAATGGATTTAAGATAAATAAATGTGTCTACATTAAAGGTACTAATGATAAATTTGCCATAGTATGTTTATATGTAGATGACATGCTTATATTGGGATCGAATAAGGATATAATATCTTTTACTAAGAAGATGCTGAATTCTAATTTTGACATGAAAGACTTAGGTCAAGTAGATGTTATTCTTGAAATTCAAGTAAAATGAACTGAAAATGAATATATCCTTACTCAGTCTCATTATATAGAAAAGATTTTGAAAAGATTTGTGCAATATGAAAGCAAACCTGCAGTAACTTCGTTCGACCCAAACTGTAAGTTGAGGAAGAATAATTGAGTTGGAGTATCTCAATTGGAGTACTCATAAATAATTAGGAATTTTATATCATGAATTACACCAGGCCTGATATAGTCTATTCAGTAGGAAGGTTGGCAAGATATACGAGTAATCCTGGACGTGATCACTAGAGTGCATTAAAAATTTACTATAAAGTACGGACTGCACTACTCAATCTATCCGCCGGTGTTAGAAGGATTTAGTGATACTAACTGGATATCAAACAGTCTAGAGACTAAATATACTAGTGGATATGTTTTTACCCTATGTGGTGGAGCTATCTCATGGAGGTCTACTAAGCAGACCTCTATAGCTCGTTTAACTATGGACTCAAAATTCATAGCTTTGGACAAGGCTTGTGAAGAAGCAGAATGGCTCAGGAATTTTTTGGAAGATATTCCAGTGTGGCCAAAACCAGTGTCAGCAATATGTGTCCACTGTGACAATATGGCTACAACCTTTAGAGTGAAAAATAATGTGTGTAATGGTAAGTTTAGGCATATCAGACGAAGACATAATACCATTAAGTAGTTGCTCTCCAATGGGGTGATTTTCTTAGACTTTATAAGGTCAAAGGAGAATCTTGTTGGCCCTCTGACCAAAGGTTTGTCAAAGGAACAAATAAAACAAATATCGAGGGGAATGGGCTTAAATCCTATTCAATGAATCATTCAGGTAGGAACCTAACCTAGTTGACTGGAGATCCCAAGATCTAGGTTCAATAGGCAAACGGAAGGAATGGTTCACGTAACACACAAATAAACTTTGTTTCTTCCCATTCCTATAATGTAATGAAAGTGTGTTGTCTGTTGACGATAAAAGGGTATACTTAGTATTTAATGATGTTGATATCTTGCTTACAAGAGGAGTACAGACAGAATACTCGTAATTATCGTCACCTATGTGAGAGTAGAAGTGGGGTCGTTTCTATGAGAGGTCTGAATGGCTTAACCTTTCTAAAACTCTCATGAACGCGGGGATATGTTCAGGATCAAAATGAACAAAATCGTATGAATTCAGATGTATTAAGATGAGATATGTGTGAAATTTGTTGTCTCGGTTTATCTCAGAGAAAGTTCAGTTCAAGAATGTAATTCACTGTTCTTCAGAATAAATCTGATAAATTCTCACTACGAAAGGTTCAAGTCCAAAAGACACCTCTCCTGATGCATATCTCATCTGCTCTCTCTCTCTCTCTCTCTCATGTTGTTGTCTAGCTAGAATACATTTCATTCACGTGGGGGATTGTTGGAGATAATAAAGGAAAGAGAAGTCAAAAGAAAGAGATAAAAGAAAAAGTGTGAATGAAAGTGTGTGATGTGAAATTGAGTGGGATTTAGTCCCACATTGAAAACTCAAGGAAAGATGTTGGGTTTATAAATCCAAATCTCATGCCTTGGGGCTAACCCCAAGGGGCACCCCACATTTTGTAGGGAAGGGAGGACATAGATGGCACATGGTCCTCCCCTCACACGGGCGTGCCGCCGCCGCCCGTTCGTCGGTCCAGATCAAAGAATTATTTTTGAATAAAATTTCTTTTGATTATTTACTTGGAGAGGAAGGTTTGGAGCTTTGAATTTGTCAAAGCTAAATAAATATCTCCTGGATTATCTACAGAAAATAATTAGTCCTTATCAACACTAATTTCGTGCATGATCTTATCTCCATTATCCCCAATTCCGTGCATGACCTTACCAGCACTGACCAAATTTTTACTTGCTCCCCAAGCTGCCCAATAAAGGCAGTATGTGAGCACAATGAGAAGAAGAAAACTTCGGTTTTATCACCATTAGAAAACTTCGTTTTCATCACCATTAGAAAAGTCTGTTTTCATCACCATCATCAAACATCTGCATATTGAGAGAGAAATACAGAGAGTTTAGAGAGAGTCTGAATAATTAGTTGTTATACTCAGATTTCGATCGTTGTATCTTGCAGAGACGATTCGTCGTAGTCTCCAAGCACCTTGTGGAGGATGATTATTGTCTTTAGGATATTGCTTACGAGAAATCATCGATCTTCATCTAATTCTGTTTTAATTATTAGAATTTCAATTGTATTTGTTTTCTCTATTTATTTTCGTATTTCCGTTGTAATCGTTTCTGTTGCATTTAAGTTGTATTCGTTCCAATTTCATTGTATTGTTAGTTTATGAAAGCATCTTATTCCATCACTACACACAACAGCTTACACAAAACCCAAACTCAAGCTGGAGCTCAGAGGCACTAAGCCGTGCTCATGGGGGAACAGATGAATATCTCATAAAAAATGGAAAAAGTGCCTATGTGAATTGGGCATGCATAACAGATTTGCTTCTATTGCTGATAGAAATTGAACGATGAATTTCCAAGGAGCTTACAGAACACCCAGACTCGAGCTCTAACATACCTTGACCACTACAACAATCAGGTTTTAAGTGTGCACGTAGTCAAAAAATCATTTATTAATCCTAAAATTTATCGGCTTAAATTATTTTGATCAATGTAGACACAAATTTGATTTATTGACATAATATTTTCAAAAAATTCTTACTAATAAAAAAACATGTGAATACTACTATTATTAAGTTATGAATAACGCATTAATCATGTCATAATTTTAAACGTAATGTATTATAGTATGTATTCACTCAAACACAATTAAAAAAAAGCAGTGGTTTTTTCCATACTAAATTGCATAGAGATTTCTCTCTCATTTAGTATTCATGACGGATGGTAAAACAACAGAACGATTACTTAAAAATTAAAATAAAAAAATAGTTTCATTACTATTATTCTTCGTTTGAACTACTTGTGCTTTATAGAATTTCTCACACCACTTTTAAATCTCTAGCAAAGTCAATTTATTCAAATAACAATTGTCAGTAGCTAATAGGCGTCTCAATGATAAACAAACTATTGATGATAAATGCATATTCATTTTTTATTCGAAAGGTAGGAACATAATAAAAACAGAAGGACAGTGATTATAATTGCTAATTTTATAAAGAATGAAAGATTAATCAAGCATTCGATAGGTACAAAAATATTTCTCTTTATTCTAATTAGTTATTAATTAATAATAATTAAATATATACTTTATGGATAACGGTAAAATTGAATTTGATTTTATATTAGTTTGATAAAAAGGGCTTAAAAATTTCTCAACTCATCATTACTTTTAATACAGTAGTGATGGTGATTGTATCATGATTTCATGTAATCTAAATTTAAACTTCTATCCTATTAGGTAGGGAGAGTATTTACTGTATATAAATTATCTATTTAAATTGCATGATTTCTTGCTATTTCCGTTGACCCGGCTGTTAAACGAGGAAAGAAGAGACTTTGGAAAATCGTCAAGGCGAAGAAGTGGTGCTTGTTTTATGATGTATTTATTGATCACATGTAAAATACGATCAAGTGGGAATATTGCCGATTATTTTAAGGGTGGGAAGTGGGAAGATCAGGACGAGTGATACACGGACGTTGAACGTAATTAACAGGTCCGCTGATAGTCAATTACTTGTTATCGCTGACTTCCAGGAAAGGTTACTGGTTGGTTGGTTGGTTGGGGGATTAAATAATAAACAGTCGTCGTTCAACGAGTTCATATGCACAGGCACAGGCACAGGCACAGGCACAGGCACAGGCATTCCCAAATCCATATGCCCGCTGGCGAGCTAGACTAGACTTGAGCGCTCGCCCACATTGAATCTCGAATTCCCCCCTTTCGTTTAAATATACAAGAATATTTATCTCCGGTGGTTTGTACGGTGGGGTCAGAAAATGTAATATGAATCTTACGATTTGGGCGTTCAGTTTGACTCTTTACATAACTTCAGTTGCACGCTAGTTTCAGTAAATGATAGTCATACCAACTCTAAATTTAAAAATGAGCAAAGTTTTATAAGTTATTTTATTAAATTATTTTAATGAATTATCAAATATTAATTTATAAATAATTGTTATATCATTTGATTATTTAAAATTTGATCAATTACTTTATCATTTTAAAATTATTCTTTAAAAATATCACTAATAGCCCATACAATTTTTATGTTAGGATACTCAAATTGCTGTAAAGGATTTTTCCCGTCCTCCTTAAGATTAAGGGAAAAATGTATCAGTAATGATAAAATTTGTGTAAGTATTAATGAGATAAAAAGAGATGTTGATAATCCAAAATTCTCCAAAGTCCAAAATTGTACGCTTCATTGAATATATTGGCTTTATGTAGACTTCCTCAATTGCATGGGTTTAATTAAAAATAATCAAACAATAAAAATATCAGATGAGTTACTCATTAGGCATAGGGACTCATTCATGGGGATCCCATTTCTTCTTTATTTTACATCTGTCACACTCAACCGCCTATCAATCATTATCGCATGACAATTTCATGTGGTTTCGAGTCAATTAGTCAGAACCACTTGGTACCCTACCAACCTGTCTTGTCTGAGTGGTGCAGCCTACCCAATCAATCACGGCCACTTGATTGTCAGTCTGAACCCCTTTTCCCGTTCTGATATCCTGCCTCGTCCTTGAGGTAATGACCCCACGTTCTCGAGATGTCGACTCTCATTCTTGAAGCGATGATCCTCCGTTCTCGAGATGTCGATTCCCTTTCTTGAAGTGATGATCCCCCGTTCTCGAGATATCGGTTCCTGTTCTTGAAGTGATGATCCCCCATTCTTGAGATATCAGTTCTCATTCTTGAAGTGATGATCCCCCGTTCTCGAGATGTTAGTTCCTGTTTCTTGAAACGATCATTACCCATTCTGTGAATATCTCACGACTTTAGTCACTCATCCGTTTTTACTTTTTTGATGCTTCTCATGAGTCCTGGGTAAGTCCTTTTTGTCCACGTGGCGGTGAATATTTTTTACATGTTCATTTGCCCTCATTGCTCTTCAACGATGTTCATCGATGTGCAATGAATGCTCTCATCACGCGCCCCATTTTTGGAGAACGACAATTCTTGATTTACTTTCATCAATTCAGGATCCTCTTTTATTCTGCAAAATATGTACAAGAAAAGTCATAAATATTTTTAAATAATGAGATAATGTACCATCATTGCCTCATTTCTGGGGTTGCTGACACGTTCCTTGGAAACTTCATTGTTCTAAATTTTGTTTTATCCTATCGTGGCACGCGCGCATAGGCTTCGTTCTATTCATTCCCATTGCGTTGCTAATTTTTATGGCTCTCACGTCATGTGCATTTCTGACCCGTTAGGTTTCCTTTTACCCAATTGTCGTGTCGTCACTAGACCGCCCATTTTAGGTAGAATGGTAGTAATTATTATGTTCTCTTCCCTATGCGTCTGTCGTTTTGCCTTTCCCCCTTTTCAGAATCGGTGTCTTTTCATCTCTCTATCTATTAAACGATGTTGAACTTGCTTTTGGCCTCCGTATCCTATATCACCTAGGTTTCCCGATTTCTTTTTTTTCTTATGCTTATTCCTATCTTATGTAGGTTCTCCTTTCTTTCCTTCTTCATCTTCGAGGTCTCTTCCCTTTTTTTCTTTTTTTGTTCTACATTCCTTCTTTTGGTAGTGATGGCAGAACACCCATTCAAGGTGACTGTTTCCTTAGTTATGAATAAAAATGAATTTGACTGCTTTCTTGCCCTTCACAGGGACGCTTTCCCCCCCAAATGTAGTTTGTGATTTTGGGGAATGAATCCTTAAATATTCTCCATTTAATCCTCCCTACCAAATTTCTTTAGCCCCAATGTATATAGCATTAGGTTTGAAGCTTCCCTTCTCTCCTCTTTTCCAGGAATTCTTCAGTACTTTTAACCTTGCCCCATCCCAATATATCCCTAGTACATATAGGGTTTTTTAGAGATTGAAGCCCTTAATAGGAAGCATAACCTAAATATTAGGGTAGATGAAATATGCGCCATGTACATAGTGAAAAGGCACGGACTGTCCTATTAGCTGGCTTCCCACGTGAGTAAGGAGCGGGGAGGACTAGTTATTGACCTTCCCAGCGGGGATAAAGGCTGGGAGGAGGTTACACTCCTCGTAGGTGGAAACTGGGGCGGCGACGGTAGCTGGATCGTTCCCTGGATCTAGGGGAGTTCAGTAAGTGGCTGAAGCTCTCCTTTCCTTTTATTTTCATGCTATAGTCCTGATTTTTCCATTTTCACTTGTTTTTTAGTTTGCCTTATCCAAGTTCTAACCCCTCATTTCTTTTTTGTGTAAATAAGAGTCTGAATAAGAGATCTTAAACCCTGAAAGAGGTTGTCGCGTGACTTCGTGTCACCTATAACTATTTGGAGCGAGACTGGAGGGACCTACTTGGCCCAAGGAGGGAGATCGAGGTCACGGTCGTGCCCGTCCCCGTTGCTGAGTTCGTTGCTGTGTTGTCTTCTGCAATAGAAGTTCCTCGGGCTATTCTTGTCTCAATCCTCATTCCCTCCTCTCATCAAATCATTGGGTCAAGCTCTTCAAACTCTTCAAAATTAGACTGGGATGAGGAAGGTTTTGATCATGAAGAAAGAGTGCCCGAGGCTAAACTGGAAGCTTCTCGGAAAGAGGTAGAGGATGAGGACGTTTTTTTTTCACTTCACGTACAACAAGCTCGAGATGATGAAGTGTTTAAAGAGTAATTTATGGGGAGTACATGGCATGGGCAAGCGTCAGAAAACAGGCTGTCAGTTCTTCAGTTACCGTTTTAGGGGAGGCTACTCCTCCCGTTCCTGATCTTCCCGCCCCCTCCATTGATCTCCTCGTTTCTGAAGAGGTTATTACTATTGCGAGATTAGGAATCCTTCAGAAAGCTGATGTCAATGGGAACCGACGGAGCCGCGAGGTGACGCCTCACGGTCATGAAGGGAATCATATATGAGGCGGACACTCATGTACTCCATCAGTTGTCTATTCATGATAAGGTCATCAGCCTAAGTCATGCTCCAATGCAGGTATTTTCTTTTCCTACCTTCCTTGTTTTTCCTAGGTAGAAAAAATTTCTTAATTTTTTTGCTAACACATTTTTTAGCAGGCTGTGACTAATCACAACGGCCTATAAGAAGACATTCATTCTGTTGAGGAGGAGGTAGTTGGCTGTAGGAGAAAGGTGGTGGAGACCACCAAAGCCTGTGGTGTTGTTGTCTCTGAACGGGACAACCTTAAGAAGGTAGAGGTTGATCTTCAACGGGTGAACTTCTGAGCTTGAAGTGGCAGCGGCTAAGCAGTCGAAACTCGAGTGGTCTTTACAGGAGGCTTAGAGGTCCACAGAGATAAGTGGGGAGAACTTGTCCATCGTTGAGGCAAAGTTGGTCGAGGCCGAGGAAGTGTTGGCTAAGTCAAGTGAACGAGAAGTTGGTCTTGCGGTTGAGTACCAGCCCATAGTCGACGAGTAAGAGCATGTTTTGGAGTTATCTATATCCATGATTCCTCCTTATCCGGTTAATGTACTTAATTTCATCTCAGAATAGGACTTTTAAACTGCCCCTCCTAAGGACTTTTTAATGCCCTTAATTCCTTCTGGAAGTAGAAATTATGAACTACCCTTCCTAAGAACTTTTTAATGCCCTTAGTTCCTTCATAGAGTTGGACTTATGAACTGCCCCTCCCAATGACTTTTTTAATGCCCTTAGTTGCTTTTTGGAGTAGGACTTATGACTTGCCCCTCCCAATGAATTTTTAATGCCCTTAGTTCCTTTTGGGAGTAGGACTTATGAATTTCCCCTCCCAATGACTTTTTAATGCCCTTAGTTTCTTCTAGCAGTAGGATTTATGAATTGCCCCTCCCAGTGACTTTTTAATGCCCTTAGTTCCTTCTGGGAGTAGGACTTATGAACTGCCCTCTCAAGGACTTTCTAATGCCCTTAGTTCCTTTTTTGGCAAGTAGTTTATCTTTAGGAAGCATTTTATTTTCGAGTAAATGAATTATGTTGTCCTGCCAACTGGGCTCCCGTTCAATTTCTACATCAGCATTGTTAGTCAATGGGAGCGAGATGCTTAGTTCTTTCAGAATTTCTATGCGGATGTTTCTTCTATAAGGGAGGTATAATGAAGATCCTAGGTTTGCTAGGTCATCAGCATGCCCATTCTCGAATCTCAGAATTTACTGGATTTCGTAATCTTTTAGTGTATTAAGGAGATCATTTGCCCGTTGTAAGTATTTTATCATATGTTCATCTTTTGCTATGTATTCTCCCGTGACCTATTTTACGATCAACATGGAATCACAGAAAATCTTAACATTGGTTACCTCATATTCTTGTAGCAGGGATATTCTCGTGATCAGTGCTTCATTTTCTGCTTCATTATTTGATGCATTAAATTTGAAAGAGATGGAATGCCCAATATTTCCCCTAAGGGAGTTTGTCCCACCACCTCTGCTCCTGCTCCTCTACTGTTTGAAGCACCGTCTACAAAGAGCGTCCAAGCTCCACTTTCTCCTATTTGGTGAGCTTCCCATTCAACTTCCCCTCATGTGAAGTCAACTATGAAGTGCACTAGTGCATGTCCTTTTATTGACGCTCGGGGCTCGAAACTAGTGTCATATTGGTTCAGCTCAATTGACCATTTTGCTATTCTTCTGCTTGCCTATATTGAGTTCAGAAGGCTTTTAATGGGAGATTCGGTCAATATTTTGATGTTTTGGGCTAGGAAGTAGGGCCTCAACTTCTTTGTTGCAGTTACAACTGCCAATACTAGTTTCTCCATTGGTTTATACATTGTTTCCACCGCTACAAGTCTTTTATTTACAAAGTATACAAGTATTGTTCTTCTTTTGTGAGTACTGCGCCGACTGCCCCTGTTGAGACAGCTACATATAACAGAAATTGCTCACCGAAAATAGGTTTGGAGAGTAAATGGGGGTAGTCAGGTACTCTTTAATTTTGGTAAAGGCTTCTTCACAATCCTCATTCCAACCGCTCGCGGGGTTTTTCCAAAATCTTTCAAAAAAATGTTTGCATCTGTCCATTGACATGGAGATGAACATGTTTAGGGCGGTCAATCTTCCCATTAAACCATTGATTTCTTTGAGGTTCCGCGGGGACCTCATTTCTATGATTGCCTTTACTTGGTCCGGGGTTACTTCGATTTCCCGTTGGGTAATTGGATGTCCAAGGAACTTTACCGCTGACACTCCAAATGTGCATTTCTCCAAGTTTAGCTTCATGGAATTTTGCCATAGAATGGAAAAGGCTTCTTCAAGGTCCTGAATGTCGAGTTCCCATTTTTTTACTTTTGACCAGCATGTCATCAACATAGACTTACATATTCTTTCTAATTTTCTAGCGGAAAACTTTGTTCACTAACCTTCGGTAAGTTGCGGCAGCATTTTTTAGACCAAAGGGCATGACTTTGTAGCAATAGACGCTGTACTCAGTAATGAAAAAAGTCTTTTCCTGATCGGGTTGGAACATGTTTACTTGATTGTAACCTGAGTAAGCATCCATGAAGCTGAATAGTTCATGCCTAGAAGTGGCGTTACCATCTGATTTATCCTTGGCAATGGGTATTCGTCTTTGGGGAATGCTTTGTTTAGGTCAGTGAAGCCGACGCAGATTTTCCACTTTCCATTATTTTTCCGTACCATTACTACATTAGCGAGCCATTCAGGGTAGTTCACTTCTATGATGAAACCTGTTACTAAGAGCTTCTCAACTTCATCTTTGATCGTTTGGTTCAGTTTAGGGGCGAAGCTTCTCTTTTTTTATTTCATAGTGGGATTAGTGTTTAACCTGTGGCAGATGCTTTCCTCTGGGATGCCGGGTATTTCCTGCGTTGCTATTGCGATCACATCTTTGTTTTCCCTTAAGAGTTCTATCAACTTCTTTTTCTCACTTTCTTCGAGATGGGCATCAATGTTTGTTATTTTTCGGGTCCCTTTCTCTAGGCATATAGGCTATGTTTCCACTTCTACCTCATCCATTCGGTCATCCTGCCCGTCTCCCTGTAATTGCTATAAATTCATGGGTCCCTTGACCTTTTTCGTAGCTTTTTTTCTTTGCAGATACGAGTCGTGGTCTGGTCACCTTTTATTATTTTCACTCCTTCTGGGGACGGGTATTTCAATACTTGGTAGCATGTTGAGGGTACAGCCTTCATTTTATGGAGCCAGGTCCTTCCTAGGATCACGTTGTACAGGGAAGTTATTCTCAGTACCGTAAATTCTCTCACATAGTTAAACGGGTCTGCGCTTACTGTGAGCGTTAGGATTCCTTCTGAGTAGCTAATGGCTCCATTGAATTCGATCGACGGTTGTGATTTTCCTTGTAAGTTTTGATCCCCAATGGATATTTTCTCCATGGTTGTCTGATACAAGATGTTTAGTACATTTCCACTATCTATCAAGACCCTCCTTCAAAAGAAGTTGCCAACCTGAGTTGAAATGACTAGGGCATCGTTGCGGTGTTCATAATTTTCTAGATTGGAGTCTTCAAACACAAGCGATGAGTTCCCGATTCACTTAAGGGCTTCATCTGATGTCTTTCTAACGTTGGCCGTATGTAATATATCTCTTTCCTTTTTTGTTGTCCCTTCTTGCTCGGTTAATGTTATAACTGTGTCGACGATGAGGTGTTTCCCCTTATCATTTGTATCATATTCCCGATGGTCTTTCTCAATCTCGCATTTATGTTCATCTCTTGGCTAAGGTACCCCTCTTTGATCAGTTGCTCAATATAGTCTTTGAGCTGAAAACAGTCTCGCGTGTAATGTTCGTTGCTCTTATGATAAGAGCAATATTTGTCTTTGCCTTTGTAGCTAGGTTCCTTAGTGAACGGGGCTGGTCTTTTCAGCCAAGGTTTATTTTTAATTGTCTCTAGTATTTGGTTGACTGGGATGGTTAACGGTGTGTAGACCCTGTCCCTCATGTGGGTTCTATCAAAATCTCACCTTCAGTGGGAATTCCTGTTCTGTTGGGCCTTCTTTCCCATCCGTTCTTTTCTGTTTCAATGCTTCCTCCCTTCAGATCTTGAGCTTCTTTCCCACTTCTGAGATTCTTCTTCCTTTCATTCAACCGTTCTTCGTATACTTCTTTTCTCTTCTTGCAATGTAATATAGGCTCGTGCTTGTTGAAAAACCTCTTCCATGGAAATGGGCTTCACTTTAAACATGTCCTCAAGAAGGGTGACTCCGGGTACAGACCTCGTCAGAAGGCCAATCTGGCGAGCCGATCGTCGTATTTCTCAACCTTGATCATTTCATCTTTGAAGCGTTGAGTGTATTCCAGTAGGGACTCCCCTTCCTTGGTAGAGATCGTCATCAGATGTTATGAGTCTTCCATAATGGTACGGTATGTTAAGTATTGTTCTATAAAGACGGAGGACATAATAGCGAAGTTAGTGATTGAGTGCATTGGTAAGGAGTGGTATCACTTCAAAGTCGTCTCGTCTAAACTGGTAGGGAACATTCTACACATGACCTTGTCGTCGTATTGGTACAGTGTTATGTCTTGTCTGAATTGTCAAATATGGTCCACGAGATCAGACTTTCCTTCGTAATATTTGAACCTGGGCGTGGTGAATTTTTTAGGTACGGGTGCTGCTAGAACTTATGGGCTTAATGGTGTCTTCATAAGAGACTCAAAGTCATTCTTTCCCATACTCCTGAAATTCTTTATCTCCATCATTTTTTGGTCGAACAACTCCTCGGCTGCTTCTTTTGACATGATTCGGGGTTGGCGAACCTCTCTCTTAGTTTCCTTCACAAGATTTTACGATTGGACTTCTTCTTCTCTTCGTATGCTTTTGTCATTCCCGCGATCCTCTTGCCTTTCATCTCATTGGTTGCCCTCAGAGTGGGTTTCCCGTTCATCATCATTCACTTGTTGGCTCACTTCTACTCGTGTTTTCATGAGTTCCTATTGTAGCATGTTGATTTGCTCTTGTACATTCTGTCATGCATTATGCATTGCTACAGTATTCCTTCTTTCCATCTTGCATCCCATTCACGATCGTCTGTAGCATTTCTATGGGCAAGGTCGATTGATCTGCATACTCGTCTTCATTTTTGGACTTGTTGTCTCCATTTAGAGTCGTGTTGGCTATGGTTATAGGCATGTTTACAGTTTTGTAGGGTAGGTCTCTTGAGCCTTTTTCTCAGACTCTCAATGAAAGCACCAAAATGTAATAGATTTTCTCATCCTCCTTAAGATTAAGGGAAATGTATTGGTAAGAGTAAATTTTGTGTAAGTATTAATGAGATAGAAAGAGATGTTGATAATCCAAAATTCTCCAGAGTCCAAAGTGTATTGTTTTATAGAATATGTTGCCTTTATATAGACTTCCTCAATTGCATGGGTTTAATTAAAAATAATCAAACAATAAAAATATCATATGAGGTACTCATTAGGCCTAGGATAACACCCATTCATGGGGATCCCCTTACTTCTCTATTTTACATCTGTCACACTCAGCCGCCCATCAATCGTTACCTCATGACAGTTTCATGTAGTTCCAAGCCAATTAGTCAGAACCACTTGGTGGCCTACCGATTTCTCTTGTCTGAGCGGTACAGCCTACCCAATCAATAACGGACACTTGATTATCAGTTTGAACCATTTTTCTCATTCTGATATTCTGCCACGTCCTTGAGGTAATGACCCCTCGTTATCGAGATGTTGGTTCATGTTCTTGAAGCGATAATCCTCCGTTCTCGAGATGTCAGTTCCCATTCTTAAAGTGACGATCCTCTGTTCTCGAGATGTCAGTTCTCGTTCTTGAAGCAATGATCCTCCGTTCTCGAGATGTTGGTTCCCGTGTCTTAAAACAATCATTACTCGTTCTGTGAATATTTCGCAACTCCAGTCAGTCATCTGTTTTTACTTTTTTGACGCTTCATATGAGTCCTAGGTAATTTCGTTTTATCTACATGGTAGTGAATATTTTTTACCTGTTCAGTTGCCTCAGTTAAAAAAATTTTGTCAGTACATTTTTAAAAGAGAACTATATCCTTTCTTAAACACTAATTATTCAAACAATTATTCCTTTTTTACATTGCAACTTTTCTCATTTCACCTTACCCCAACCTTAACCCGAAGTTCACCTTGCATCTCTTCTCTTCGACTTCGTAGATCGAATGACTTGATGGGTGACGTACGACATGGTGAAATGAGGTTGGTTTACAAGAAATGAATAATTAAATAATAAATAATTCACAAAAAATTCAAAAAATTCAATAGAATTGAGTAGTTCAGAAGAAGAAAAACTCAGAATTCACTAAAATACTAAGTTTCTTACTGCGAGCTTTGTCGACCGTCATGCCTATGGTGCATATGCTCACCACTAGAATCACTATGTGAGTCTACTGTTAATGAAGGGATTGGGGGACTGCTGCAGAGGAAGGGATTTTTCACCCAATTCTCACGAATGTTCTTCTTCACCCAAATTTCACAAATATTGGGTTTTGTTCAGGGTTTTTGTCTTAAGTACACTTCTAGAAAAGTTGATTTGCTAAAAGATACCCCTACACTAATTTTGGCTAATTTATACTCATTATTCACCATCTACTAAATTTTTCACCAATTCTTCCTCGCATACTCTTTTTACACTCATCCAATCAAATGTCAAATCATTCGTCAACTCTTCTTCACTCTCTTTCTCCATCTACTCGCTCTCTCTCCTCTTTATCTCAAATAAAAAAAATGAACCTCACTTTACCCCCTCCATCAATGGATACCTCTTCAACTCCAATTTCATTCTCTTTCTTTACCTCCTCTATCTTTTTCACTACCTCTAATTAAAAAAATTTCAATGATATTTCGTTGGAAGGCTTGAAAAAAAATCAATGAGAAAGTTGGGTATTTAGGTAAAAATAGAAATTCAGTTGGAAGGCTTGAAAAAATTTTCATTGAGAAAAAACGGGTATTTAAGGAAAAAATAGATATTTCATTGAAGGGCTTGAAAAATTTTCAAGCGAAAAAATGGGTATGAAGGGACGATGGTTACAAGATGTCCCTCTAGTCATCTAGTAGTCTACAAGATGAGTACATGATTGATACAAGATGCTCTTATTACCATCTTATAGTTTATATGAGGGGTACATGATGATCATGAACCTTTCTTGTAGTCTACATGCTCGTTACAAGATATCCTTGTATTTGACTTGTAACCGTGTAGTCTACACGACGGTTACAAGTGTTAGAATTATGTTCATAAAGTAAGATGTAATAATTGTTTGTAGATGCTTACGAGTGTTAGAATTATGTCTATTAAGTAAGGTGTAACAACTATTTATGAGTATTTAGTTGTTTCTCTAACATTTTGTATTACTGAATTTTATGAATGAATGTTCTATTAATTAAAGTATGTTTATAATTTACTCAAGTCCTAGAACTATTGTCAACATAAGAATAGTAAAGGCTGGGGGGCTTTCCAGACAAACACTTCTGAAATAGTTTAGAATGTTATTCACAGTCTTAAGATCAACTGGGCAATCGAGTTTGATTACGAATATTAGGTTGAACCAAAGGATGTCGGTCTTTGGGCATGCGAGTGGGGACTCTAACGGTTGACCTAGACATATTGTGGAACATGTGAATAGACCAGTAACAAATTATTTTAGAGTAAAACCGTTGATCTAGCTCAAAATCTAATTGTTACATCTTAAGGATATTTTCATAATTACTTTAATCATGAGGTGAATACGAAACTTGACCTAGTTAGTTATGATCTTTGATACGTCAAAGGAGTGAGTTTGAATTGCCAGACAATACATCGGCTGTTGGGATCGTGATTCAACTATGTTAGAGTTGTGTGATTCACAGATATGGAAATTAGTGGTTAGATTGTAAAATATAATAATATATCACATTATGCTTTATTGATGGGTGTGAAAATAAATTAACCTGGCCGAGTACTCGATAAAATATATCATTGAATAAGACATGAGAAATTGTACGAGATTATTATGTTTTTTTTATTCACAGTCAATAAAAGAGTTAAGAAAATAATAACAAGAGAGATAAAATAGTCATTTTACATATCACTCTTGTTACTGATATTCACGAAGATTAATATGTTAAAATATTTTGTGCACCGTGAAATAAATTATTTATATGCACCAACAGAAAATGTAGCACGCATGAATCGAGAGTTGATTCGGCATCGAACATATAGAGGAGTCGTACGATGTCATGATTAAATAGGTCAGGAATTTATAGAGATAAATTCTTTGGGTATTTGAATCTTATAGCTTTATTCATGTGGTTCCATTTGGTCTCAGGAGTAGCTCATGATAACAGTAATAGAAGAAACAACATCAGTTGGAGCAAAATGTGTTTTGAGTTAAGGTATATATCTTGAACTCATACGTGGTGGATGTTGTCACTTAATTAATGAAGAAATTAATTGATGTTCAAATTATACAATTTATTATTGGATAATTAGTAGATAAGAAAAATTAATTATTAATTGATGGATATCAATTTAATTTAAAAAACTTGGATTGATGAATTTGGATACAATATTGACTTTAATGGGAGATGAAATTTTCCGCAATTATAGATTATGAGGATGAATTTCAAAAATTACACATATGTGGGGTAAATGTGAAAATTTCAAAATTATTATATAAGGGATGGCATTAGGGTTGTCTCTCTAAGTGTGTTGAAACAATCCTAATCACACAGCGCAGAAAAAAGTTTTTCTCCCCCTTTCTACTGTTGTCGTTGAATACATAGAGGAAGAAATTTTTCTTCCTCAGTTATTTTGAGAGCCCACACTCAGCTCCTAACGATCCTTGCGAGATATACTTCTGAATTTAACGAGTAATTGTTGGTGCGCAGACTAATTAAAGTTTTTTTATTTGAAGATCGAAGAACGCGAAACATTTAATAAGGATTCCACCAATTCAGAAAGTCTCTAATATAATAAAAAGGTATAAATCATGTCTACCTTTTTTGAATACACTTTACTTTGTATGCATAATCGAATGTATGGTTTTAATATTTAATATGATTAGATTGGTTGATGTAAAAAAAATTATATTCCGCCCACGAACCATTTATGGTTCAATGATTTCTTCTCAAATTGTTAAAACTCGATCCAACAACAAGATGTTCATATAATCATCTTGTAGTCTATATGATGGGTACATGATGATCGTGAACCCTTCTTGTGGTCTATAAGATAGTTATAAGATGTCCCTGTAATCGTCTTGTAACTGTGTAGCCTACGTGATGGTTACAAGATGTCCATGTAATCGTCTTGTAACTGCGTAGTCTACATGATGGTTACAAGATATCCTTGTAATCATCTATTAGTCTACAAGACGGGTACATGACGATCGTGAATTCTTCTTGAGGTCTACATGATGTTTACAAGATATCCATGTAATCATCTATTAGTCTACAAGACGGGTACATAATGGGTACAAGATGTCCCTGTAATCATCTTGTAATCTACATGACGGGTACATGATGATTGTGAACCCTTCTTGTAGTCTACATGATGGTTACAAGATATCCTTGTAATCATCTAGTAGTCTACAAGACGAGTACATGATTGGTACAAGATGTCCTTTTAATCGTCTAGTAGTAGTCTACATGATGGTTACAAGATGTTCCTATAATCGTCTTGTAACCGTATAGTCTATATGATGGTTACAAGATGTCCTTGTAACCGTCTTGTAACCGTGTAGTACATGATGGTTACAAGATGTCCCGACATGGTGGGATTTTTCCGGTCATGTAGACTACAAGATCATTACAGAAATATCTTGTAACCATCATGTAGACTACTAGATGATTACAGGGACATACCATCATGTAGATTATAATAAGGGTTCAGGATCATCATGGTAGATAATAACATCATTGTAGGGATACTTATGAAGAAACTGTTGAGCATCTTTTGTTTGGCTATAATTGGGCAAAATCTATTTGGTATCTTTCTCCTCTCCATCTTAGAGTCTCTTTAATTCCAGGCTAAAAATTGACAGATTGGATTTACGATAGATTAATTGACCTGAAAACTCATCCTGATGGTGGCTCTCTTTTCTTATCTCTTTTCTTTTGCATTTGTCGGTACATTTGGAAATATATGAATCTTTTCATATTTGAAGGAAAATTTGTGAGTCCTCACCATACTGTCAAGAATGCTTTTAACTATTTTTCTGATTATTGTAGATCTAATAGCCTTATTTCTCCTTTTGATCTTCCTATTTGTGATTCTGTTATTTCTCCTAATGCAAACTTTGTTTCTAATTTTTGTCGTGCTAATAATTCTAAGTCTAACTTGGATGTTTTGCATTATATTGAGTCTGCTAATCATGGGTCTGCTTTATCTCGCCATTTTGTTTCCTCTTCTGGTTCTGTTTTGCACAATTCTGCTACTGGGTCTACTAGATACTTGGCTTCTGGTTGTAACTTTGGGTTTAATTCTGATTTTATTTCTACTATTCCTAATGTTGATTTTAATTCTGCTGTTGGACTGTTTTCCAGCTCTAATTCCGGTTATAATCGTGCTGAGATTGATGTTAGTTTCATTCCTAGTTTCTCCAATATGTCCAATGATAATAGTTCTCTAATTTTGTTCCCAGTCTTTCTGTTTCTAGGCATTGTTGGATTGCCCCTCCCCTGGTTGGATTAAATTGAATGTGGACGCTTCCTTTACCTCCTTCTCTCTTGTTGCTTCCGTTGGAGTAGTGGCTAGGAACCATGAAGCAAACTTAGTTGGAGCTATCAGGAAGAAGATTAACAAGGGCAACATTGATCAAGCTGACTCATTGTTGTTTCTGAGGGTCTCAATCTTGCAAGTTTAATAATTAGAATTTTATCTTTTTAGAAAGTGATTCCAGAAGAACTATTGACTTTATTCTTGACAAAGCGATCCCTCTTTGAGATCTCTCTAATTTTGTAATTCACATTGAGAAGTTCATGGATCATTTTCAGTTTTGTCATATTTTTTGAATTAAGAAGAAGTATAATGTAATTGTTGATGTTATCTCTAGATATAACACTCATCAGATCTGCTTAAATTGTAATCTCTTTCATCTTCTTCATGACATCTCTCTAAATAATTTTCTTCTCTAAACTCATTTATCTGCAATATAGATATTCAACTTTATTAAATAAGTCAGCGATGTATACGCAAGTCAATCCAAATTGGATTAAATGACCAAGAAAAGGCTTAATCATGATATTTTATCCAACATTTTAGGAAAAAGGGCTGGCAGGTTAAGAGACGATTACACCAATGACTAAATGATAGAAATACACCACCACTTGAAAAAAAAAATACTAATAATAAACTCACTTGAAAAATTCAATTTCATTTTCTTTTGTCCTTTCCTATCAGTTTCCAGTAGAGGAAGAGTTGAATATTATGTATTTCTATTCTGGAGTCAATTCTCTTAATAAACTTAATCTACTTATTTTTTTTCCTTTTGTTATCATCTTCGGCGGATTTATATTGATGAAAAACTATTCTATATTCTTCTTATTCAGAATTCTCTATTTCAATAGGAGACCGGAAATTGCTCATCTATGCTTTGTTTTTTACTATTGAAAATTAAGTCTATTTTTTAATGTTACAGCTGACTTTCTAAAGTCTATTTCTCTTGTTTTGTTTTCTATTTAAAATAATTAAAGGTCATTTTCCTATCCAATCATTGTATACTATTTAATCGACATGGGGGATTGATTTTATTGTTAATGCTTCAGATCAGCTCATAACGTTATTCAGTATGTATTAAAATCAAGATTACCACTTAAATTGGCGTGATTTCTTGTTTAATTCTGTGTAGAAGTTTTATAATTAATAGGACTAATTAACTGCAATTTGATTCATATCGGTCCGTCTCTCCCCCTTCACTCCTTTAATACAAGTCAAGTCCTATATAAAAACTCTGATTAACGCTTACCAAGACAGAAACAGTTTACTATAAGCCGCAGTTACGACTGTCCCAAGTCAGAACCTCACAGCATGACATGATGAAGCAATAGGAAGAAAAGAAATGAAAAGAGAGAGAGAGAACAAATTAAAGGATATGGCATTTGGGTTTTTGATAATTTGTTTAGTTTAATCATCGAGTGGAGGTGGAGCCATGCCAACCTCATCAGCCTGGCTACGACTCATTCACCACCAAACCAACTAGTCGGACTTTTTTTAATCTTTTTCAACTCGCCATCTTTTCTCTTGATCCCATAAACTCCCATATAAATTAACTCTCTCTTCTTCCAGAAAGATGCCCAATTGATCAATGTGCGATATGAGGAAGCTAACAGTGTTTTCTTCTGTGTGCATATGCGTGTGGTCTCTGTTAGGATGGACAGCCACGGCAGCACCAGCCAGCGGCCCCTCCAGGGAGCTCGATCAGACTCCAACATGGGCTGTTGCTGGTGTTTGTGCTGTTATCATTCTTATTTCCATTGGCTTGGAAAAATTCCTTCATAAACTTGGAGCTGTATGTATCTCTCTCTCTTCTTTATTTTTAGCCGTTTCTCTAGTTCTGGGTTTCATTGTCTCCTTTTAAGTTTCTTCAATTTCATCAGAAAAATAAAAGCGTTGACTTTTGACAAAAATTTAGAATTTTGACACATTGTCTGTCATAATGAGGCTTATTTTTGGAAGTTTTCTAACGACTCTGTTTTTGTCTCTTTTAAAATGTGTATTCGATTCATCCAGTGGTTTGAGGAAAGGCACAAGAGAGCTCTTTTTGAAGCTTTAGAGAAGGTCAAAGCTGGTAAATTAACCAAACCCTTTTTAAGATCTCTTCAACTTTCACAGTTGAAGTGTACAATAGTACTAATTTTGTGTTATCGCTTACCAACTTCAGTTTAAAACTAAAATATATTAAATTTGTACTGTCATGTACTGATTTGTGTTAACCGGAAATTTACCTCGGTACCGGAGAACAGTTAATGACTCTTTCTTCCTTTTTTTCTCAACAGAGCTGATGATTCTAGGATTCATTTCACTGCTCCTTACCTTTGGTCAGAATTACATTATTAAAATATGTATTCCGACAAAGGTAGCCGATACTATGTTGCCATGTAAGGCTGCAGAAGGTTATCCGACCGGCGAAGGGGAACATCGCCGGAGACTTTTGTGGCATGAGCATAGATTTTTGGCTGCTGCTAGCAATACTATTAGTTGTAAGGAAGTAAGCACCTGATTAATTCTTCTAATCTTATTGCCTATATCTTTAATTTTGAAAAAAAAAAGAATTAAATTTTCATTATATTTTGATTTTGTTTTGTCAACAGGGTAAAGTGCCTCTTATATCCATCAATGGATTGCATCAGTTGCACATTCTTATCTTCTTTTTAGCTGTTTTTCATGTGCTTTACAGTGCTATCACTATGATGCTTGGTAGGCTTAAGGTATGGAATTTAATTTTATCTTTAATTATTCTAACTAAAAGTGCTAGAATTCAACCAATTTTCTTAGGTGGGACATTTGCGTAAAAACTTTCTTTATTTTTGAATAACATGAATTATGAATTTAACTTATTTTGAATTTAAAAATTTTGCTTTTCTTTTGGGACAGATTCGAGGTTGGAAGGTGTGGGAACAGGAGACCTCATCTCATAACTATGAGTTTTCAAATGGTATGTTAATGTCGGAAAATTCTTTGTATTGGGCTAGAACAGATATCTCTGTGTGAGCTGCCTCAAAATATATATATAATGAAGTAGCTCAAAAGTGTTTCACAGTTATATTCTGATATTATACTGGCGTTGATTCGGAAGGACCGGTCAATGTCATTCTTTTGCTTTAGAGAGAACACTCGATGTTAAAAATTTGTGATTCATAGATGGATTTGCTTCTCATTTTGGAAACTAAAACAGATGTGCATACTCATATGTGTAGATCCAGCAAGATTTCGGCTAACTCACGAGACATCATTTGTGAGAGCCCACACCAGTTTCTGGACTAAGATTCCATTCTTCTTTTATATCGTAAGAATAAAATTCCTCAGACTCATTATGCTATAAATAAAACAAGACAATCTTAATTAATTCTTAATAAATCATGAATGGGAAAAAATAAATAAAATTCTTTTATTTCAGGGTTGCTTCTTCAGACAATTTTTTAGGTCTGTTAGTAAGGCTGATTACTTGGCACTTCGGAATGGATTCATCAATGTGAGATTCCTAACAAAATTTGATTACTTCTTTTGTATCTAATGTTTATGCTAATGCAATGATTTTTCTATATTTATAGGTCCATTTAGCTCCTGGAAGTAAATTTAACTTTCAAAAGTACATCAAAAGGTCTTTAGAGGATGACTTCCAAGTAGTTGTGGGAGTAAGGTACTTGCTTATGTCGTGTTTAGTAAACCACACTTTTCCCGGCTTACGCGTACGAGTTAGGCTCAAAAATTATAATATGGTATCACAAACTTTTCAAACACGAGTTAGTTCATACTATCTTTCCACTGGAGAAAGGCTAATAAAAAGATTTACATGCAAGAGATAATATCACATTGGTTAAGAATATATATTGCCTATAAATATAAGTTTTGGATCAACTCATAAAATAGTTTTTGGGTATTTTCCTTATGAATAATCCCAAGATTTTAACATTTAACCTGATTTATTTTCCTCTTTTTTTTTTGCTGCTAGTCCTGTGTTATGGGCATCATTCGTGATTTTCTTGCTTCTAAACGTTCAAGGATGGCAAGCATTGTTCTGGGCGTCCTTGATCCCAGTGATTGTAAGGAAACTTGATTATTTTGGTCAAACTTTTATTTTTGCAAGATTAAATAAAATAGTTGTTTGATAATTTCTGACCAAATCAGTAATTAATTTACAGATAATCTTAGCTGTTGGAACAAAACTGCAATGCATTTTGACGAAGATGGCTGTTGAAATTTCAGAAAGACATGCAGTGGTTCAAGGGATTCCTCTTGTTCAAGGCTCAGACAAGTATTTTTGGTTTGGTCGGCCTCAGTTACTTCTTTACCTTATCCATTTTTCTTTATTTCAGGTGATTGAATTTTTTTTACCTCCATTTGCATAGGCTGATGCAGTACTGGGTCGGTATGACATCGAGATACTTAAAATGTGTTGAACAGTATAATCAATACAGTGATACTCTATTGTGAATACCTCAAATATATTGTTGATACATCACTGTTTAATTCATTTAAAGTACTCCGATACTACCTACCCGGTACTACAAAGCTAGTTAAACTCTTAGTGTGTTTCACGTCAAATAATTTTCTGATAATCAAATTTTTTTCTGATATAATACTGCAGAATGCATTCCAGATAACATATTTCTTTTGGATATGGGTATTCATTCTCTCCTTTATTTTGCCTTTTACTTCCACCATTGAATTATTTCAAGCACTTATCATTATTCTTGGCTGTGAGCTAGAATTGACTGTTGTTTCTTTTTCTTCTTTTTGTGTGTGTACAGTATTCCTTTGGGTTGAAATCTTGCTTCCATGCTGATTTCAAACTTGCGATCATAAAACTTGCTTTAGGGTAAGCCTAAATCCTTGTTATATTTTTACTGTGAAGAATGACATGGATGACTCAGTCTTTTCGATACTATTTTCTCTAATATTTTAATCATATTTGAAAAGTAGGAAAATTATTTAACATCTTAACATTTCATCTCTTCAGTAGGAGTGTTGTTTCTTCTCTAATATTTTAATCATATTTGAATAGTTGAAAATTATTTAACATCTCAACATTTTATCATTTTGTATGTGAATCAAATAAAATAATTCTAATTTTTCAGACATCTTACAATCATATTCTAACGATCTTGTTCCACAAGTCATTTTCTCAATCTCATACTAAACTAATTCATGACGGTTTTGCAGAGGTGGGGCCTTAGCTCTATGCAGCTATATCACTCTTCCAATATACGCCCTCGTAACTCAGGTACATTCCTCTAATGAACCCTTCATTTAATTATTTCTTAGAATACAAGAAATTATCTGTTAATGTTATGCATATGATGATGGTGGTGGAATATTATTTGGGTAGATGGGTTCACGCATGAAGGCATCAATATTTGATGAACAAACGTCCAAGGCACTGAAGAAGTGGCACATGGCCGTGAAAAAGAAGAAAGTGGGAAGAGGAGGAAATTCTTCACCTGCTCATACGCTGGGAAGTCCAATTGCTTCTGTACATTCTCCTTCTGTCCAAACACTTGATCGATTCAAAACACCCTCTGCGCATGGCGACCATGATATTTCTGATATTGAAGCTGATCACTCATCGCAAACGGAATCAAAGAAAATATTATCTCACCATCATGAAGAACAAACTAGACATGAAGATCAGGCCTTCACATTTACCAAGCCTTGAAATTGAAGTAAAAATTGCTCCTTTTGACTTTTCTTTTTTAAAATTTATAAGAGTTTTTGGAATGTCGAAACCATATATGGGAGACCGCCTTGTACATTCGATGCGCTGTTTATTTATTAAAATGATTGCTAAATCTTCGCACAACATCCTAAATTACACGAAACTTTGGATCTTGAAGCAGTTTTACATTGTTGGTGTTATGGTGGAGTCGATAAATTTTATGTTATATTGGAGTCCACACATAAAAGCATGCTTGCATTTTTTAATATTAATAATCTATTTGTGCCAGCCATTTGCCAACACACACTTGCTAAACATACAATATATATATATAGACATGTCTAACCAACTTTTTCCATGTATCCAATATGGTAAAATAAAGACAGATTATGACATAAACACACCACGCGTAAAAACAAAAACGTCTATTTTGCAAATCCTTCCCTCCTAAAATGTCTTTCAAACTCAAATTCAGGTTTTAGAAAACTTGATCCATTTCTCCAAATCCACTTTTTCAAACGGCCATATTTTCCACTCAGTGAACAGATGACTGAGCTGATAGAAATTAGAACCCTACTTCGCCATTCACACTGAGCTTTTGGAATCAAAATCTAATACTCAGTTAAGAGAGATGACTAACACCAGCGTCACATATACTTCTCATGCCAAAATATAAAAAGAATGTCTTTAGTAAACATAAAGTTTTACATGCAAAAGTCCCCTTCTATCCTATCTGACAAGATGTAGCAGGTCCCCAGAAACAACAAAAACCACAGAGACCCAAAACAGTACTCAAATCCAAAACTCAACCAACCGACAGCAGGTAAGGAACCAACAAAACTCTTGGTAAAATTACTGCAAAATCCTCAGTCTGGGAGTATTTGCTCATTGTCTGCATCTGCTTCTGTCTCGATCTTAGGCTTTGATGGACCTTGTCCAGGCGCCTGCTTCTTCTTAATACCACTCACAATGTCGTCAATTCTTAGAAGCATGCAAGCAGCTTCTATGGCTGTCTTAAAGGTTTGTGCCTTCACATTGTAAGCATCCCAGATCTGATAATGAAGGCAGTGAAATTTTTACAATTGACTTCCAACGGAAACATTTGCAATTTCTAAGGCACTTACACGCAAAGAACCCAGCCATGGCTAATAATCACAATATATAGAAGATATTTATTTTACCGATTCAGAATAAGAATAAGAATCAAGACTCGCTAGGAACAATGAATAACTCAAAGAAAAGAATAACAATATATAATAGATGACAAGAAACTCCATCGAAAACAAACCAATCATTCAATGGAACAAGAGAATCGATTTAACACTTCAAACTTTGATAATTTCCTGACAGGGGAGCTTAAAGAGGCCATCCCATTGTAGGTGAACTGGAAAAGAAACATTCACATCCTACTTCTAATTTTCCTAAGTCGTGGACTCTCATCTCCCAAGGTGAAAAAAATAACAGTAATAAATCTTTTTTCACGGTTATAGTTATTCTGACCTGTAGTGTATAAGTTCAAAAATACCAAAAGTTGAAGAGTACTAACCTTCCGCTCTTTCATATCAGCAATTGCACCAGTGTTTCCATCAATACCAGTCCATGAATTTTCACCATTTGCGTGCTATGAAGATTACATTAGGATAAATGACAGATTAGAAGATCTCATCAAATATAATTCCCAATCTTTCACCATCTACAAGTGTTAAATTACCTTTCCTTGCAGGGCCGTCATAGTTCGAATCACATTTACACCACAATTTTGGGCCAAAGTTCGTGGTATAGCCTCAAAAGCCATTGCAGCAGCTTCATAGGGCCACTATGTTCCAACACCAAGAATAAACACAATGATAGACACATTTAGAGAGATATACAAGAAATTTTCAACATTTAAAATAGTTTGGATCTTCAAGAATACACAGATATAGCTTTATAAAATGGGAACCTTTTCTATGCCTTCTATAGAAGAACTCTTCTGCTTTAAACTAGCAGATACAGTCAACTCGGTTGCACCACCTCCCGGGAGAAGCTTTGGATTTTTTATTATGTTCCTTGCAACAGACATGGCATCCTG
Organism: Datisca glomerata; assembly: GCA_003255025.1. NCBI lineage: Eukaryota > Viridiplantae > Streptophyta > Magnoliopsida > Cucurbitales > Datiscaceae > Datisca > Datisca glomerata. The sequence goes on from QANY01007889.1 coordinate 1,231,166, forward strand.
TAATGTAAACAGATTAGAGGGCAATAAAGTTGGACTAGAATAATATCATATCAACGTCAATACTCTACCTGCAGATTTCTCTCCACTTCATTCAAAAGATCCTTGCTGGCGCCTCTTAAAAGTACAGTACATGCTTTTGGATCTCTGCAATCAACAACGAATGCAAAAAATTCGTCCCCAATCTTCTTAACTTCGAAAAGCCCAGCACCGGTACCAACATCAGATTCTTGCAATTCATCAGGCCTGTTAACAATTACTGCTCCACATGCTTTGGCAATTCTGTTGTTGTCCGTCTTCTTCAACCTTCTGATTGCACTGATGCCTGCTTTACTCAAATAGTGGCATGCCAAATCACTGAGACCCTTCTCTGTAATAACTAAGTCCGGTTTGAATTTTATTATCTGGGTGCACAGGTTTTCAATGTACTCTTCTTCCATCTTCAACAGTACTCCCCAATCTTCTTCTTTGACCAACTCCGCATTAGTTTGGTTTTCACCTTTCTTGTACTCAAGGGGGCAATCAAGAAGAATTATACGTGGGTTGACAATCTTTCTCCTCATTTTACCAGGAGCAACAACATCTTTATTGAACATAACTCCTTTCAGAACCACTGAATCTTCCAACTGCCCACCAGGAACCTTCTCAACCTTGATGTACTTTTTGATATCCACCTCTCGCAACCCTAGGCCAAGATCAACGCCAACTGTTGTGGTGGCATCAATTGCTAGATCCTGGAAGCAGCCGCATAAGAGATAAGAAATCCATAAAATCAATAAATATAAGCCACGTAGTTCAACCAAGTGGGAAATCAACAATATCAAGACATCAGTGATAGCACGATGTGTAATCTTTTGCTATTACAAAAGATGTAACTTTTGCCTGATGCAAGAGCAGAGACATCAAAGCCCCATTAAAAGGTCATAAGCACGTGCCTTAAAGGCCTAAAAAGGCAATCTATTTCAATTCAAACTTCTTAATCTTGAAGAATTTGTTAAAATTAACTTCAAGTACTTACATTACAGTAGTTCTCTTCACTAATAAAATGTGATCTTATGAATATTCTAGTATGTTTCACTCCCTAAAAAATATAAAAGAAGAAAAATTTCGAAAAGTAAAAAATATTTCCAACGGGAAAATCAACATATCTCATGCACTTCATGAAAGATAACAACTGCTGGGTATATAATTGAGAGGAACCAGAAGAAAATGAAATAGCACGAAAGATTAACTTCTCAAGGGAGAGAAAAGAAGGTTAGAATAACACAACGAAAGCGGGCAAATGACATGGAAAATTGACAGTGAGCCCCAATTGTCTAGGCATGCTTCATGAAAAGTTCACAGGCCAGTGTAACAGATTCATTTTTATTACTATTAATCACCAAAGCATCTAATTCTTTCTAAAGAGAGTATACCATCGTTCATAGACAGACAACTCAAACAAACTTGATATTGTAAATACTTACAGCAACCAAATCACCAAACTGACTTGTGAACTTTGTACCTACGCAGCTCTTAACAAGGCCCAACATTGTAGAACCTGAAATATGATCCTAAACATTAGTAGGCCAAAACCACCAAACGTAGTGACAATACTCCATGACCATTACTCATTTATAAATACAATTACCACCCAAATTAATTTCAGAGGAGACTTAAAGCAGTAGAGAGAGAGAGAGTCAGTTAGAGAAACAAAAGAGAAGAAAAAATATAAGGAGCATCTACAGTTTATTTATGAATATGTACGGACAATATAAAACGTAAGAAAAGCAAAAGGACCTTCTAGCAAGATTTAGTTATTTTTTTATAAGACTAGCAACATTTAATTATGATTATAATCTTCGAATAGGTAAACAAATTACATCGTAGATTAACAAGATACGTAGATAAAAAGACAAGAAACTTCCTCCCGCCTAATGCATCATTAATCGTAAAATACAAAACATATATAGTTGGCAACTATGTCAAATTAAACTAAACAACTTCACCTTTGATATCGAGGAAATAACATAACTATGAGCATGTATATCAATACAAAACTTGATTTGTACTCACTGTAACCATAAACACTCATAAGAGCCAAGTTCTAAAGTGGAGTCACCTAAAAGGATTTGAAGCTACTTATTTGCCAAGGAATTACTATGATAGTTCTTTGAAATGGTTTGCACGACTTGAATAACAGCATTCTGCTTGCCTTTTATATAAGTCCTGTTCAATATGTATACCCATGCAGTTTTGATTGTTCAACAGAGAAGTTTAAACAGAATGTATTCTACGATTGACCAAAGTTCTCAAGATATCAGTATAGGATTTGAGACCATCTAACACTGAAGAAATATTAAATTTGGTCTAACAAAGATCGGCAATTTTGAAACCCAACAAAAATCCAAAGAAAAAGATAATCCAAAACACTTCTTAAATTTTATAAGAAGTGATCCAATCATTCTTACCAGGATATTGCATATCATATCTTGGGAAGACATTGGACAAATTGTTCTAGAATACTCAAAACTTTCATTTCTTTAACCAGTAAAAGCATGAATTGAATGTATCGAGAAGGAAAAAATAGGAAGACGGACTATGCAAAAAGAAAAACGAAAAAGTCAGACCCATGAGTGATCCAACTGATCGTAAGGACTCAAAGAATTAGTCATTTCTTTAACAGAAGAGACAAAAACTCCTCTAATTTTGTTCTTATCGGTAAAAAAAACCCTTCTAGGCTTATCTACATACTACTCCTAAACCTCCAAAGTTCTATTTCTCTCTTGCCAAATAAGCAAAAATAAAATATAGGTCTTAAGTTCCAAGTTCTATTATCAACATCAACCTAACAATTTCTCTCCAACAACAGAACAAGATCTACACTGACTCTGGTATAACCCAGCAGACTTTATCGTAAGCAAAGTCCATTTCCAGGTTGTAAACATGAAGGGGAAGTGGAGAAAGAGGTGACTTTGATTCCTTAGACACCTTACATAAGAGACATCTATTAACTATTTGGAAACCCCTTCAGGTTAGCCACAGTTAAACAGCCTCTGCTGTCCAGGTGAGAATCACATTCCTGGGAGAACAGCAATCAACTGTTTCTGCATTGTCCCTTCTCGTACAAGCTTTGGACCCGAGTGTTGAGGAGGATGGGAAACTTTTGGGTTTTTCCAGGCACAGTCAAGGAATATCTCTTAACTGCTGGTTTTCTTCAGGTAGGGGGATAATGGAGAAGAAAATCTGGAGATTGATTCCTTTATGCATTTTCTGGACAGTTTGGGTTGAAAGGAATGGAAGAGCTTTTGAGAGACCTTCTAACTGTTTTGACAAAGTTTCTAATTCTTTTGTAAACCTTTGTAAAGAATGGATCTTTTCTCTAGATCCGACAATTGAGACCAAGTTTTTTTATCACTGGTCTCTTCTCCCTTGATTCTTTTGTATATTTTGTGTAGCCCTCAGGGTTTTCTTCTTGCTAATATAATCCTTTTTCTTCTTGCTAATATAATCGTTACTTATCAAAAAAAAATCCATGGATAATATAGAGTTTACAAGCCATCTATCTTTTCAGAATCTGCTCCTATTCCCATCTCCAACTCAGACTTCCCAGTTTCCTTGACATCTTCCAAATGTTGCAACCAATAGTGCAAAGATCCTACCTCAAAGCCCAATTCCAACCATTACCACCAGTCCCAAACTATGCCAAAGTGACACTCAACCTTTATCTTAAACGAAAAAAAAAAAACTTTCCAAATAAGAAATGGCGCTTCTGTTGATTCAAAAACAAAAGATATTTTTGTTAGTTTAAATTATCGGTGAAAAATTATTTGTGAATTTAAAAGAAGGAAATGGCCTAAAAAGAGGTAAAAGTGGTAGATCATAAATCATTTCTTGCACGCATACATTGACCAATACAACTAAATGACAAATGATGAATTTACCGAATAACAAAAAGTGTAAGAGTTTACCAAATAAAACTGCAGCAAATATGGTTTACAGAAGTAGCAGAAGCATCACAGAAGAAGCTGATGAGTTACATACTAAACAAATATATTGCATGCAGTTACAACTTGTTCAGCAACTATATATGTCACGGGGAACTCAGAGAAAGGGAAGGAGATATGGAGCCAGTGAGTGGCAACTAGTTCAGCTGGGTGCTATCAAGAATGTTTTATCAAAGTCACCCATCCCCTCTTCTTTCCTTCAATCAAGGTCTAACCTCGCGTAGCTAACCAGCTATAAGCCTGAGAGGCAACAAGCGAACTGCAAACCCATACTAAACTCCTCAGTTTCTTCCCAATAGCTGCCTAACAACTTTCCAAGTCAAGCGAGGATCGTAAAATTTGAAGCAAAACCCTAACATCTATCCCTTTCCTATTAATTAGTACAAAGTATATAGAATTAAAAATCAATATTACGCCAAATGTAAACTAAATTTGGTCTATATAAGACACTCGTCACACACCTAAGGTCAATTCATTCTTGGCCAATTAAAAGATCAGGCTCAGCTTTATTTATAATTTCAAATTCAATTATCAAGTTCATGCTCAGCTGGAACGGCGCAAAAGCAAGCAATAGCTATACCACGACCAGAGAGTTGCCAGCCGTCTGTCCTAAATAGAATTAATTCAAAGCACTTTATGCACATTAGGTTCCCACACCTTGAGTTTCCCCATTTAATGGTGGAAAGATTAAAAAAGTCACATTCGCTCATAACCATTGAACCAACTTACAAGAAAATGTATTTTCTTTCACATTCGCTCATAACCATTGAACCAACTTACAAGAAAATGTATTTTCTTTCCAACACCTAGAAGAGGTGATTCTCTGGATGTTTTATTCATTGACAAATTGATTCTTTACTTTCAACCAAAGATTTGACTAACTATGCTCATTTCTGGTGAAATGGAAAATACGCAATATTTCTAATGAATATAATGGATGTAACATCATTAAAATATCCATACAAATAATGAAATAACTTACGATCCTTCACATCTATAGGCATTGCAATTTTGTCAAGCACTGCAATTGCATCCTCTAGAGCTTTATTGTACGCTGCATCTCAAAAAAAAAACTTATTGACATCAAGTTCAGATCCACAAATAAAAAAAAAGATTGTCAGCTGAGAGTTGTAAATATACCCCGACAAATGACCGTAGGATGATAACTTTTGTCAATAAAGGCCTCAGCAACATGGAGCATCTCACCAGCTTCAAAAAGATGCAAACAAATTACAACTCCAGTACAAACAACAATGACAAATCAGAATGAGCATCCCAGCAGGTAGTTCGTCTGTTCCAAATATTGAACGCATGGGCATATAAACTCAAGACATACCAAGGACAATAACAGATGTAGTTCCATCTCCTACTTCCTCATCCTGTGTCCGGCTCAGTTCAATCATTGACTGTACATAAACCAGGTAACACCGGATGATTACAACATCAGAAATTTAAAAGAATAAGATAGAGAATGATCGTTGGCAATGACACTGAAGATGTTGATAGGCTCTCAGCAGAATTGCAAGAAGAAACATTAAAAGGAAATAAAAAAGTATAAATTTCTTCGTAAAGGTAAGAAGTAAGAGAGTAAAAGCAGTTCATGAATATGTACCTTAGCTGCGGGATGGGCAAGATCTAACTCCCTCAGAATAGCATTTCCATCATTGGTGACAACAATTCCTAGAAGAATTAAGAAAAAACATAAAGAAGGGAGACATTGAAATTGTATGAGTAGACGAAGGTAATAATAAACCGCATTGCAAAGAGATCACCTAAAATGCTGAGAGAAGTTTTCCAAACAATGAAAAAAATACAACTTCAAAAAAGCAGAAAGAAAGGAAAAACACCTCCAGAAGCGTCAAGTAACATCTTCAACATAGATCTTGGGCCCAAGGTAGTACGAATAATATCGGCAACAGCCTGCCAAAGCAATGGGCAGATTTAGAACAAAAGTAATAAAATATAATCTAAGAGATTTGAAACATGAAGATTGAAGATTGATTAAGATGAAGTTACACCTTAGAAGCTTGGATGTTAGCATGCTGGACCTTGCTTCCAGACTCGCGTTTCAAAGAATCTTCTGCTCAGATTTTTATCACAAATACAAAAAAAACATGAATAAGAGGCATTTTCGCAAAGCCGAGATCAGTCATTTTCTAAGTAGAAGGTATGTCGGAAAAGTTAGATAGAAATGCAAGTATGATCAGAGAGACAAATACAAAAAATCAAAACAAAACGAATGGGGAAAAGAAAAACGAGAAGGCGCAGAATGACTAACTGAGAACGAGTACGGGTGCGTGCATGATTCCTTCTCTTGCTTCTACCACGACTTAGAAAACCCTAACCTCACACACACACACACACACAGAGGGGTATAAAGAGAGGGGTATAAAGAGAGGGGTATAGAGAGGTTCTAGGTCCCTTGCAGTGAGAATTTTCTGGAGGGAGATGACTAGTAAACTGCTCTTCTCAAATTAGGGCAGGAGCAGGACTTTCACAGTAAATAAACATCTTTTACGAAGAAAGTGGGGGTGTTTTTATCTACGTCGTTACAATAGTTTAATATATATAATATTTTTGTGTTTAATGATTTACTATTATTTATAGTAGATAAAAATATTAAATTGGTGATAAGTTATCAAAATTCGATTAATTAATTTTTTCGTGTTAAAATACATATAGATGAGAAGAAAAATAAAATATTTTATTTAATAACAAATATGAAAAGAGTGAGAAATAAAAAATCAGAGTTAACAAATTAATAAATACAATAACTTTAAAAGTGTGTTAATTAATTATTAATTAATATATTAAAGATAATAATAAAAATATTTGTATTTAATTTTATTAAGTGAACATGTTAAGTATATGTATAAGTATATGTTATAGGTATTACCCAACCATCAATGACGCAACGGCACGTATTACGCCGCATCAGGGGGCTTGATGAAGGAAAGTTTTGGAGGTAAAGAACCAACCTCACCCGGGTACCGATGATGCTTGGGTTGCACAGACCCGAGCACGTGAAAGTGCAAGGATAAAGTTCACGAAGATAGCTCAGATAATTCCGAACACAAGGTCGTCATTGCTCGCCAAAAGTAGTGCTCTACATGCCCGATCACCATGACAAGATGTTAGGATAGTCTCCGTCCGGTCATTTTGACAATTAATGTTGCACATTTTATGTCAAAGTCACATCATTTCTGTCCAACCGAAGACAGACTTCCCCAGCAGGCCTGCGAGAGGCTTCTTCGACAAGTTTCCTCTCACCCGAAAACTCAGGTATAAATACATCTACTAATAACGGAAAAGATATGCAAAGGCTCCCAAGAAGGGGAGGAAAGGCATGTCAGTCACTGTTCGGGTCATAACGATCTATTGCACGGAAAGGATCCTTCCCCACAACTCAAAGGCTCACTGGCAGAATCGCTAGGCATTCATGGAACCCTCGAGAAAAATCACCTAGTGAAAAGTAGGACGACATCCTTACTCGAAGAGGGTGCCACCTCTCGGTGAAGTTGGAACCAACACAAATCCAGACTGAGGATGGCTGAACTCTCCCTTTGTAAGGTTCTGGTTGGGGGTAATTACCAAAAGAGGAAGGAGGAGAACAAAGTCGCGGGAGAGTAAACAAAGGTGAAGACCCCTAAAGGACCTTCTAGGGGTAGTATACGAGCAACGGCGGAAAGTGGAGGAAAGTATCGATGGGCCACACTCCGTCTAAATCTTTGGTGTCGTTCTTGGCCATCAACGATTTTACAAAGCTCCAGTACAGGTGAAAGGCAGTACGGATGAATGGGTCCGGGATCATCTCCCCACCACGGGTGAGATACAAACCTGGGCTATGCGGCTTCCAGTTCCCAAATCCCACTTTCGGGTGAACTGGAATGACGAAAGCCTTGACAAGATCGGCGCACAGGATAGCAAAACAAGCCAAGACATGAAGCTCATGTGAGAGGATCAGGTTTTACTCCCACCAAGCCCTCACGCGAGACAAATCAACCCACAGGAAATGAGCATATGACCAGCGCACCACCCAGGAATGGCTTGAAGGGCCAAGATGGTTGGTCGTACTCCCGCCAAAACACTTGGGGATGAAGGATCAGGCAAACCCATATATGCCCACGAACACAATGTGGAGATTGGGAGGTCCTGCCATCGATGCGAATATGTAGCTCAGGTAATGAGGATCCCACTCGTCTTTGGGGCCATACCATAATCACGAAGCTAATTAGGATTTTGGGATGCTCCCATCCTGAAAGAGGCATCGAGACCGGTAGGTATGAATTTAATAGATGCACATAAGTTGCACAAGATTTATTTTGGGAACAGTTATCCACGTCGGTTTCCCCCATTTAGACTAGAGGAGGCGATCTTCTTTAGAATTGTTAGCACCAGAGTGTAATGGATGATGAATATTGTATATCCAACGACATTTATCGAATAAAAGGAAGCAAGCAGATTTTCTACGATATACGACGAAGGATAAAAAAAGTGATTATTGGTGAGATGCTCTAGCCCACCAGTCGGGATTAAACAAAAAGTGATGGTTGGCAAGGTGCTCTAACTAGCCAGTCGAGATTAAATAAAAATTTGACTAGTGAGGTGCTATATCCCGCCAGTTAGGATTAAATAAAAATGATGACTAGTGAGGTGCCCTAACCCGCCAGTCGGGATTAAACAAAAAGTTATGTTTGCACTTCATCTCGCAGATGAGATCAGGAATCTAGCTAAAGCAGGAAAGTCTTGCTAGATATCAAAGTAAAGTGATGTCTGTCGAGCACCTCAGCTTGTAGACAGGATCAAGGATCTAGCCAGAGCAGGAAAGTTTGGCTATATATCAAGGTAAAGTGATGTCTATCGAACACCTCAGCTCGCAGACGGGATCAAAGATCTAGCCATAAATATGAAAGTCTGGCTAGATATCAAGGTAAAGTGATGTCTGTCGAACACCTCAGCTGGCAGACGGGATCAAAGATCTAGCCATAAATATGAAAGTCTGGCTAGATATCAAGGTAAAGTGATGTCTGTCGAACACCTCACCTCACAGACGGGATCAAGGATCTAGCCAGAAAATGCAAGCATGACTAGATATCAAGGTAAGGTGATGTGTGTCGAGCACCTTAGCTCGCAGACGGGATCAAGGATTTAGCCTGAGCAGGAAATTCTGGCTAGATATTGAGATAAAATGATGTATGTCGAGTAACTCAACTCACAGATGAGATCAATGAACTAGCCAGAGCATGAAAGCCTGGCTAGACATCAAGATAAAATGATGTGTGGCGAGCACCTCAACTCGCAGATGGGATCAAGGGTCTAGCCAGAACAGACGCGTCTGGCTAGACATTAAGGATCTTAAGTGTTGTGGTTTATCTACATTAGTAGAGAATGACATTAAAAATTAGCTTATGGAGTTCTAATCTAGTAATATATTAATAAATACACTTTTATAAGACTTGGTTACATAAGCTCATTTGAAACTAAAAAGTTGGACGACTTAAGGCCACACACCCACCGGGATTTTTCAAGATAAAGTGTAAGTTGAAATTTATGTTAAAATTCTACATGATCACAATTCATAAGCTTTTCTTGGGTTATAGCTATTTTGAAACCTCTAAGACAAGTTTAGTTGGTCAAAACATTTTGTATCATATTCCGTAGCTTTTCATAATTAGAGTTTATTGTTTTCTTGTTTGATTTTTTTTATTTTTTCATTTTGCTCAAGGACTAACAAAAAATTAAGTTTGAGGTATTTGATGAGTGTGTTTCACACTCATATTTTATATAGTCTTAATTTTAATTTTATTGGTTCTTTTAGATTAATTGCTTGATTTTATGTTTGTTTTTGTTGTTATCTTGTTGGTTTTATATTCAAATGTATTTGGGTTGATTTTGAAATATTTGGAAGGCAAAAATATGGATAAAATGAGAAAAGAACGGACATGGACAGAAGGGCCAACGTCTCGACACTAGGCGCAGAACAGCAAGCCAGCGCCTTTGCGTTGGCATCTCAGCACCACATCGTTGGACGTTGGGCACAAAAACAGAACGCCAGCGCCGCGGCGCTGACACGTGGCTAGTCGAAACATAATGCATAAGCTCTGAGGAAAGTTTAGTTGGCTTATGGACATTTAATCTAGTAATAGATTAATAGATCCACTTTTCTAAGACTTGGTTGGATAAGCTCATTTAAGACAAAGAAGTTGGACGACTTAAGGCGACACACACCCACTCGGTACTTTTCAAGGTAAAGTGTAAGTTAAAATTTATGTTAAAATTCTACATGATCACAATTCATAAGTTTTTCTTGGGTTATCGTTGTTTTAAAATCTCTGAGTTAAGTTTGGTTAGTCGAAACATTTCGTATCTTGTTCCGTAGATTTTCATAATTCTAGTTTATTGTTTTCTTGTTTGATATTTTTATATTTTTATTTTGCTCGAGGACTAGCCAAAGGTTAAGTTTGAAAGTATTTAATGAGTGTGTTTCATGCTCGTATTTTTGATAATCTTAATTTTAATTTTATTGGTTCTTTTAGATTTATTACTTGATTTATGTTTATTATTGTTTTTATCTTGTATGTTTGATATTCAAATACATTTGAGTTGATTTAAAAGAGTCGAAAGGTAAAATTAAGGATAAAATGAGAAAAGAACAGACTTGGGCAGAAGGGTCAGCGTCACGACGTTGGGAGTAGAACAACATGCCAGCGTCGGGGCACTGGCGTGTCACCCCCAAAATAGAACACCAGCACCAGGGCGCTGGCACACAGACAACAGAAACATAATGCATAATCTAATAATAGATTAATAGATTAACTTTTATAAGACTTGGTTGCATAAGCTCATTTAAAACTAAAAAGTTGGACGACTTAAGGTGACACACACCTACTCGAGATTTTTCAAGGTAAAGCGTAAGTTGAAATTTATGTTAAAATTTTATATGATCACAATTCAAAAGCTTTTCTTGGGTTATCGCTATTTTAAAATTTCTGAGACAAGTTTAGTTAGTCAAAACATTTCATATCTTGTTCCGTAGGTTTTCATAATTAGAGTTTATTATTTTCTTATTTGATTTTTATTTGCTCGAGGACTAGCAAAAAAGTTAAGTTTTGGGGTATTTGATGACTGTGTTTCACACCATATTTTAGCTATTCTTAATTTTAATTTTACTAGTTCTTTTAGATTTCTTGCTTGGTTTATGTTTGTTTTTGTTTTTATCTTGTATGTTTGACATTCAAATGTATTTGGGTTGATTTTGAAAGAGTTAAAAAGAAAAAATGCAGATAAAATGAGAAAAGAACGAACCTGGACAAAAGGGCCAACGTCTCGACGTTGGGTGCAAAACAACACGCAACCAGCAAAAATAAAATGTGTGATAATAGATCCTTTTTTATAAGACGTGGTTGCTTAAGATCATTTAAGACTAAGAAGTTGGACAACTTAAGGCGACGCACACCCACTCAGGATTTTTTAGGGTAAAGTGTAAGTTAAAATTCTACATGATCACAATTCAAAAGTTTTTACTGGGTTATCGCTATTTTGAAATCTCTATAGTAAGTTTAGTTAGTCAAAACATTTTCATATCTTGTTCCGTAGTTTTTCATTATTAGAGTTTATTGTTTTCTAGCAAAAATATAAGTTTGGGGGTATTTGATGAATGTGTTTCACACTCATATTTTAAATAATCTTAATTTTAATTTTATTTGTTCTTTTAGATTTGTTGCTTGATCAATTTTTTTTGCTTTTTATCTTCTAAGTTTGATATTCAAATGTATTTTGGGTGATTGAAAGAGTTGGAATGCCAAAATACAGATAAAATGAGACAAGAACGAACTTGGGCAGAAGGGTCAGTGTCACGACGCTGGGCGCAAGTTTCTGGCTTCTTGTTAGCAGTCATGCCAATAAAATAATTCATTATTTTATATAAACTTAATTATTTAAGTTTTTTAATTATTTTATCTATACGCTTATAAATTAACTGTTTTATTAATGCTATCAATAAAATCATTCATTATTTTTTACTACACCAAAAGATAAATAAATTTACTGAAGTTCTTATCATGCTTGCTGTCACAACTGATAGCCCATCTGGTACTCCGAGCTTCCAGCTTCTGGCCAGCAGTCATACATTGACAATTTGATAGGTCAGGGTACTTATAGATTTAAATAATGTTATAGCTAGCACTCTTTTTTCTTTTCTGGGGTTTCCTCCATGAGATTTTTACCAGACAATGTTTTTTTAACGAGGCTAGTCAAATGCGTTTTTACATTTTGTACCTAATGTTTATATTGTGTTATGTTGATATTTCTTTAGCTTTCTACTGGTTGAGTCACCTTAAGTGATGTTCCTTCCCGTTCTGAACTCTTCTTTGTTTCTTTTTCTTTTTTCTTATTTAATAATATTTGTCAAGATACTAGCTTCTAGAATAGCTAGTCGCCTTTTTTCCTCTGACTTAATGATAATTTTTCAATAAATTATGCAATCAGTAGGTTTATGGTTATTCAAAAAGTAACCTATATAACACTTTTTATATATGCCGACGGACAATTTGTACAATATTAACAACTTGATACTAGATGATGCGGAGACATCTTGGATAATGTCTCGGATACATAATGTGCGTGAAACAACAGTAGATGCAATAAGACAAGCAGATGATGCTTATCAAGCTTATTTATCAAAAAGACATGCAATACACACTTCATCTAAAAGAAGTCAACAAGAACCATATATGCCTCGACACGAACCATACATGTCTTAGTAAAAGACATACACGTTGTCAGTTTTTTATATATACCTTTGGAGATGAGTCAATGACTCAACTTGGTTCCTCTTCTGAGTCATGTCATCAACCTCAATGCCGTAGAGAATGACGGGGTGCGGCTCTTGGAGGAAGAGGTAGAAGGTTGCCCGAAACTTAGAAGACGCCTATTGTGGAAGATGCTCCTATTTTAGAGGAAGACACGCCTATTTTGGAGGAAGACGCTCCTATTGCAGAACTCGTTAATGAAGAACGTATGTCACAAGTAACATAATTACAAACATATGAAAGATGTCCTAGCATAATTAGAAGATGACCAACGTGTGGAGCATGATTGACATATTTGATACTTCTTAGTCTTGGTATTGTGTAACAAACATTTTTAGAATAATTATATTGGAGTTGTAATGGTCTTTTTTATCATATTAGAGTTGTAATGGTTTGAATCATATTTTTCTCTTTATGTTGTATCGTTTGTCAAAAATACAAGCTACTTATTATTTTTGCTTAGATATAGGATTATAAGATGTTATGCATGCTGATATGATTATACAGGTTTGAATTAGGTAAAGTATGAAAAGAGGCAAAGGGGGCTAGAATCAATACTGAAATCGTCTTTGCAAAAGATGATTTTCAGTTTAAAATGAAATACCTCAAATCATCTTTTGCAAAGACGGTTTCAGTGGCAGAGAAAGTCATCTTTGCAAAAGATTATTTTCAATACAGCGGAAATCATCTTTTACAAAGACGGTTTCAGTGGTAGAGAAAGTCATTTTTGTAAAAGATGATTTCAATACAACGAAAATCATCTTTGATTTTTAATACAACGGAAGTCAAAGGCTATTTTAAAATGATTTTCACTGTGGCCATAGTTTTGGAATATTTTCCAAAAGTACTATGGTTTTGGAATATTTTCTAAAACTACTTTATTTTAGCTTTTTAAAACTATGGTACAAGTGTGAAACCCCGATAAAGTGTCAAATTATTTTAAAAATAATTAGCAAGATTTAGATACTAAAACTCTATAATCTATATCTACTTTTAAAGTATAGTACATGTGTTGCACGTAGATAAAAATATTAGAAATTACATAAAATTATTTTGATTGTGAATATTGTTTTTGTTATTTTAAGGATAATTAGAGAACTACTTCGACGATTGAAACTATTTGAATAAAAGTAGGTGGGTTTTAGAATAACGTTGTACATTTATTACAATTTTATTCATATTAGTCGAAAAGCACGTTCTTGGCACGTGTTAAAGAATTTCAAAATTAATGTATTTATTTTGAAAGCTAATGTATTAATTTCAATGTTAATAATAAGTTTTAAAATTATTATTAATGTTGAAACAAATATATTAGCTTTCAAAATGATGTAAATCTAAAACAAACGAAAATAGTTGTGATAATTTTCTCATATTTACAATTAAAATATTACAAAAAAACGTGAATATGTCATACATCACTTGGAGATGATATATTTATAATAACACTATTGCAAATAAAATAAAACTTGAATAAGTATGCATCATCTCGAGAAAATAAATTATCTATTAAAATTTTTTAATTAAAGAACATACGATCCTAACAAATTCATAAAATAAATAAGATGAAAAAAACTACAAAATTATTTGAGAAGATAAAATTAAATATGACAAACTATTTTACTACGGATAATGGACATTGAAAATTATTACATTTATCATAAAAGTAAAAAAATAAACAAAAAATATATATATTCCAGATAGACAATAACTCATTGTTGTTGACTGAAATAATATTTATAATATAAGAATCTCTAAAATCATACATAATGCTTCACATTCCTAATAACATAACAATATAAAATACTAAATTTAATAAAGTATTAGTAAAAGAATAATTAGTTAATAGAATTAAATACAAAAAAATAAAACTTACTCTTATACCATTTTTAGTGGAGCTTAAAGAGTAAAAGTGGAAATCAAACGTTTCTCTCTATTAACCATTTTAATATAGTAGAGATAGAGATATTTAGTTTTGTAATAGCACTACTTATCTTGTACCATCTTTCATTATTAATTTTTAATTTGTAATTATCTAATAAAATGTACTCTTTTGCTTTATTCTCTCTAATAATTTGTTTGTGATTATTTTTATTCTATAATAATTTTTTTTATCAATATTTAATAAAATGTAATAGTTTATATTATTTTGTTATTAGGAATGTGAAGACCAGATTTACTTGATAACGAGCAGTTATTATCTATTTACATTATTTTTTAGGGTTGATATATGATGTAATCACTTTTGTACTAGTTACTAGTATTTCATTTTTAATTTTATTTTAAATGTAATAATGTCTAAATATCAATTACATGTAGCAAAATTGTTTTTGTAATATTTCATTTTTCTTCTCAAATAAATATTTTTAAATTTTTTAAATTTATATATTCTATATATACACCTATACTATGTAGAATGAATGCTTAAATGAGATAATTTTTTCATTTTCTTTTTCTATACATATGTATTTATATTATATTGAGGAAAACCATGCATATGGACCATGTGAACTATCTATATAGTTAAATGACCTAATTTTCTTATACCTTGAAGAAATGGATGAATCGACCGTCACAAACTAAAAAAACTTATTCATTTACAATTGCGTTCTCCTTTATAAGTCAAATTTTTCCTATAAATAAATTATGTTAATGCAAACTAGACAAAATTATCAAATTGACCATTGTAGTTTGTCTCATTTTTCAATTTGACTATCATTTTTTCAAAAATCTCAATATGGCCTTCCTATTGTACTTTATATTTCAATGTGATCCTTCAGGCACTCCACATTTATAGACTTTGACAGAGAGACATATGTGGCACGTTATATGCTTATGTGGCATGTTATATACATATGTGACACACACGAGACCCACCTAATGTAATGACAACAAAAAAACTCTCTCTCTTCCAATTATAACCCTTCATAATTTCTATCTTCTTACCTACCCCTTCATATTAAATGCGATTTTACTTTTTATTTTTCACTTTTCTATCCCCCCATCACTTTCGCCTTTTCAAGCTTGAAGTTGAGCCAAGACCTTCATCCACCATAAAACCTGCTACAAATGAGGTTATGAAAAGAAGTCCACAAAGACATGGGTCTAAAACTCAACAAAGTCTGCCATAGCTTTTCTAGCGTGACATGGGTGTTAAGATTGTATCTTAAAAAATACTAAAATTCTATTGTATTTATTGAGACATTTAATTTTGATTAATAATAAATAGTTTATTATTATATTATGTGCAATACATTCTTGAAAAATGTACACAAGCATAAGAGCATTTAGTTCACAAGAATATTGTATTTAACAAAAAGTTATTTATAACTTATCAATACTTAATTTCAAAGTATAATAAAGTTGTGCGTTTTACTAAGAAAAGACTATAGTATATTAACTCTATTATGTAGAGTGACTTACCTTGGTTACTAGGTAGAGACCTCGTTAATATACTAGTGCATTTGAAATACATTAAAATGACTAATGAGTCTAATTCTTAGTAAAATAATATCAAATGAAAATCAAGACTCATACCTCTTATTTTATGAGAACTCTCAATTTTGAGAGAGTTATAAACTTACATTTAATAACTTAGTCATTTTCATCTATCAATAATGAGACTCTATGAGTCAATATATTCTGTAGGTTGGATGACTGAGTTATTAGATAGTGAATTCATAGATTCTCGATAGTAGAATCCATAGACATTTTTAATTAAATGACATAGTACCTCTTAAGTAATTTATTTATGAAGTCACCATAAACTAAGCGCTTAGTATCTCTCATGGAATACTAAAGATTTGATAATTTTACTCGAGGCATCAAGCATGAAAATTATCGTAGTTGACCGATAGAATGAATTTAGAATCTAATGATATCAAGATGTGTATAAATATTAGGTTGATAGTAATTAATCTAATTATACATGGTATTATATTATGGAGTGACATTTACATTGATGATTGAAGTTCAATTACGATTTAATAGTGGAGTTAATCGTAATTAATAATTAATAAATTTGATTGAGTTTAATTGATATAGTTTATTAATTATGTAGCCAAATGCATTTTTATTCTTATGATCCCCTTACTAGCATCAGATTTGAGTTATGTTATGACGAGATTTGTTTAATAAACAAAGTAGCTCAAAGTGGATATCCTATAGTCAAATCAATCAATTGATTTAAAAACTAACTCAGTCTTAATTCTAAAAGGTAAAAATTAATTAAAGTTAATTTAATTAAGTTTAATTCATTAAAACAAGTGTATGGTTGGGATTTTCCCAACCATTGTTTTGTTTCACACAAGTTACAAATTGTTGCCCATGTGAATAGCTGGTAAATCTAAAAGGCCATCTTTGTATAAAACTACTTTTTTGATGTATAAATTGATATAGTGAATTGGCCGAACAAAGCTTTGGAAGATGAGAAGACATAAGTTAGTTTTTGGGGTTATTTTTTATCATTCGTGATTTTAGTTGACGGTTCGAGAAATAGTAAGGAAGACTACGAGATTTTGATTTTCGATTTTCACACTTCAAAATATTTTTTTTTCTAGTCCATATAAGTAGGTTGTTTTTTAAAAAGTTCAAGATATAGTATCTTCCATTGTGACGATTTCTTTAAGGGGGCTAGAGCAAAAAATTGATATACCAAGACATGTGAGACGTAAGCGAAATGAGGAACCAAACAACTCAACCAAGTACTAGTAAGCTTAGATGAGGACATGACACTATTAATTTCTTACTCTTCTACTTAATCACTCCCTTAATTTAGCTTATAGTTAATCTAATCTCTAAACCCATATTTATTTAAAAAGACTCGTCTATGTTTTCAATTATGTTTTATTTGCTTCTCTCTCTTTGTGTGTCTATTTTCTTTGTTTTTTGGCTGCTCATTGGCCTTGCACGATAGTTGAACCGCCGACCTGTGCTTCCCTTCTTCTCTCTTTCTCTTTGCCAACCCAACATGTGGGTGTTTGGACCTAAACCCGACGGACTCCATTGTCATAGGTTATATTTGATATGTATACCAAATGCTTTTCATTACTGATTCTGCTAATTTATTTAATTGGGTGAGATGAGTTGCTTTAAAGTTAGATTCATTGTTGATAAAATGATGGGATTGATTATTGTTTGGTTTGAATTTAAAGGCAGAGAAGGGAATATGAAGTGTCGAAGGGCATTAACTTCAGTAAATTTAGTGAATGAGAGAGATGAAGGAGATGAAAGAAAAAGAAATAGTAAGGGGCTGTTTGATACGGGTTAAATAAGAATACTGAAAAAATTAAGTTGATGAGTAAATTTAGATGGTAAAGTTAGATGACAATATTTTAGAATAACCATATTTGATAATAGATGGTTAAGTTAAAAGGTTAGTAGGAAAATGAGATTACTTTATTTGGTATAAATTGAAGTTCGTAAATTTATTTAAAAAGTTGCTAGAAAAAATTGTTGAAAAAATTGTATAAAGAATTTAAGAATAATTGAATTATTGTGGAGCCCACATGTTAACTATTTAAGTTGTTTAAGTTATTCTTTTACTTACATTGTACAGATATTTTTTTTTGAAAAATGACGTATTTAACCACTATATTTTATAACAAGTTTTAATGTGGTTATTATAATTAAAAAAATATCAATTTCATCATCAAATTTTATATATTTTTTCATGTGATCATTCTACTGGGCAACATTAATATTTTTAATATGTTTGCTGAAATGGCACGTGTATAATAACGCTCTATACCAACAAAAATTAAAAATACTAACGATGACTAGCGGAATGACCACATCAAAAAATTGTGTAAATGTTGATAATGAAATTGGACCATTTTAATTATAATGTTTACATTAAAACTTGATATAAACTATAATAGTCAAATATGTGATTTTTTAAATATTTTTTAAACAAAAATATAGTATTTACTAAATAGCAGATTATTTAAAATTTACAATAAAAAATGTATATAGATCATTTTTTTATATCACCTAACGAATTTGTGTATTTGACAAGAAAATACTCGGAACTTCTTCTTAATTAGCTATTAATTTTGGAGAATTTTTTAAAATTACTAATGTTCATTTTAATCATTTAAACTTCATATTATACCATATAAATAATTCATGAATCCTTAAGTTTTTTTAGCACAATATTTTGTATCATTTAAACCTATGACTGGTTTACAAGACGAGCCTTTTGGAAATGGAGCGGACGAGACAAAAATCTCAGCCCGTTTAAAAAATAAAAGTTTCAATCACGACCCGAACGGATTTGAGACGAGAAAAAAATCTCAAATTCAGGATCGGAATGGGTTTGGTCCCGTCGGGACCAGAACGACCGCGGTTAAAATTCTAGGATCAAGATTTTTTATGACCCGTAGATAAGACTTTGGTGTTGAAGAAAATAAAATAATCAAATCAAAGTAGGTATGAATGTAAATAAGTAATAATATTTTATTGGAATTTAGGAAGGTAAAGAGATATTTTAAAAAATGTGTTGATAAAATAAGAAAATGATAGGTAAAATAATGTAGGATTGTTATTTAATCAGATTAAATAACTTTACCATATCAAATAAGAATATTTGAAACAAACATTGGAAAGTATTGAAAAATAAGTTTACCATGTATTTTTTCACGCAGATAACTGCAACCAAACGGCCCTTAAAGATGAGAGAGATGTAAAAATATGAAGTTAAAAAATGTGTAAATAATGAGAAAATCAAAAAGTTAGTGAGAGGAGAGAAAAAAATCAGAGGGAAATGTGATGAAGTAGAAAAACTGTGAGAAGAAAGATAACGTGCATGTTTTTTAGACCCACTTACGTCATGTGTGCAATTAACATGTTGTGCATGCATATAACGTGCCAAGTCAGTAAAACCATCAAAATTCATAAACAACGATTGACAAAAGGATAAAATTAAGACGTTAACCAAAGTGTGACAACTAAATTGAAAATTTTAAAAATACGATGGCTAAATTAAAAATAGAGCTAAATTCTGATGGTCAATTTGGTAATTTTTCCTACAAACTAATTAGACATGTACAAGGAGCATGGCCCGCTAACTCTAAACAACCAACAAACAAACTGTACCAAAGCCACAATATAGCTTGTTATAATCATAACTATTTACTCTAACCAAATAGCTACTTGAAAAAAACCAAGTAACATATCATGGGTCCATTTCAAATTAGCACCCCCAAAGGACTAATAAGTCCTAGTTCAACCGTAAATCCATGTCAGAATCAGATTTAAAGTCTTCAAAACAATGAAGCAATCTATCTGTAAAGAATTTTTCTTAGACTTTGAGAAAAACCAGGGGAAATATGTTAATATCGATCATTGTATTATTATTTGTGAAAAGGCATGATAATTTAAAAAATTGTATGAGGTTCCAAGTGTACCATTTTATTGAGTATAGTAGCTTTATGTAGGCTCTCATTGCATGAATTCAACTAAAAATAGTCAAATAGTAACTAAAGCATCAGATGGGGTCAGGCCTAGGATCACACACATTCGTGGGATCTCCTTTCTTCTTTATCCTTCATATGTCACGCTCAGCCACCCTATCAACTGCTACCACATGGTAGTTCCCTACGGTTCCTAGCCAATTAGTTAGAACCACTTGGTGACTTTATCAATTTGTCTTGTCTGAGTGATGCAGCTTACCCAATCAATCATGGCCAATTGACTGTCAATCTGAATCCTTCTTTTCGCTCTAATGTTCTGTCCCGTCCAAGAAGTAATGATTTCCCGTTCTCGAGATGCCGGTACCCGTTCTAGATGCAATGATCTATCATTCTCGAGATGTTTATTCCCGTTCTGGACTCGAAGACCTCCCGTTATAGAGATGTCAATTTCTCGTTCTGAAATCGAAGACCTCCCGTTATAAAGACATCGATTTCCCCTTCTGGAGGTGATGGTTCCTCGTTCTCGAGATGTCGGCTTCCGTTCGGAGGCGATGATCTCCCATTATCGAGATGTATGCTCCCGTTCTGGACTCAATGGCCTCCCGTTCTAGAGACGTCGGTTTCCCATTCTAGAGCCGATGGCTTCCCATTCCAGAGACGTTGGTTTCCCGTTCTAGAAGCGTCGGTTTCCCGTTCTGGAGATGATGGTTCCCCGTTCTCGAGATGTCAGCTTCCATGGAGGCGATGATCTCCCATTCTCAATATGTCTGCTCCTATTCTAGACTAGATGACATCTCATTCTAGAGACAACAATTTCTCATTCTAGAGGCGATGGCCCCCCGTTCTTGAGACGCCGGCTTCAATTTCTACTTTCTCAACTCTTCTTATGAGTTTTGGGTTAGTTTTTTTGTTTCACGTGACAGTAAAATATTTTTTACTTGTTCACTATCCCTTAGAGAATGTGAAATCAGCTATTAAATTCCTAGCATAGTTACATTTTCCGAAAAAGTCTAGCATTTCTTTCCTTCCATACATAATAGATGACAATAAACACTAGCTTAAAAATACTAGATTTTAGATTTCTTCTTTGAGCATGAGCTACAAATTAGTTGAATGTGTGGTTCCAGTTACAACAATTGCAACCCAAATTACATTCCTCTAAGTAATGGTCACACTCATACATCAAGCAAACTCGCGCCAACCAAATAAATGCTCATAGGTTTTCCTGTGACCAATGCAAAGAATAATGATTACCCCAAACTCAATTTCTTTATTATGTCAAGAATAACAAGTCGGCTTTGGTGTGCTAGTTAGTTTTTTAAATGAATTTCATTAATGAAAAATCAAATGAAAAAATTACAAAAAACACATACTCATAACTTGCAAAATCAACACACATAAAATCACGACTTTAAACTTGAATTAATGACTTCACTCCAATAACTCAATTTAATTAAATGTTATAAATCGTCGACTGATACTCCTCACTCATTCATTTTCTTTTCTCCCCTAAACTATCAATTGTTCATCATCCATAGTCCCCGCAACGTCAGTTTGCTCCTCCCAGAACGTCGAGAAACATGATTAAAAAATCACAATTTCAAAATCATGGCGGCTATGTCTCTAGATGTATAGCTCAATTAGTTGTCAAATGACTTCTTCTGTATCCTGACCTTGACTATATTGGAATGTTCAGCCTTGTTATGAAGCCCACAATTATTCACTTAGCTATGTGCTTAGCTCTGTCACAAAAATGGACTTTTCACCAGTTAGATGTAAGTGATGCATTTTTTAAATGATCAGCTTTTTAAAACGATCTATATGGTACAACCACTAGGATTTGTAGACAGTTCTTATCCGGATCACGTTTGTAAACCAAGGAAAGTGTTATATAGTCTAAAACAGGCATCATGGGCAGATGTGGTAAGTGGGCCGGTTCGGCCCGTGAAACCGGCTGAACCGGCCCGTTAAAGCCCTGGCTGGCCCACCCATGTATGAACAGTGTCGGGACGGTCAGGCCCGTGGACCAAGCCCGGGCCTGACATTTATGCCATATGGCTCGAACTGGACCGACCCGAATACATGGCTTGGCCCGGACCTGACATTTGTGCCATATGGCCCGAACCGGACCGACCCGAATACATGGCCCGGCCGGTGGGTATGTACTTTTTATCTAAAAAAATATTACTTTTGCATATATTGAAGATTGAACTCTTGACCTCTTTCTTATTAATAGGCACCTTATCACTAGGCCAAGACTATTTTTCTGTAAATATAGTTTGTGTTAAATTTTTTTTATTGTTTTTCAATACATTTTGTCAAATACTTTATTAAATATATTTTTGAGATAAATGTATTTAATTAAATAAATAGATAATATTTTTATTTAAATAAATATTTTATTCAATTAACGAAAAATACACCAAGGATCCAACAACATACCCTAACACCAACTAACAAGGGTATGATTATTTATAGACAAATTGAGTAAAAAAGTGTGTGAAAAAAAAATTATACGAGGGTATGATTATTTATAGACAACTTGAGTAAAAAACGAAACAAGCACCGACTTGTTGTAATGCAAGCAGGCGTCTCTGACTTCGACTTCGACTCTTTGCTCTACAAGCAGATTGACAGTAAATTTTTCATTTTGACTTCGATTCTCTACCTCTTTCTCAACTCTCTGCTCTTTGCGTTTCTCTTTCTCTCAACTCTTACTTTCTGCTCTCTCAACTCTCTGCTCTCTGCCTTTCTCTCTTAACTCTTACTCTCTACCTTTTAAGAAAGAGTAATTTACACATTTATTTAGTTAATTTTGTTTGTTAAATTCTTTAATTACAATGATATCTAATCTATTTTCTTTTTTTATGTAGGAGGTCTCAACTCTCGTCTATAGTCTATCTCTGTCACAACGATCTTCATGTTGGTAATTTTTTATTTTATTTATTTTTTACATAATGGATCCTAAATATCTTGATTATGAAAATATTGATTTAAGTGAGGAACATGATTTTCATCTTGAGGAATCTAAAACATTTATCCACTCCATCAACTGCAAACTCTAAACCTCAAAATAAAAGAACTAAAATCTCTTAAATATCGAAGCATTTTTATATTATACCCGTTGAGGGTAGTGAAAAAGTTAGGGCAAAATGTAAGCATTGTTCATCTGATTATGCTTAGAAAGTTGGTCAAGGAACTGTAACTATTTTCAGGCATTATTCAATTAACCATGCAAAAGATCACTAGAAAGATAACCCTAAACAAACTCAAATAAATGCATCTGGTTTTGGAATTTTTAAATATACACAAACTAAAGCTAGAGAATGTATAGCTAGATATAGCTGTTTCTAAACAACCTTTGAGTTATGCTGACGATCTTGATTTAGAAGACTGTATGAAAGAAGGTATACAACCCCAATATAAACATATTCCTAAAACCTGCTAGAAGTGATGTAATTAAACTTTACCATAAGATGAAAGACGAATTAATTCAATTTTTCTTCTTATCTTACTATGTCTATTTGTATTACTTCTAATTTATGGAGTGCACATGGGGCGTTGGGATACATGGTTGTTACCTCACATTTTATCGATCATAAATGTGAGTTAAATAAAAGAATACTAGGTATTCGACGATATGATTACCCTCACACAGGTAATGTGATTTTTCAATATATTTATGAGTATATTGCATGAATATAGTATTTCTAATAGAATTTCAGTATTACTCTTGATAATGCTAGTGCAAACGATAGTGCTAGTAATTTATTTAAAGTTAATTTTACTATTAATGCTAATCAAAATTCTTTATTATATATGCGATATGTTTGTCATATACTGAACTTATTTGTTAAAGTTAGAATGGAACAAATATCACCGTGTTTGGAAGAAATATGTTTTCCTATTTCATATATTATGAATTCAAATACTAAACAACAAGAATATTTAAAATCATATAAAGATTTTGGTTTAAAACCAAGAAAGCTACAATTGGATGTAGAAACTAGGTGGAAATCTACATATTTAATTTTAATGACAGCAAAACCTTATTGGAGTGTAATTTGTAATTATGTAAACGAAAAAAGGTAAAACTGTTGTAACCTTGAGTTTTTGAACCTTTTTATGTTTCAACTAATATTTGCTCTGATATTTACTATGCAACTTCACATATTGTTCTTAGATAGTTTTAGAAATTACTAGCATTTTTGCATGTTATAAGAGGAATGAATCTTTTTGACCTATTGTTGAAAAAATGGAAGAAAAATTAAAAACTATTGACAGAATATTCCTAGTATTTTTTGTTTTATCACTGCTATGGATCTTAGGATAAAATTAGTTGGAGTTGAAATTTTTATTGATTTAATTTATAGGAATTTAGGACTTTCCCCCATTGTAGATATTAAAGAACTAAGATCAGAATTAAATTCATTTTATTCAACATATGAATCAAAATATAAAAATGATTATTGTAATATTAACGATGGTAGTAGTTCATCCACACAAGTATGTAGATATATGAATATTTTTCAACAAAGAATGAAATTTAAAATGAAGAACATTATTTCAACTCTTCATATATCAGAACTTTATAAATTTTTTGAAATGTAATATGGAATTAAAGAGAATGATGAGTTAGATATTTTACAATGGTGGAAAGCAAATTCAACGAGTTATCAAATTCTTTCTATTACGGCGTGTGATCTACTAACCCCTCTGATCTCTACAGTAGCATCGGAGTCTGCTTTTAGTGCAGGTGGATGTGTAATTGTAGAAAAAAAAGAAATATATTAGCTTCTGATATTGTTGAAGCCATCATCCATGTTAAGGATTAGAGTGATGCCATCAAAAGAAGATAACAATGACTAGACGATATCATTCAAAATTTTCAAGATTTAGATGTTAAGGAAAATGAAGTATTGATGATTCATATTTTTAAAGTCTTGTATGAGTTAGTTCTTATGGTTAATACTCTTTTTTCTTTTTTAGGTTTTGCCCAATGAGATTTTGTCTAGAAAATGTTTTAACGAGCCTAGTCGGGGGGGGGGGGGGGTTAATTTTTGAGATTGTCGCAAATGATTGATAAATAAGTAGGTGTCAACCTAGTTAGGATGTACCTAATTTATAGTGATGTAACTCTCAAATTCAATAAATAATAAATAATAAATTATGATACTTAGATTCTCCATGATTATTATACTTTTTGTTTAAATGAATACTTTATTGGGATGTACATAATTTATAGTGATACAACTATTTAATTCAATGAATAAATAATTATTTTACTTAGTATGACAAGTTTTTCTATTGAGATTCTAAAATAAAAAAGAAAACAATTAAAAAAAGTAACATGACTTCCATATAACTTAGAATCCATAAACTTCATTTATTCTCCACCAAGATTCAACTCTCCCCATTAGAGGTGTTCACGGTTCGATTCGATCAGTTTTTTGGTGAAAAACCAAACAGAACCAAAACTTTAGTTTGATGACAAAGCTGAACCGAACCGTGAATACTAAAAGAATCGAATCCAAACCAAACCCTTGAGTTTTGGCTCAGTTCGGTTTCGGTTCTTCACTTCGGTATTATTAATTAAAAAAATTAAATAATTTTTAAATGATATTATTGGAAAAACAAATATAAAGTAAAGTTTTGCTTCGATTCGATTTTATAAAAAATTATATATGAAAAATGAAAAAATAATATACATTTAAAGTTAGGTTCGTACCAAAGTTCCAAACCAAACCGAAAAATCGTTCGGCGATATTTCAGAACCGAGCTGAACCGAACATACATAAAGAACCGATCGAATCGACTATTTTCGGGTTCGGTTCGGTTTTGAACACCCCTACTCCCCATCTACATATTTTTTAGAATTAAATCACATTAGGGGAGGGGGATACACAGGACCGCCACGGGCCGGTTCAGCGGTTCATTCCGGGCCGTCCTAAAATTCCACCGGCCCATGAACAGGCCGGACCGAGCATTGCAGGGCCGGGCCCAGTTGCCACCCCTAACCATGAGCGTGGTGCAATGAATTGGAATAATTTATTTCTGTCAATGGTTTCTCCAATTCACATTACATCTTTATTAATCTATTCTCATGGAGGTGTAGTAATCTACATATTCACTTATGTAGATGTCCTGGTTTTTACCAAGAATAATGATACTATAGTCAATTTATTCATTGTTTTCTCTTCGTGATTTGAGTTATTTTTTGGTGTTGAGTCATTCATCACTCAAATGAAGGATTATATTATCATTGTTTGCAGGATTATATTTCGTTGTTTGAAATCTTTAAAATATGTAAAGGAAATAATAGTATGAATGAATTTTAGTGTATTAATAAATTCACTCACTTTCTTTCTCATTCCACTTACTTTTCCTTTCATTCTCGCTATTTTCAAGATTTAAAAACATAGCATAAACGTCATGATCATGAGAAAGAATGTTGTGTTTCATACACCTCTCTCGAGGATTTTTGAGTACTCTATGGTAATTTTGGAAAAAAATAATCAAAATACGGTATTTTTGAAACTAATTCTAAAAATAAGGTAATTTAGGACACCTAGGACGAATGAATCTTTACAAAAGACGCTTTCGTGGTGGCGTGGCCCATATTTGGGAATGCCTTCACTAATTGTCGAAGGCATCTTTGCAAAAGATGTCTTCCACATTTTTCTTTTTAATACCCGCGACCGCGAAGAAGAACGCCTCAGCCCGCGAATGCCTCCCTTCCTCGCCGTCGTTCACCATCGATTGTGGCTGAAGTTTTACTATCATTTCGCCGACATTACCTCTTACTCTTATCTCACTCTCATTCACACAAAAAAATCTCAATATCTCAAATCACTAGCAAGAACTTCTCAAACCCTAGGTATATTTTTAACTCCGCCGATCTCTTAAATTTGTTCTTCAAATCTTAAAATTATTCATTTTTATGAATGTTGTATGGATATATGTCATCAATTTTATAATATCTCTCTTTAATCTCTCTCAAACCCTAGATTTTCATGTGTTTTGGGTTCTTAAAATCTTGAAATTATTCAATTTTAGATGCGTTTTCTCAATTATGTGATGTTTTAACTCTTGATTTGTAAAATTTTATTTATGAACGGGTTGATATATATGAAATTGTAATTATTAACTTTGAATTTGTAGAATTTTTAGGTCTAGTTCTGAAATTATTGTGTATTGTTTAGTAGGATGACAAATGGGGAAAATGCCTATGGTAATTTTATGTTACATGAATGGTAATGTCGTAATCGGTGCAAATGAAGTTTCTTATGATCAACCTTCAATGAGGGGAATTGTAATTCATAAGAAGATTACTTTTAACGAGCTATATAATACTTTTATGTGAAGCATTGCCAATTGACCGTTTACATCAAAACTTGGACATAGTTTATCGTTACCCACTTACTCTTGGTACTGGGTCATTCAACTATGTGGAATTTTCGATACAGAATGATAACGATGCTCATGTGATGTTTACTATTGTGCTTCAAATTCCTCCACCAAATACAATTGAGTCATATTTAACCAAAAATGCTAGAGATGTAGTTGTGGTGGAGTTGAGGTACACGATAGTGCAACAATTTCTTCTCCATTCCATGACAATGACATGTATCCTACAGTGCAAGAAAATATACCTAGTAGTAGTTGTCTGCCACATGAAGATGCAGATTCTCATGACGTTCATGTGAATCCGTCTAGCCTTCCACGTAGCTTCTTTTTTGTAGAGTTTGAAGAGATAAATGCTTGTAATGTTAATGATGAAGATGATGACCAAGTTGAAGAGGATGATGTTGTGAACCCTTCAGTTGAAATACTTCAGCATGAACCCTCTTCACCATTCCTTGTATCCATCCAACGTACAAGGATATGAAATGAAACAAATGAATTATACAAAGGTTTACATTTTGAAAGTAAGACAGATCTTAAGTATGCTTTAAAAAGATACTCGATACTCACACATCAACATTTTAGTATGGTAGAGTCCTTGCCAAACCTTTGGGTTATAAAATGCAAGAAGTTTGATGAAGGTTGTCAATGGAAAAATGCGTGAATTTAAAGGAACGAACATGTACTTGCAACAAGTTGCAATCATTTGGCCTCCCATGTTCCCATTTGTTAGCAGTGTGCGCACATGCTCGTATTGATAGTTCTCAATTCATTAAACATTATTACCGCTTGTAAGGGTTTGCTGAGTGTTATAAGTCACAGTTCAACCCTCTTCCACGTGAACATTATTGGGAAGTTCCTAACTTTCCAATAGTGCACCCTGATACAACTAGGACGCGGGAAAAAGGTAGACCCAAGTCGACCCGTATACGAAATGAGATGGATTGGAGAGAGCCAAGTACTCATAGTAAATGTGGACTTAGTCGACAAGAGGGACATAACCATCGAAATTGACCTTCTCGTAATGGAGGATAATTTTCAAATGACTCATAATATTTGACTTAGTACATTTTTAGTGTAATTCAATGTAATATTTGACTTAGTACATTTTTAATCTAATATTTGACTTAGTACATTTTTATGTAATTCAATGTAATATTTGACTCAGTACATTTTTATGTAACTCAATGTAATATTTGACTTAGTACATTTTTATGTAATTCAATATAATCATTGTATTTCGAACGACACTCATTTTCAGAATATCATGGAGCCTGGACCACAAGATAGCTCGGTGATGTATTTATAGGATCAACATAGATCCCGACATGTTTGGGACCAGAAGGGTTCTCGTGCTTTACATTGTCGCCGACATACTGCAGTTGTTCATCGGAACATGCCACTCCATAGACATATTATTCCATATTTGATACGCGCTGGAATTTATGGAGTTGCGAGGGTTGGGTTTATCGCCCTCGACTAGCACTTGATCACATCTTTTGTGGAGAGATGACGGTAACAGGTAGTACACATCGAGATTGGCCGAGGATATGTGAAGATTTATTAGGATTTCGGCTAGGCCCACGTGATTTACAGGGATCACGTTTACTTATGGCGTGTTTGACTGCACATTTTCCCCCATTATCTGATGATGATGACGAGCTTTATGTGCAATGTTATGCACATGCATATATTCTACAACTCATCGGAGGTACCTTTTTTGGTGATAAGTCAAACATTAAGGTGCATTTGATGTTCTTGCCTTCACTATAAGATTTTGCTGAGGCTGGTCAGTATAGTTGGGGTAGTGCATGCCTTGCATGGTTGTATAGGGAGATGTGCAAAGCCAGCCATAAAAATGCTTCTGATATTGCTGGCCCACTAGTATTACTACAATTATGGGCATGAGACCGATTTCCACATTTGGCATAAGTGAGATTGCAACGGGTGAGACATGATAATGTCGGGGAAGATGGACTTCCAATGCCACGTCCTCCTTTGGGTATACAATAAGTCAACTCATTTGATTATCATATATGTATATTATCATTTATATGTATTTAACTGTGCAATTTATCTCATAGATGGAGAGATATTTTTAGTCTCACAGAGAGCTCCACACATGTTCTTAAAGTGTATCGATTTGCATTAGATAGACAAACTCCAGATCAGGTAATACTATACTTTTTACTTATAACATAGGTAATACTCAGGTTTTGTCATATTATTTATAATATGGTTTTATAGGTTATATGACAACCTTATAATGATATTATTCACACACTTCCTGAATGCTGCACATCATGCACGGAGATATATGGCGATATGTCTCTCCCCTCATTTGCTTTCATATAGTGGAATGGCATCAACCAGATCGTGTTCTAAGACAATTTAGTATGATTCAACGCGCGCCCGAGCCATGTGATACCGAAAGACGATTGCATGATATCAACATCAGGCATACATTGAGAGATGGGATGAGCGTAGGGCATACATTGCTGAAGGGCACACATTGCTGAAGGGCACGTGGATGAACATGGATATGACAGCTCATACATGTTATGGTATCAGAGAAGCACACGGCGATACATAACTTAACAAGGAGTGTTATATGATTTAATGGTAATTTTTTTATTAATTTATGTAATTAATGAGGCTTATATGGTCATTTAATAAGTAACTTATATAATGTCTTTTTATCTATGCAGGCGGATAGTTTGGATAATATTAACAATTTGACACTTGATAATACTGAGCCGTCTTGGATAATGCCTCGAATCCGTAATGTGTGTGAGACAGCCGCACAAGCAATAAGACAAGCGAATGCGGCTTATCAAGCTCCTTTGTCCTGAAGGTATAGAGTGCATAACTCATCTAAAAGAAGTCAACAAGAATCACACATGCCTCGAGACGAGCCATACACGCCGCTGGCCTTTTATACATTTGGAGGTGAGTTAGTGACCCAACTTAGTTCTACTTTCGAACCATTTCATCAATCTCAATGGCGTAGAGGAGGACGAGCTAGTGTTCCTGGAGGAGGAGGTATAAGACGTGCCCGAAACTCGCTTATTGTGGAAGATGCTCCTATTGTGGATGAAGAAGACCCACACATATTGTGGAGGAAGACCCGCTGCTTATTGTAGAGGAAGAAAGTGTAGCAACGACTATTATGGAGGAAGGTTCATCATCACAAGTAACTCAACTACAAACATAGGAAAGATGCCCAAGAAGAATGAGAAGACAACCACCGTATGGAACATGATTGATTTATATTTTTTGTATTGGGATTTTTGTAGAATAATATAAATGTAAACTAATAAACATAGTTAAAAATGTATGTTGTTTCATTGAGAATGCTAAAAATGTATGCTGTTTCATTGAAAATGTTATAAAATGTGCTGCATGATGGATGATTTTTGTATGCAGGGTTGTGTTGATGATTTTTGTAATGTGAAGAGTATATACATTGAAGGTGTTTTCGCAAAAGATGCATTTTGTCAACTTGAAGTTGTCTTTACAAAAAGTACTTTCTGACGTGATCATTTCTACCGTAATTTTAAAATTAATTTCAAAACTAAATTATTTTCAGAATTTATTTTAAAAATTACATTAAAACCAGAAATACCCCTGGCAGTAATTTTTGACCATCAATAAACTCATCTCTTCTGGGAAAAGGAACAAAAATAGGAACCTGAATCGTAGGACTTGGAGGTTGATGCCGTAGGACAAGAAGAACCAGAACTCTTTTCTCGCCAGAGGCTAGGGTTTCAGATTTTGTGCTTTCACGTGGGGATAACGTTTAGAAACAACGAATTAGTCGAATCTGTCGGATCGCAGTTTAGCGGGAAACAGTCTCCGCCGTGTGTGAACAAGAGCACGCAAGGAGGGATGCAAAGCACAATAAGGGGCATTATAGTATTTTCCTAGTAACATTCTAACACCACGAATTGTGTTTTTAAACTCCATTTTTTCCAAAAATCCCTCCGTGTATCAGCATCTATTCCATTTGTCTGTCGCTGTGCGCCTGTAACTGGTGGAGAAGAAAAGAGATGGCGACCGAGATAGGCAAGCCTTACGACGGACCGAGTACGATTCCTAATATTGGAGTTAGGAGCTAATTTGGTTTTGGATCGTCAATTCGGAGTTAAATTGGATTGGGTTGATTTGGATTGCATTGAATTGAAATCTAAGTGGTATACGATGGAGAATGGCTTCGATGGGAAATCATTGGCCAAAAAATTCTCAGGACTGGTCGTCAGCACTGTCGCAACTGAGCAGTCCAACACCATCACCAACTCTAAACCCAACTCCAATTCTTCCAACAACGACAGCAATTTGTTTCAGGTCATGAAAGCTGTTGAAGCTGCTGAAGCTACCATCAAGCAGCAGGTTTTTTTCTCTCTTCTCTCTTTTCATTTATATCTTTCTTTTCCAACGTTGATTTTCATATCCATCCATTTATTAATTTTTTCGCGTATTAATCTGATCAGAATGATTTCATCCGACTATGAGGGACTTCCCATCTTTAATGCTGACGATAATTATTCCAAATGCATCTCTAAGTTCGTTTTAAATGTTCATATGAAAGTATTTCAATTTTTTCTTTATATTTGGCATTTCACACACATTCACAGTGACACGCGAAGAATCATCATTATCCCTAGAGCACCATTCTAAAAGTATTTGTAAAAGAATTTATTTGATTCCATTCTAAAAGCCAAATCAAACACCGGAATGAATTTGTATGTTAATTCATACATTCATTCCGTAGTCTAAACTGAACACTGGAATATGTTCTCATTCTGATTCTGAGTACACTACATTCACATTCTTTCTTATTCACATTTCAATTCCGATTCATTTATGCTAACGAAAACATCACCTTAATATGGTTGCCTACTTTCTTCAATATAAACTGTTACATAGTTGGCACTCCACTTCCGTACAAGAGGTGAAAGTAAAATTTTCTCAGTTATATTTTCGATTGAAGCAGATTTCCATATAAATATGTCAACTGAGATCTATGTTGCGAGTAGCCTAGGACATGAAATGCATACTATGTTGAACTATGAGGTAGCATCATTCTATTGCTTGAAATGTGGTAATTTTGGCATCCTTTGCAGAAAAGATCATGGGAACGTCATGCCACAGGTGTATATCATATGATACTAAGAAAAGGGGGAACGTGTGGGAAGACAAAGGGGATAGTAAGACTTTGGCATCTAGCAATAATGAGGGGGTAATCGATCTGTTAACATATCCTTCGTTGGGCTCCGATTGTTTGACCCTTTACAAGAACAGATTTTGAAGGATGAGAAATCCACCAGAAACTGAAAACTGAAAAACAAAATACAATCCAAATTACAACCAAATTCAGCCATAAAGGATTTCAATTAAACGAAGAAAGAAGATCAAGGGGAATCCTTAAAAGGTTTCGTCTTAGACGACCAAGAGGAGAGCAAGATAACTTTCTTCCATAAAACTGACTCGCCAGCAAACAATTCTTCCAGAATCCTTCCATTTCTTTCAAACCAAAGAACCCAAAAAACAGCAAAGCCCGCATGCAGTCAAAGAGCCTTTTTCTTTATACTAATCGCTCCACCGAACGAGGCTGCACACAACTGATTTAAACTTAAATCAATAACCGATTCCATAACCAGAAGCTAATGGCACTATAAGGAGAGGTGATTCAGGCTCTCAGAATTACATTTGCAAAAGACACACCAAGAAAAAGACAAGCTCTAGTTGTTTTTTGTGAATAGTATGTTTTTACTGACCAAAAAAAGGAGACAAGCACATATAATGTCTTCTCCTTTAAAGAGTATCAACAAATATTACCTTTCCTATAATTAACAACCATAAAAAAATTACTAACTCTGGAAGGAGAAGAAAATTTGCATATTAAAGAAAGAGGAAACAATTGATGTGTATCATGATTATCCGAAAGAAAACCCATTAAGGATTTGCAAGAGAATACCTCAGATTTGTCATGTAACAACACCCTTTTGTCTAGCATCTCATAAGCACAAGAGCAAGAATCAAGCAAGGACAACAAATTAAGATACTCTTCAATATCATTTAAATTTCTTATAAAAGATGAAGTCCAAGAAAGAGGAGATGAGATGAAGAAAGAATTAAGTTCCCAATTTTGTCATTATGGTTCAAACTTCAAAGAAACAAAATAGTGGCTAGGAAAAGAAACAGGAAAAACATTGTCACCCACCCATCTGTCGTCTTAGTATCTGATATTCCTCCCATTTCATAATCTCAAAGAAATTCCATTGAGAAAAGAATAAAGTCCTCTAGAAATACAATTCCAAGGTTTTTTTATAAGAACCACTCACCATCAATTTAGTGTCCCAACTGTTGGTGTGAATACTATAGACGCTCCTAATAACAGAAACCACAAAGAATCCATCCCAAAGGAAAATGCCATATCCATTTCCCTACAAAGGTTCTATGCCTAGTAAAAAGATTACCAATACCCAACCCGCCTAGTTCCTTTCTTTTAGTAACCTCATCCCATCTAACTAAATGGTCTCCTTTCCCTTCCTCTGCACCCTCTCACAAAAAGTCTCTCATAAATCTCTCTTAAGACACTAGCTACTTTTGAGGATAATCAAAGATAGACAAATAATACGTAGGGATACATCTCAAAACTGCTTGAATCGAAAATAACCTACTTCATCTGGAAAAACAACCCCCTTTCCACCCATCCAATCTTTTTTTCACCTTCTCAACAACCGGATATCAAATTCCAAAGAATTGGGATTACCTCCAAGAAGGAGACCTAATATTTCATAGGCCAAGATCCCACACTGCATTTTACTAGATTTGCAAACTCATTCAAAATTGAATCATTAACATCATCCTGGTCACAACACTCTTCTATAAGTTAGTTTTCAATCTTGAGAGAGAACAAAACAATTTAACTATATTTATCAGATTCTCAAACCTCTCTTTATTATTCGGAACAAAAAAGATAGTATCATCCACAAATTGCAAATGAGACATATCAATTCTATTCCTTCCAACTTTAAATCCTTCTAAAACAGCTTCATCAATACTTTTAGTTTTGGAATCAATCTGCTTAAGGAATTCACAACTAAAGCAAATAAAATAGGAGATTTGTTACTTTTTCCTATACACACGACGCATTATCTTTGAGAAATGGTGCCGTGACGTATTGTTACTTTTTTCCTGAAAGCTATGCGCGTGTGCGTGTATATAACTATGTTTTAAAGATTGTTTACATATTGTATATGATGATTAGCCTGTGGTTGAGAGTATACCCGGTAGACAGTGGTCATCGTGAAAGTTGAAGCATGTATGCATAAAATAGTTTGCTAGAAAAGTTGTAACTACAATAGCTATTGAATTTTGCGGTGGTAAAGAAGTGGTGATAGAATATGGAAAGTATTTGTAATTGCTACAACTTTTGCCGTTTTGGTATGAGGTTCGAGACTAATATGATGTATTTTGACTCTTCTCAGGCGGAGGAAAATTATCGATTGAGAATTGAACTTCAAAAGAAGATTCAGGAAATGGAAGGTTATGTAAGTGCTCTAGTTTTATTGAGGGATGTGTTATTGGATAAGGTTCTAGCGAGGAGTTTTTGCATCCTTTTACTTTCTATTTACATGCGAACCTTTAAATCAATGCTGTATTGGCATATTTTTCTGAAGTTCGTCCTCCTCTTTGGGTACAATTAGGCTGTACACACCATTTACTTGGTGCTAAATGTAGGCACTCTAAATTAATGCTTCGATCAATTTTCATTTGGGTCCATGGTTTGTAGCTTAACTACTTCTCACATGTAGAATGTGTCTGAGCATGAAAAGGCTCTAATTTATTCAAGACTTTTCCTTTCGAGTTATCTTGTTCAATAATACACATACTCTTGGAGTGTAAAATATTACAGGGGTTTCGTAAGCAATGCTAAACTTTTTATAAATATAACTAGAAAAATTTTCAACCAATATTTGAAAACAAAACGAATTTATGGTGATTCCATTACTGGTCAATGTAGATTTTGCAGTCATTGTATGAAAAGCTGTTTTGGGCTTTACATGTAGTGGATTAAAGGCATTGGCTTAGTAATGCATCTTGAAACTAAATTTATTACATTTGGGAAGAATGGATTACGTCCCCGTAAATATCTTGGCAAGAACTAATGTGGAAATAAGTTAATTGTAGGTTTTCCTTATGAATTACATAGGTGGTGCTAGGACGCTCTGTTTATTCCAATTTGCCTATATTGGACGTCTACATAATTTTCTTTGTAACATTTTAATGATGAACTTTTGAAATTTGGCTACCTTTGTCATATGTGAGATGTTTGCCTCGTTTCTCTCTCTTTTCACTCATTCTTCTTCGCATCTCATACCAGTGCCCCTTTCTATCTTCCTTCTCTGAGTTAATTTTCTTCATCTCTTGTTTTCCCCCTAGGAGAAAACAACTACAAGTCAATGGACTTGACTTGTTTGTTGTCCCATTACAAACACTTTGCAGACTATTGTCCCATTACAAACATTTTGTAGACTATGTTTAATGCTTTTAAAATCCTAACTTTGAATAAAATAGAATCTGTCATTCTTTGCTAGCCTTTGTGCTTTGCAAACTAAGGTATTCCATTGTACACTTTATTTAATCTTTAATCACCCTAAATGTTTCTTATCTTTGGGGTTACCGCTTACTAGAATATTGTTGTTATTTTTTATCAGAAACGTTACTGTTTCACTGATACTAAAAAATGTACAAGGACGATAAGCAATCCTCAGTGTGTATCAATTTACTACATCTCTCCAATTGGAGTGAACAGAAAAGAATGGGAAGTCCTTAAGAGATTGAATTATAAAATTCTTGAATTATCTCCAATTTGATACAACTTACGAGACTTATTGAACTTGT
Organism: Datisca glomerata; assembly: GCA_003255025.1. Lineage (NCBI taxonomy): Eukaryota > Viridiplantae > Streptophyta > Magnoliopsida > Cucurbitales > Datiscaceae > Datisca > Datisca glomerata. Next base: position 1,267,682 of record QANY01007889.1, read on the forward strand.
TAATTTTTGTAGAATCTTGGTGAATCATTGGCTCAAGGACCTAATTCTGCTGTTGAATGGAGTGAGAGTAACCCCCTTGGATCTTTTGGTGCTAAGCAATCAGTTACCCCCATAGGTAGTGAAGGAGATATTGGCAAGTCTAATGGGACATTAAATGCACTTTCTGATGTTCAGAAACGTCCAGATTTGGCTGGATTGCCTCAGTTCTCTTCATCATCTACAACATCATCATATCCTAGGTATGTCTTGGCAAACAACAGGAGTGAATTTGACCATATTTAATGCAAGGAATGTAATATTACAAATACAAAAAAGTTTTTATAAGCATGTATACATTGAAAGATAACAATTCTTCATAGGTTTCAAGTAGAAGGAGATTATGATCCTCAGTTCAATATGTCTGGAAATGGACTAATGCCCATGGCTGAAGTAAATAATCCAAACGGCCTCTGGAAGCAGGTATTTCACAGGTTTTAGGTTTGGATCTCTCTCCCTTTCTCCCAGTGTTGTTAAAATCGTGCTCAGGTGCGGTCCTAAGAGGTAAGCTAGGGTGACTCGCACCTCCTACGCCTCAAGAAGGCTAAGGCGAGGTGCCTTCACTGAGAAATAGGAGAAGCGCAATAAGTGCGTGCGTACGCAGAGTTGCAAGGCATGCGCTTACAGGGATTAGTATATTTTATTGGGGAAGAAGAAGACTAACCTTATAATTTAGACCCACGGCTCAAAAGCCATTTTGCTCCTTTCCCGCTGACTTGTTATTCCTCTCAAATCTGCCAGCAGCTAGCAGCCATCTCTCTCTCTCTCTCTCTCTCTCTCTCTGCGCCCTTCAGTTTTCTCAGACTTAACTTTAGTCTCTCAATCACTTTTATCATTTTTTAATTTTCCAAATTTTTTATTAAGAGAGTGGCTCGCTTGCTTATTTCCCATGTTGATTTTTTTAGTACAACTGGGTTACTGGCCAGCGTTGTCTCTCTTTAGATTTGGATCTCTAGGCTGTATTTAGCCTTTCTCCGGGTTTCAAAAAGAAAAAATTTCCAAGTTCATTGCATGATCACCAAGCGGCTTCTCCCTCTATCTTCCTTCTCAGACTATTAATTTTTGTAGGCTTCTCATGCCATCTTGCTTTAACTTGACTTCTTTAATATTTCAATTCCATGAATGCTCAACATGCTCACCAATTGGCATTGTGACATACTTTATTTTAACTTCTCCAGAATTTTTTTAATTAATTTTTTTCCAATTTTTTGGTTATATATATATATATATTATATTTTTATGGTTTATATACCGATTTTGGTTTTCTATAGTTTATTGATGTAATCTCTTATTATAGATTGAAAATTATATATAATATAATAATTTTATGGAGTTATTTACATCATGGATTAGAGAGAGAGAGAGAGAGAGAGAGAGAGAGAGAGAGAGAGAGAGAGAGAGGGCGGATGGGAGAGGAAATAGAGGCATAGGATTCAGAATTTGGAGAGGATCTCGCCAGAATTATTATGAGAGTGATAACACCTTTGTAAAAAAAACAATTTCATGGAGGGACGAAATGGAAAAGATTTGACGACGATAAAGCCTTTGTTGAAAAGATTGAAGCCAACATGATGAAAGTAGGGGAGAAGAGTTTTCGAATAAAAAGAATTAAGAATGGTGAAATGTACTACATTCTCTTTTTAGAACAGGTCCATAACAGAAGCTTCAACTTCAATTTAGATCTGGAGACAACAGGGAAATTGAAAAAGGAGATGGTGAGTTTAATTAGGCCAAAGGAGGGTAAGTTTGCTTTTAGAAAGATCCAAGGAAATAGTTTTTTTCTTATGGTAGAGAGAGTAGAAAGTGATAGGGGAAGGAGGATTGTGATCACTAAATATCAGAATCACGGATGGAAAAACAACTTGATTATTCCAGAAGGTAGAAATCAAGAAGGGTGGTATACTTTTGTAAGTATTTTGGAGGTAGAGTATAGTGGTAGTCGAGGGTGGAAAGATAAAAAAGAAATCAGCTTTAAGGAAGGAAGAAAAGGAGAGGTTCTTACAAATAGATCATATGCTGAAGCACTGAAGTCACCTCAAAATTGTTATGAAGACTGTGGTTGTATCTCTGATTACGAGAAGCTTAAAAGGGAGAGGGAGGATGATGTGTTTGGAAAATGGTTGAAAGCTATTGTTTGTGTTCGAGAAGATACAAGATATGATTGGTGGGAAATAAAAAAGATGTTAAGATGCAAGTTAAATTTTGGCTTGTACCTTCATCCTTTTTTGGATGATAAAGCTATGTTTTTTTGCAGAAATAAGAGACATGCTGAGGAAGTGGTTCGGTTGGGAGAAATTCTGGGGAAAGAACAGGTTCGAGTGAAACTTGTACATTGGAAATGGACAATAAACTGCAAAACTGAAAGACAAGTATGCAATGGTGGTTGGATTGAAGTGCAAGGAGCTCCATTTGCTTTATGGAATAAAACTTTCTTTGAGATGGTTGGAAGAGAATGTGGAGGCTTGGCAGAAATTGCTCATGAAACCCTCAAATTTACAGAGCTACGATATGCAAAGATAAAAGTTAAGGGTCTTGCTTCTGGGTTTATTCCCGCGGCAATGAAATGGTCAATACTGGGAGATACTCTCCTGATAGGCTTAAATCCTGTTCAAGAAATTTTGAAACCAATATTTGGAGAAAAGAAACTGTTTGCAAGGACAAAAGATAAAAACAGTTCGGCAAGAGAAGTCAACAAAAAATTGCAGAGAAGAGTTGAAGAAGATGATGACGTTGGAATTTTTAATGCTGGTGGGACAGATGGTGGATTGAGAGGAGGACACTTAAATCATAATCAAGAAGAAATGGAGCATGGATACGTGGAAAGAGACAAGGGGAATTTGAAGAGGCAAAGCTTTGAAATCCAAAAGTAAGCGCATTAAATATTTGGGCAGATGTCAAAAGATTGGGAAAAGTCAGCATTAATGAAGGAAAAGATAATTCCAGAAATGCAATCTCAGACTCAGAATTGGACCATTTGAAAAAATACAATTCAAATGGAAAATCAAATGGGCTAATACCTTTACAGGGACTGGGAGAGCCTAATTGGGCCGAAAAAAAGAAGGTGAATAATGATAAAAATGAAGGTGACAGCCCAAAAATAAATTTTCAACAAATACCCAAGCAAAAGAGACGAAACAACGATTTGAGGAATGACATGTCCAGATTTAATGGTTCAATTAATTATAGAAAAAAAATGGAGGAAGCCTGCTAAAGCTTCAATTTTGTGTTACTCTGCTTCAGATGCTGATGATGAAGATAGCGACTATTTAGAAGATAGAGAGAGCATAGATTCGGAAGTTGATAAAGAAGTTTCAGAAATGGGGGACTTGGTTAATGATATGCTTGTCGAAGAAGATTGGGATAAAGCCATAGAGAGGTATTCTCCGGATAAAGGTAATCGGTAAAAGGTACGCTTTCACTAATAGCCCGGAAAAAATTTAATTGAGGAAGGATAACTTCTAAAAATCTCATCTTCTAATCTTTTCACCGAACCTTGTTTTGGAGATAACAATTCTTACTTGAATGAGATTTCTTCTAAAACCTCTCAAGAGGCGCCCTTGAGAGAAGATTTAGGTCAAAATGAAATATCTGTTCAAGATTCTTTAAAAGAAAACAGAACCAGTAATTTAGAGGAAACTCGCAGGAGTGAGAAGGTAAATGCTTTTGATGATAGAAATTTAACAGAAGATGAGGGGCTTAGAGTTAAGGATTTTGCAAGAATTAGAGAGATATTAGGTGAGGAATGGGAGCTGTTCCAGATTCTGCTTTCTAAGCTGAATGTGGAAGTAGTACTGAAGTAGTTCTGTTTACATTCGGTTTGAGTGTTTTTTAAGGCTATCCAGTTTTTATGAAGATTCTTAGTTGGAATATGGGGTTAGGGTGTCCTAAAAAGAAGAAAATTGTTAGGGATGTCATTTTGAAAGAAAATCCTGATCTAGTTTCTCTACAGGAGACTAAGTTGGAAGATATAGATGGGAGGATGATGAATAGCATTTGGGGAAAGATTTAAAAATTGGTCGTTTATTCCTTCTATAGGAAGAGGAGGGGGGATAGTTGTAGTTTGGGATGTGAGAATTTTAAATGCTGTGGAGTTTGTCTTGGGTGAGTTTTCTGTGTCAGTCAAGTTTAGAAACTCTGATAGTGTTGAGTGGTGGTTTTCTGGCATTTATGGTCCGAATAGATGTAGCATTAGAAACTGGTTTTGGGAGGAGTCAGCAGCTTTGTATGGTTTATGTAGTCCTAATTGGTGTCGTGGCGGTGATTTTTACGTGGTTAGGTTTCAAATTGAAAAAATGGGGGTCAATAGCGTCACTAGAAGCATGAGAAGCTTTGATAGCTTTATCCAAGTGTCTGAACTGATGGATCTTAAATTACGTAATGCAGTATTTACTTGGTCAAATTTGAGGGAGAGATTGGTTTGCAGCAAAATTGATAGATTTCTTTTTACCACAGGTTGGGAGGATATATTCTTAAATGTGAGGCAAGAAGTCTTATCGAGGGTCACTTCTGATCATTGTCAAATTATCTTAGATACTATTGCGTTTAAGTGGGCTCCAACCCCTTTTAGATTCGAGAACATGTGGCTAAATCATGGCACTTTCAAAGATTTTGTTAGAAGATGGTGGGAGGAGCCTCAAAATTTTAGATGGGAAGGAGAGAAATTTGCAAGGAAGCTTGATCATCTGAAAAAGAATTTCAGAGAATGGAATAAAGTGGTGTTTGTTAGGTTTTGAAAAAAGGGCTATTATTTCCAAAATTAAGGAGTTAAATGATAAGGAGATTTTAGATCATGGTAATCTGGAGCTAAGATCAGAGAGGGATGAGTGAAAACTAAGATTGGAGAAGGTCATATCTTTGGAAGAAATTTCTTGGAAGCAGAAGGCAAAATTTGATTGGATTAAGGATTGGGAGAATAACTCAAAGATGTTTCATAGAATAGCAAGTGGGAGGAAAATTAAAAAGTTGATGAATAAGTTAGTTGTGGATGATGGAACTATTCTGGAGGAGGAGGAAGATATTGTTAAGGAAGTTTTGAGATTTTTTCAGGATCTTTATTCAGAAAAAGAGGAGAATTTTTTTTGACATTTTGGGCCTGGATTGGACTCCAATCTCTTCAGAAAGCAGGCTGTGGCTTGAAAGGCAATTTGAGGAAGAAGAGGTCAAAAGGGCGGTTATGGAATGCAATAGAGATAAATCACCAGGTCCTCATGGCTATTTTTCAAGAGTGTTGGGATATTCTCAAGCTGGATGTGATGAAAGTTTTTCATGAATTTCACAGTAACGGAGCAAGTGAATGCATGTAACAATGCAACCTTCATTTGCCTAATCCCAAAGAAATTAAAAGCAATGAGATTGGCTGAATTCAGACCTATAAGCTTAGTTTGCAGCATTTACAAGATCCTGGCAAATGTGTTGGCTATTAGATTAAGAGAAGTTTTGGAGGAAACTGTTTCTACAAATCAAGGGGCTTTTGTTACAGATAGACAGATTTTGGACATGGTGCTGGTGGCAAATGAGATTATTGAGGGTTATAGAAGTAACAAAAAGAAAGGAATTTTCTTCAAAATTGATTTCGAAAAAGCTTATAATCATGTGAATTGGAATATTATTGATTTAATCTTAGAGAAAAAGGGTTTTGGAGTGATTTGGAGAAAATGGATTAAGGGTTGTTTGACCTCAGTCAATTTTTCAGTGATTATTAATGGGAGACCTAGAGGAAAATTCAAAGGTTCTAGAGGCTTGAGACAAGGGGACCCCATATCTCTTTTTTTATTTACATTAGTGTTCGTTTTTTTTTAAGCAGATTGGTTTCGAGAGATATAGATAATGATGTTTTAGAGGGTTTTAAAATAGGAAGAAATAGATTAGTTGTGTCGCATTTGCAATTTGCAGATGATACTATCTTTTTTATCCCTAACAGTAAAGAGTGGTTTGAAAATTTGATGAACACAGTTAAATTGTTTTGCTCTCTCTCCGGATTGAAAATTAATTTAGAGAAGTGTGTAGTGGTAGGGATTAATGTTAATAATCTAGTCTTGAACGAGTTTGCCAACATTGTAGGATGTGGTGTGGGATCTTGGCCTATGAAATATTTAGGCCTCCCTCTTGGAGGTAATCCAATTCCTTGGAATTTTGGAATCCGGTTGTTGAGATGGTGAAGAAAAGATTGGATGGGTGGAAAAAAGGCTGTTTTTCTAGAGGAGGCAGGTTAGTTTTGACACAAGCTGTTTTGAGAAGTATCCCTATTTATTACATGTCTATTTTTAGATTACCACCGAAAGTGGCGAGCATCGTAGAAAGATTGATGAGAGATTTTTTTTGGGAGGGTGTTGAGGAAGGGAGAAAAGATCACTTAGTGAGATGGGAAGAGGTTACTAAAAGCAAGGATCTAGGTGGGTTGAGCATAGGGAATCTTTTGTCTGGGAATAAAGCACTTTTAGGGAATTGGCTTTGGAGGTTTCCTTTGGAAAATGATTTTTTGTGGATTTCTGTTATCAAAAGTGGGAATCTAATAAGGTGGTAAGTGGTTCTTTTAAAAAACCTTGGAAGTTTATTTCTAGAGGACTTGGGTCTTTTCTCAATGGAGTTTCTCTGAACTTAGGTGATGGTGAGAAAATTAAATTCTGGGAAGATAGATGGTTGGGTGATAAGGCTTTTTTGCTTCTTTTCCAAGCCTTTTTTTAATCTCTTTGAACCATAATAATAAAGTTGGAGACTTGATTTTTTCTTATTCTTCACTTTCTTGGAATTTATTCTTTAGAAGAAACCTTATTGATTCAGAAATAGGTGAGTATCTTAATTTGTTGTCCTTGCTCAACTCTTGTTCTTTTAATTCTGAAGTGATGGACAAAAGGGTGTGGGCACGTGACAAATCAGGGGTTTTCTCTTGTAAATCCTTTATGGATTTCATTTCTAATGATGTGGATTCCCATCAAACCTTCCCTTTTTCTCTAGTATGGAAATCTTGTTCTCCTTCCAAAGTTAAAGTTTTTTTTATGTCTGTTAGTATTGGGAAAGTTAAGTACTGCTGACACATTTCAAAAGAGAAGACCTTATACACGCTTAGCTCCTTCTTGGTGCGTTTTGTGCAAAAGCAACTTTGAGAGTTAAATTCATCTTTTTCTGCATTGTCCTTTAGCTTCTTCATTATGGAATCAGTTGTTGTTGTTGTTTGATCTAAGCTGGGTGAAGCCTTGCTCAGTGGAGATGTTGATTCGATTGGATTTCGGTGTCGGAAATAAAAAGAAAAATGGTTTGTGGTATCACGCGGTCTTTGCAGTATTTTGGGTTCTTTGGCTTGAGAGAAATGGAAGGATTTTTTAAGACACAGTTGCTGATGCATCTATTTTATGGAAGAAAATTTTTCTTTTGGCTTCTTCTTGGTCATCAAAGTCAAGACTTTTTGAAGATACCCCTTGGCCTTTTTTTTAATAATTGGAATTTGTTATGGATGTAGCTGCGTGTAATATTGGATTTCAGTGTCTGTTTTGTTCTTGTTCTGTTTAGTTTTTAGTTTTTGGTGGATTACCCATCCTCCAAATCCTGTTTCCTATAAAAAAAATTTACATCATGGCCTCGTTTCGACGAATCCCTCGCGTATTCTTTTCTTCGTGCTTGATCCCCCATGGAAGTTTTGCGGCTCGGTCCGCTGAGTGCTTTTGACAACACTGTTCTATCTCTCTCTCTCTCTCTCTCAATTTCAGTCTTTATGATCATGTTGTATTCTATAGGATCTCAGTGTAAAGATTCAGGAACATGAAGAAGAAATTGCACAATTACGGAGACATCTTGCTGATTATTCTGTCAAGGTAATAAACTTCGTCACCTTATCTTGATGCATCTTTTTTTCCCAATTGAAATATTTTAAATTTTTGATAATTCCTTATGGAACCGATAACTTATCTTATTGAAGGAAGCTCAAGTACGCAATGAGAAATATGTCCTGGAAAAGCGCATAGCGTACATGCGTTTGGTAAGCAGTATTTTATTAAATATTAAATTATCAATAGCCTTCACCAAGTCTTTCTTCTCTCCCTTCCCTTTGGGACTTGATTAGAAGTCTTACCTTTCGATGGTCTTCTTGCTTCTAGGCCTTCGATCAGCAGCAGCAAGACCTTGTTGATGCTGCTTCAAAAGCTCTGTCATACAGACAAGACATAATAGAAGAAAATATACGTCTTACATATGCTCTACAGGTTAGCCCCCAACCCCCTTAATTTTACTCCTGACAGTTGCTTATTGTTTTCATAATTTTGTACTGAAATTGTTCTATGAAATATTCAGACTCTGTAATCTGTTAGTCATACTGCAAATGGGTGTTAAATATCATCCTATGTTCTTTCAGGATTCACAGCAGGAGAGATCAACATTTATTTCGTCTTTGATGCCTCTTCTTGCAGATTATTCGCTGCAGCCTCAGGTTCCTGATGCTCAGTCCATCGTCAGCAATGTCAAGGTCAGCTTGGATTGGTTTCAGTTGTAGAGCTTCGTTAAATTTTTTGATAGCAGTACAGCTTCGTAAATGATACTATCAATTTGATCCTGGTGCTATTGGATCATACATAGAGGGGTGTTATACCAGTTTTCTAGTTGCACTCAATGTTTTAAAAGGCGTTTGAGGCATCCGCCTTGAGGCGCCTCAAGGCGAGGCCCCCCTTGACCAAACTGAGGCTTACGCCTCTTTAGTAGCTAACAGAGGCTTACGCCTCTGTGCTTTGAGTCGTACGCCTCTGTGCTTTGAGTCGTACGCCTCAAGGCTATTGAGTCGTACGCCTCAAGGCTATTGAGTCGAACGCCTCAAGGCTATTGAGTCGTACGCCTCAAATTTGTATCGGAGTCATGGGTTTTTTTACACCCTAACCAGCAATATTTTGGTTTTACCAAGAGCAAAAAATGAAAGAAAAAGAGAGAAGCAAGAAAAAGCTGCCCCACAAGTACTACTTTCCTTCTATTCTCCTCCCTTCTTCTCCTTCTTCTTCTTCTTCTCCCTTCTCCTCCCTTCTCCTCCCTTCTCCTTCTCCTCCCTTCTTCTTCTTCTTCTTCTTCTTCTTCTAGATTCATCTCCTCCTTAGTTTCTGGAGGTCCTCGTTTTCTTCTTCTTCTACTATTTTTGTTTTGTTTTTTAAATTCCAGTTTCTAAGCTCTATGACCACAGACAAAGCATTTGCTTAGTGTGATTCTTTTATTCATGCATTTTTTGGTGGATTATTCTTTTTAGCAGATGTGGTTTGTCTAAATTACATGCATGCTGCCACATGTTACCTAAGTGGTCCACCAACATTTTTCATTATTTGTTCACTTAAGTCTTGCACTTTTTCACTTCTCATTTCTAATGGCTCCACAATTCTAGAGTTTGTTTTTTATTTTCCTTGTTTGTTTTCATTAATTCCGTGGTGTGTGTTATTTTCTACTTTAGTTTGAGGCTTACGTCCCGCCTCATAAAAGAAAAATGCCTTGAGGCCGCTTTAAGCCTTTTAAAACATTGGTTGCACTACATTTTCTCCCTTGGAACTAATGGGGAAATGCAATTTTTGGTTCTTTTAACTAGATTCTATGGGGTGTGTTTAAATTTTAATCGGGAAAGTGCTTTTTCAAGCATTTATTTTTTTTGACAAGAGACAAACTATATAAATATTTTGTTTATCAGTAACAAAATTTTATTAATAAAAGAGGACAAAGAAGTTCTAGTTGATAGGGTATCCACTTAGGAACAACCAACAACAAAAGTACAACCAAAAAGGATTTTAATATGAAAGTATCCAATACAACGAGAAAAAAAATTGGATGGTGGAAGAGTTGATGCTTTTCAAGGGGAGGAATGTTGACATTAGCTTATGCAGTGTTGCAAAACAATCGTATGTTTTATATGCTATCTTCGAATTACCTAAGAAGGTCGTAGGTGTGATTGAGAAACTTACAAGGGATTCCTATGGGAAGATGCTGCTGAGGGTCCTAGTTGTCATCTTGTTAAATGATTTCCTATGGAAAGGGGATGATGAGGGTCCTAGTTCTGGCATTTCACTTGTAAATCGCTTTTCTCCCACCTTATTTCTTCTCAACACAGTCATATCCTTCTAGTGGGTCGGGCGTACATCCTCTTCGCCTTATCTGGAAAATCAAAATCCCTAAAAAAGTTCAGTTCTTTTGTTGGAGCCTTGGCCATCGTAAGATCAACAGTTTCGACATGATTCAGAAACGACACCCTAACATGGCTTTATCCTCAGGTTTCTATGTTTTGTGTGGCAAGAACAATGAGGATATGAATCATATATTTATTCATTGCCCCTTTGCGAGGGAGCTATGGCATAACTTGATGATTAAGCTGGTCATTCCTTGGGTGTTGTAGAGACATGTGGATAATCTTTTTAGCGAAGTGTTTCTATTGAATTGGCCAAGGAAGTTGAAGATTCTGCGGTATACATGACTTTTGGCAGTCCTATGGGGCGTTTGGTCAGAATGGAATAAGAGAATTTTCGAAGATGTTTAAATGGATATTGATCTTTTGTGGGAAAAGATACATTTTTGGGTTTCTTTGTGGGTATCTAGATCTAAATGGTTTAAGGATACTCCTTTATTTTTTATTAATTCTGACTGGTTGGCTCGTTGTATAGAATGATTTTGTCTTTTGGTTTCGGCTAGGACGGCTTGTCCTCCGAACTACCTATCTTTTTATTAATATAAATTTATGTTTCCTATAAAAAGGGTCCTAGTTAGCATCTCTTCCTGGTGTGTGTTTTGCAAATGCAACTCTGAGAGCTTGAATCATCTCTTCTTGCATTGTCCTTTAGCTTCCATCATGTGGAATCAATTGTTGATAATGTTTGATTCCAGCTGGGTGCAGCCTCGCTCAGTGGAGATGTTATTAAGATTGGATTTTGTTGCCGAAAATAAAAAGAGAATCATTCTGTGGCTTCATGCGGTCTTTGCTGTTTTTTGGGTTCTTTGGCTTGAGAGAAATTGAATATTTTTAGGAAGTGTTCTCTGATGAGTCAGTTTTATGGAAGAAAGTTATTTTATTGGCTTCCTCTTGGTCGTCAACGTCGAAAGTTTTTAAGGGTATCCCATGTTCTGCTTTCTTTGACAATTGGAATCTGTTATGGCTGTAATTCGGTTGTAATTTGCTTTGTTATTGTTTTTTCAGTTTCAGTTTTTGGTGGATTGCTCATCCTCCAAAATCTGTTCTTATACTCGTTTTCATTTAATATATCTTTTCTGTTTCCTATAAGGGGGGGGGGGGGGNGGGGGGGGGGGTCCTAGTTGTCATCTTGTTAAGTGGAGTAAAGTATCTAAAAGTAGAGATCTTCGAGGTTTGGGTATAGCTGTCAGGAATAGAGTTCTGTTTGGCAAATGGTTATGGGATTGCCGGTTGAGACTGATTCGTTGCATGTTTCCTTTTTTCTGAAGTATATATGGTCTCAATTCCAATGTATGAGATTCTAATGTAGTGAATTTTGGTTCTTTTCTTAGGCCTTACAAATTTTTTTTATTTAGAATTAAATTTTCTCTCTAATTGTGTCTCTCAAATTGGGTGATGGTTCTAGATCTTTTTGTGGAAGACACTTGGGTTGGAAATTCTTTGTTTCAAACGTGCTTTCCGAGATTGTATAATGCTTCCCTTGATCATATTATTATGTTCATGATCCTGCGTCTTGGAACTTTTCTTTTAGGAGAAATTTTGCATATAGAAGTTTCGATGTTTATACGACTCTTTTGGCTTTAATACATTCTCCTATCATTGATAAAAGAGTTTGGAAATTTGATAGTTCTGGGACATTCTCTTGGAGGTCTTATTTTTTGCACTTGTTGAATCATTTAAATTTCAGTAATTTTTTTCATTATAAACATATCTGAAAATCTTCTCTACCTTCCCAGGTTCAGTTATTTTCTTGGCTGTTAATCCAAACGTATTTATCTCCTTCTTGGTGCTTGATGTGTAAAGATGATTTGGAGATGTGGAATCATTTGTTTCTTCATTGTACCATATCATATTCACTTTGGGTAAAATTGATCAATATATTGATGGTTCTTGGTTTGAAGTCTTTTAAGAAGAAAATAACGTCATGGGGACGTACTCTAACGGCTTTGAGCTGCTTTTTATGGTTGGAACGTAATGCGAGAACGTTTGATGTTAAGTGTGAAGATTATGATTTGATCTGGGGTAGAATGGTCTTTGTTGCTTCTTTATGGGTTCCAGGACTTAATTGTTTAACTATTCCATTATTTTTTTTTGTGGTTTGGATGGCCTTTGTTTGGAATCATTTGGTTTCTTTTTGGTTTGTGAGGAATTCTTGTTCTCACATCCTTTTGTTTGCATCTTTTTTTCATATAAGAAACTGAAATTTCATTAAAAGAGAATGAAAATAGTACATATTTTTTTTATCGGTGAAAGTGAAATTTTTATTAATCACAAAAAAGCTTCTAGGGATATACAGCTTTAAGGGCTATGATTTGAAAGAAAAAAAGAGAGCAGGGATTCCACCCAAAGTATTTTCAGAATCAAAACCTGGAAGAAACAGCCTAACCACTCTATAAGGATCCTAAGTAACATATTGACCACTTTACAATGAGAATTCTCGACCCCCTCAAAAGTCCTAGAATTTCTTTTCCTCCAAATGCACCAAAAAATAGCTAAAGGTATGATAGCCCAAAAAGTTGGTTTGATGTTCGAGATGCGCGCTTTCTTACAACAGCTGAGCATACTATTGGTGTTACTAGGCATAACCCATTGGGTCTGAAGACCTGGAGAAGTCACAGTGGAGGAAGAGGTGAGAACTCTTCCTCGCTGTGGAGAAACCCCTGCGCTTAAGGACACCTGACGTAAGGTTGGCGTTCCGCACTGTCGTCCAATCAAGAAACGCAAGCTTAGGGGGTGCTTTAGTCTTCCAAATCCGTCTCCAAGGAAAAGGCTCCTCATTTGAACACTGTCTACTAAGAGCTTATAGTAGGACTTAACAGAAAAAATTCCAGAAGTAGAGCTTAACCATACAACTGCATCGGCTCTGGTTGGCTCGGGTCTCTGTGAGTTTAAAATCCGTAAAATTAGTCACTGTGCTAATATCCCAATCATTGAAACCCTTTCTGAAATGTGGGCTCCACTCTAACCTCTCGTTGTCGTTATGCTTGTGGTTGGATACCCACTCATGTTTGTCGGACGCAATGAAAAACAGATCATGGAACGCCTCTGCCAGTGGAGAATCGCTGCACCAACAATCTCACCAGACCATCACCGACTCTGAACTTAATGTGCTTTGTGAAGGAGTCACAACCCCGGCAAATGTTTCTCCAAAAACCAGAAGCTAACCTGCTTGTAGATGCGGATGGAAACCACACTAAGTCCAACTCACCAGTAACGGCCGCGACAACTCTCCTCCAAAGATTATCTCACTCTTGAACGAACCTCCATAACCATTCACCGAGCAAAGCTTTATTAAAAGTCTTGATATTTCTAATGCCCAAACCCCCTTGGTGAATCGAGGAGCACGCCTTACTCCAATTCAACAAATGAAACTTTCTGCAGTCCTCAGAACCCCTCCGGAGATTTCTCATTTTCCTTTTCCAAAATGTTAGCAACTTCAGTAGGAATAGGTAAACAAGAGAGAAAATGTATAAGAAGGTTGGAAGAAGTACATTTTAAATATAGAGAGAACAAGAAGCCACACAACCTAAGAGAACGAAAACATTACAAACTATCAACCCAACGACTCAATTCAAAATGAAGTTGCATCCTTAAAATATTTAGACTTAGGAGCTCATAATGATGCAAGAAAGACCATCCTACTCCAAATTCAGGAGAAATACTCTAACTTATCTTCGAAAGTTCTTTAATTCTGCTTCAACCATAAAACCCAACATAAGTCCCTACTGCATAACGCAGTAAAGTCCGCTTCTTCTTTGAATACTAGTACCCAAAAGCTCCATGGAAACAACTCTGAAGATTACTCCAGAAGCACATTGGAAACATTAAAAAATATTGATCAATTTAACCCAAAGAGAGTATTAAGATTTCCTTCCAATATTTACACATTAAACACTGGTATGGATATAAATACATCAATGGAATCCTCCTCTGAATTAAATCACAGTATTAAGATTTCCCAAAACTAACAACCAAGTTCTTTATCTTATCCACTATATGGTTCAAAAATATCTCAGAACTTTGATTGCCTCCCAACCTCAAATATTTTAAAGGCCAATCTCCCACTACCCCACAACTCACCATTTTGATCTCGGGGTGCATGGACTTCCACTGCTTTGACATGATTTTTGAGCCCTCAACATCCTAAGAGGCAAAGCTAGAGTCATCTCTAGTAGGTTTTGGCCAAGTGAGGTGGCATAGCTTTCCTTTTCCTTAATGTCTTGACCAGTCACGACCTCTCAAGATAGTTGTTGCCATTGAACTCGAATGGAGCTTGGAGATTTTGGTCCTCATTTGATGATGGTCTTGTCGTTGTGGTAATGGGTCACATACATGTGGACGTGATTAAGAATAGAATCTAGAGCTGGTTGGTTTCTTTGATGGTAGGGAAGGCCAAGCTCTCTTTCTCTATCTTGGGCTATTGGTGACAATGACGGCGAAGTCCAGAATCTTCATCTTTCACCCCTGGATTGTCTATTCCCGAAGTTTAGTTGGGGTAACCATAGGTGTCCGAGGCATTAGCACCTGACTAATCCCATAGGACTCGTACACCATGCCTGCAGAAGTTTCCCTACATGAGTGAGGGCAAATCCCGACTTTAACCCTTAGAGTGGAATGTTAATTATTGGAAGGACGGGAAGTCTTCTCATTATTCTGAGGGGAGCAGTACTTGTATCAGTTTTTTCCTTATGAAGTGGTCCATAATTTCTTGGAATGTGAGGGGCCTCAATGATCCTGACAAGAGGGCCATTACTTGGAATCTTGTTTAGGAGTGGAAGCCCGATATGTTATGTTTGCAAGAAACCAAGCTGAACAACTTTAATTCCAAGCTTTTTGATTCTAGAGTTCCATTATTAGGTATCTTGTTTAGGATTGGAAGCCTGACAAGAGTGCCATTATTAGGAATCTTGTTTAGCAAGAGGTGTGCTTGGTTGGCGTTCGATTCTAGAGAGGCTTCGGGTGGTATCCTCCTCTGTTTGGGGACATGGGGGAACTTGACAATGTTAACAAGAAGTGGGATGTTTATGGCGGGAAGGTAACAAATTCAGAGGCATTGGGTTAGCATCCATAATTGTAAACTGGGAAGCCTTCCTACGTCCTCCCGCTGGGTGATTCAATGTCAGGGGTTGGTTTGTGGAACCCAGTTGTGGAAAAATTTGATAAGAATCTTTGTCAACCTCCCTATTTATTTCTTGCCCTTCCTTATTATCCCTGTTTCGATTGCCAACACCTTAGAGAAGAAAATGAGAAATTTCTTGTTAAGAGGCACGAAGGAGCAGACTGAATTTTATTTCGTCAATTTGAAGAAGGATTGTTTACAGTAAAATTTGGGGGTTTAGGCTTTCGGAACATCATAAATTTCAACAAGGCACTTTTAGGTAAATGCCTTTGGCATTATGTGAATGAGCAGAATAGCCTTTCGAGAATTGTGATTCCCTTTTTGAGGTTTGGTACCACGAGTTTTTCAACTGCAGGAATGTTTCTATGTCTGGCGGGTTCAACATTTGTAGGGTCTCCAAACTCATCTGATTCAAGGGGAGTGCACTCGAGTTAGGTTCTGGACTGATTTTTGGTGTGGCGGTAGAAACCTTGCTGCTACCTAATCAAATTCTGTGTCAGCGAAGCTTTTGGTGACCAGTTGGACGTGTGGAGTCCTTTCAGGAAGTCTTTCAATGATTGGGAGTTTAGTGACTTATACCATCTTCTGAATGCTTTTCAATCCAGTTGATCCAGGGGAGAGATGACTCTATGACTAGGATGGTCTGTAGGGCTGGCAACTTTTTTGTCAAGTCTTTTTTCCATCTCAACGAGGAAAGCTGCACCAGCTTGTTCCCGTGGAATCGTGTCTGGAGCAAAGTATGCATTCTTGTTTTGGACCTCTGTGTGAAATGCAAACCTTAGACTCGACAACCTTAAAAAGTGAGGGTTCTCTTTACATAACAGAAGTGTTCTTCGCCTTCAAGAGCAGGAAACAAATGACCATGTCTTTCTTCATTGCAACTTCTCTACCATGTTGTTGGACTAGATGAAAAAAGAGATAAGATTTGCAGTGGTTGATGACCTCAGATGTTAGAAGTCTTGATTTTTGTTGGCCTAGCGCTGGCGCCAATACTCTTTTTTGTCTTGGGCTCTGGAAGGTTATTCATTTGGCTCTTTTTTGGTCCATATGAAGGGAATTAATTATTTGAGTTTTCTAGGGTTCTTTTGCTTCCGAGTGTACTATATTTGTTTGCTTCTTAGTACTCATTTAAGGAGTGGATTGAGTCTCTTTTCCTAGCTTGGTTTCTGAAACTTGGTTAAAGGACCCTTTCTCTCGTCTTACTCCCTTTTTATCGTAGTTACTTACTCCCTTTTTATCGGTAAAGTGTAATTTGTACTATTCACACACGAAGAAAACCTGAGAAAGGGTATAGATACAGTTCAAATAACCTTTCTCGGGTTTTTTTGAACTGTATCTACCCTTTCTCGGGTTTTTTTTTGTGTGAATAATACAAATTACACTTTAGCGATAAAAAGGGAGTAACTACGATACCTTAGGAATTAGTTGGGTCACTTGCAATTATTAAAAAAGAGTATCTCCTAATAATTTGCTTATTCCATAAATCTTTCTTCTGATTGTAAGCGTAGTCAACATTCCCTCGTATGACGGTAAGAGGGAATCTCCGCCAATCATTCTGATCCCGGATCCAATGAAAAAAAATTTCCATACATTTTTTTACTTGAAATTTTCAGTTTCGAAAAGAAAATTTTTGAGGTGCCATGGTATGAATAAGTTGCCTGAATCCTATGAATCCGTTCAAGTTAACTCTAGGTGCTTATGTTCTCTTGCAGGTTTTGTTTAAACATTTGCAGGAGAAGCTCCTACTCACTGAGGTACAATGGTTTTTTTGTCAAATTAACATTGCCTATGTCAGTGTGAAATGTCCTTGGCTCAATTATCTTTTGTGTTAATGTATCCTTTTATCTTCTAACATTCTTCTACTTGGTCATAGTCGAAGCTGAAGGAGTCACAGTATCAATTGACACCTTGGCGTTTAGATCTAAACCAATCAAATTTTGCTCCACAGTCGCCATATCACTCTGTTGGTGCAGCATTGGCTACTTCAGTATGCTCATGTCTTCTTTTACTCTTCTATGGCAAGCTAAAAAAATTAATTTCGTACATTTCTTGACAGAAAAACAACGGGCTCGAACTGGTTCCTCAACCATCATACTCGAATGGAAAGATACCAATATCTTCTTCTGATGCTCAGACAACCTTGGACTGGGATCTATCAAGTCGCCGTCAGAGTGGTCTGGAAAGTGGTGTTGCTAGAGATCTGGAATCAGATATCTTGGGGAGGTACCCACATCTGGAAAGCAGGTGAGCCTGGTCAAATGGAGACTGCTTCTCTGAACTGAATACAATAACAACTTCTCCCTTCATTGGTGGGTTCTGAAGTTCTGCTTTCATGCAATCGTGAATGGTCTTATGTGCGTTCCGTATTATCCAGAAATCTGATTTGAAGTATTATCTAGAAATGAGCACTAGTGGGACCATGTGAGAGACCCTTTGAGTAAGATGACCCTGCTAGGCTTCTTTTGCTTAGATCCCGTTAGAACTTGTTTTAGAACTCATCTCTACTTTCATTGTTAAGTCTAGATCAGTGATTTATCAACTGGCTTTCACATAATCTTAACAATCGTATACCTTGTCACCTTTATTAATTGAAATATTAACAGTCTCTTCTCTTTAATTTGTTTTTAACCTTTCTCATATAAGCGGGTGGTGCTCATATATAAATACTGTGTCCAACATCTTTATCCTGAAGAATATCAGTGTATGAATTCTCCATGGTGGCCAGGGATAAAAGTTGAAATATTTTTTTCTATGTTTTCAATGGTCTGGACTGATCAATATCAACGGTAATTTTGGATAAAATTGTTGCTTGACCAAGTCGTCTAATTCTACTCTTATCTGGTTCTATCTGTTTGTATTCTATTCAATTTTTTTAATGAGGTTTCAGTTTCTTATAAAAAAGTTTCGGATTGTTTGGTTGGAGCGTGATAGACCAATTTTTTAAGACGGGAAGATGTTGAGTCTTTATGGCAAATGATTTTCTTGTCTAAATTGTTAAAGTTTTGTTTTAAATTCCATTTTGTATTCTTTATCTGTTTTAGTTCTTGTATGGAAGATTCCTTGTCCTCCTTTTTTGCTACTTTTAAATTATTTTTCTTATCCAAAATTAAGGAAGAAAAATGACCACTAATCTTAAAAGCATAAGTTGTTGCATTAAGGCTAATTTATATATTGAAATTTATTCTTATAGCTAATACATCACAATATCAGTAACAATACTTTCTTCTCAATGTGAGACGCAGCTCATTTTGTGCCACAACGTGATTATGAGTTGTTAATCTACGTTGTTTCTGAAACTTGTTTTTTTTCTGTAGGTGAATGATTCTTTTTTTATTGAAGAAAGGATGAGCTACTATAGCTCTGTTGTATTATGCAATTATTTTTTATAATGGGACATGCTGAAGAATTACCTCAGTTATAGTTCTTCTTAGCTTTTTCCTTATAAAATTGCAACCCTGGCTGTTTACTTCTACAGTCGACAGCTGTAAGTGTTGTTTTTGATAATATGGGTTTATTTTAATGGTGGCATATTTAAATGATACTTTTGCTTTCAGTCTTTTACCAACTCTCTTTCTCTCATGCAATTTCTATATTTTCTCTCTACTTATTGACCAAAACAGTATTTTCTCCTTACTTCTAAATGCGTTTTTCTTCATCAATATCCTGATAGGACTCCGCTGTAAAATGCTTGCGGTTGTCTTAAGCTGATTTTTATGGTTCAAATTTCTTGATATGCTCATCAGTATGCCATTCTCAATATTCTTTTCACTGTTTTGCTAGGCCTGACCTGTATAATGTACCTGCAAAGCTTGATGCTCCTGAGGATCATAATACCCGTGGCACGTATGTTGATGAAATGACAAGCAAACAGGTAACTTTTCGTGTACCATTTAGCAGTAGTGGGATGGATGATCCAGATGAGGTCAACCAGATTGAGAGAGAACCTCCTGTTGATGATCCGGGCTCCTCTTATGCTCCATATCTTTCTCCAGTCCTTGAGGAACCTTCATCTTCTTTTTCTGAAGGTAACTTCTTAAGTTTGATTATTGAACTTCTGCATTTTGTTTATATAATGAATGGATTCAACATGCAGCTGCAGATGATGATCCATTGCCTGCTATAGAGGGTCTCCAAATTTCAGGTGAAGCCTTTCCAGGTCAAGAGCTTCAGGCATGCGGATATTCTATTAATGGAACAACTAGCTGCAATTTTGAGGTGCATTTCATCACCCTACTTTGAACAATAGTTTATAATTGTGTCAATGTATCACATACTCGTACTTTTCCTATTAGATGATCTAAATGGTTAATTTATCTTCATTATTTTATGAACCACCAGTGGGTGCGCCATTTGGAAGATGGATCTGTTAACTATATTGATGGTATATTTGCCATTTTTCTTTATATGATTTAAGTTTACTTCGTGATGCAAAATATGGATCTGATGGTGGTTCGAATCATAGGAGCCAAGCAACCTAACTATCTTGTTTCTGCTGATGATGTTGACACATACCTTGCTATTGAAGTCCAGCCACTGGATAACAGGAAACGCAAGGTATCATATATTTATTCGGTCATACAAAATAACATTTCTGCTTTTTAGCAGCACATGATCATTGTTGCTGAGTTTTTCTAGAGAACTACATTTAGAAACTCACACGTTTGTGATGTAATTGCAAATTATGTAGCATTTGTTCCGACTTTCTCATGTGAGCTAATATTCCAAGCTTTGCCATTGTGCTCTTTTAACATGCAAGGGCTTCAGTCTTTGTATTTTCTTTTTGTCTTTTAAAGTTTGCTTGCCATTTTTCCTTCTCTTTGCAAGGTCATCCGAATTCCAGACCTCATCTTGAAAGACAACCATGGGGTCAAGAATTTATTTCTGGTTATGCTCATACATCAATTATTTGCTTTCTTTGTGATTGTAGGGAGAGCTTGTAAAGGTTTTTGCTAATGAACACAGAAAAATCACTTGTGGTAAGTGATTTGACTAAGAGATATCTATATTTGGAAACAGAGTGTTAGTGTATATATTTTACTTTCATTGCTTTAAGGTTATTTTGAAAGTGTCTTTGCCTAAGGATCCTGTTTGCTTGCTTTTCTTTTTCCTTTTCTAGGCGAAGAGTTGTGGCTATTTTACATGTTTGCTTAAGGTTTCTTGTGTCCACTGTTTATTATCTTTTTTTTTTCTCTTTTGAACGGGAAAACAAAGATTACATTAAAAAGGGAAAATTCCTCCAACCTCCCCTCTATTTTGCTTAAATGGCACGGACGCCCCTCTATTTTGGAAAATGACACTTAGAACCACTCCATTTCTAATCTGACACAAGTATCAAATAATACTGAGTCGACTCGACCTGGTATGCCCACGTTTTCAATTCTCCTCTGTCCTCTTCGTCCTCGAGCAAGTGAGTCGAGCGAGGGGAGATCAGTATGTGAGCTAAATTCATAAGCCAGCCACAAATTCACTATCCATCTTTTGATTTCACTAACTCACCCCACTGCCCCTTGACAATTTCACCCACCTCGAAACCCAACAATTGGCTCTTCCTTCGCCACCTCAAACCCGAATTAATCAATTTCAACAGAAGCCTGGATCAATCCATTTCACAAAAGAAACAGACCAATTTCTGCTAATAATTAGCTTTCTGAGAATTCAAACAAAGGTACAATCAAATTATGTTTCATATAAACATATTACCCTAGAAGAGTCGAAAGGAAATATAAGTAGAATCTGGAGCGGATTGACAATCTAACAAAGAATAAGTGTATAATGTCAATCTAAAAATGGGGTTGACAGCAGTGGCACCAGCTGTGTATCGTCCTTATCTCCACCCTCTCCAGCATCCTCCTCTACTTTGTCTTCCACTCTTAACTCCATATTTTCTTTAATTTCTTTTACTCTCAATTATTGGGTGAGAACGAAGATGTTGATTGTGAGTACAATACTTTTCACCTGCAAACTGACTAACAAAACCCAGAAAGGTGTTCTACACCTCTGACTAAACACCCACACCATTAATCCACTCTCCACAAGTTACTGACCAAAGAAATACACTCTCGACAACCCCAGCAACTAAAACCCAAACCCAAATGATGGTCTACGGCAAGTTAGTCCAGCAAGGGGAGATCGACGATGTCTTCCTTAGGGCAAACTTGATTGACAGAGAGCTACAATGGGTCCAATGGTTGGGAAAAGCGGTCCTTGATGTCTGAGGGTAAATCTGTCATTAAAACTTAGTTAATGGAGTTAGTATGATGTATAAACGTTTTTGAGTTTATTTGTCGACATAATCTTTAATAGAGGAAGGTCTGTGACAATTTGTAAAATAGAGGAAGTGTCTCTGTCATTTAAGCAAAGTAGAAGGGAGGTTTGAGGAATTTTCCCCAAAAAAGTAGAATAACAGTTGTGGGAGGATAAGAAATCCACCAAAAGAGAAAAAACAAAATACAAACCAAATTGCAACCTAATGACAACCTGAAAAGTTTCCAATCTACAAAAAAGAAGACAAAGGAACGTACTTAAAAATTTATCCTATTATTCACCTTTGTTTTCTTCTTCACCTTTCTTTTTTGATAATTAAATGGGTGTGCGAATTGACCATATCCTTCCATTAGCCATTACGTATTTTCTTTGTTGCTTATGGCAAAGGATGATTCAATATTGTATCGAGGCTATATAAATACTCGTTTATTTTATATACTGGTCTTAATTTTTTTTATAAGAAACTGAACATTTCATTAAAAGAAAAGAAAAAGAGTACGAGTAAAAGGATGAGAGAACAAGAAATCTTGACTACCTAAGAAAACGAAAACATTACAAACAACCATCCCAACCGCTCAAATTAAAAATGAAAGAACATCTTACATCCTTCAAATATCTAGACTTAGAAGTCCATAATGAAGGAAGAAAGACCATCGTTCTCCAAATCGAAGAAAAGTGCTGGAAATTATCATCAAAAGTTTTCTTATTCCATCCATTCCAACCCTAAAACCAAGTGTAAAGCTATAAATGCTCAATGCCATAAAGTCCGCTTCTTCTTTGAAAAACTTACACCAAATAGCTTCATGGAAACAACCCTGAAGGATACAAATACACTCAGGAAACATAAAATTTTTTTATACGTTTACCCAAAGGGAGTATGCCATTGAACAATGAGGAAGCAATTGATTATAGCCTTCCATGTTATCTTCACATCTTTAACACCAGTAAGGAGATAAATAAATCAATGGACTAAAGCTCTGAATTAAATCACAAGTATTATTTCCCAAAAAAAAACCACAAAAACATCTCTTGGAATACTGGTCTTACTTCCTAATAGATTGACTATTTCAATGACTAAAAGGCACTATATGAGTTCATTTCTCTAGGTAAAGCAAAGTTCATTTCTCTGTTTATATATATATATATATATATATGCATGCATGTATGTGTGTGTGTGTATATACACATCTAATTTTTATGTAATTGCAAGGACCATTTTATTCCTTTTCTTGTTTTGGACATTTTAATATTAACCCATATTTTTCAGGAGATTTCATTTTTTTCTTATTATAATAAGATTGATGTTGCTGATCATTTCCCTTTCTTAACAGATTCTGAAATGCAGAATCAGATAGAGAAGACTCTTTATAGCGGTCATGCTTCATATAAAGTATCTCTGTCGGTATGATTTTGTGAGAAAATGACTTAAATCCTCTTAATCTGAAGAAAAGGAGAATACAAATAAGAAAATAAAATGATTAAATTTAGGCTTGTATTGTTTTGACAATAATTTCTTTTGAGTAATAAAAATGTATCCCATTTCTTAAGAAAACATATCCCATTTCAAATTAGAGCGTTAGAGAATTTGATAAATTTTGTATTTACTTTTTTTGGTAATAATATTTGTGCATTTATATATTATTTTATTCTTATTCTTTCATAGACCGGATATCTTGATATATGGGAACCAGCTACACTGGCCATCAAGAAGGAAGGACTCAGTGTAAAATGTAGCGGCCCTAGTGGAGTTGTCGTCACTGAAAAGTTTTCACCCAACACAAGTGTATGATTTCTCTAGTTTCTAACCTTTTTGATATTTCAAACGAAAAGCTATATGCTCTTATATTTATCTAGCTTTTTTCATTTTTACCATTTTAAATTTAGATGATTGGGAATTGTAGAAGGTTATGGATTTCTTTCATAGAGATGATGATGTTGTTGAAAACATAGCAGTGCCAGTGAACCAGAGGTAGGATGGGCTGATTACTATGGCCAATATTTGAATTAGGAGATTTCATATGTTACTAGTTTTCTCATCTCCCAACTAATAACTATAGTAGTTTCCTTATTCTTTTAGAGAAATTTTTATTGGTTTTCTTTCCCTTTCCTTAATTCATTATGGAATAATTCATTAAGTTCCTTGTTTGTTTAGTTTCTGTTTTCCTTTCCTTGGAAACATAAACTGATGTACTCCTTCGAATATGCAGACATTATTTCTTTATATTAAAATATATAGACATTTAATTGAATTAAACACCATAGCAGCTACGTTGCTTTCCTTGGAGTATTGCCTTCTTTCCAAGTATGGTTGCTAGGGTTTATTATCTCAAGTAACTGTTCACGTCACTGTTGACAGCCCCCAGACGGCCTACTCCAATCTGATCTTCTATTCCTTCTAAACGTAAAGTCTTTTGACCTTTCTTAACCTCATAAACCCTATACTTCCTCAATCATGTTCCGTCAAAACCCTAACTCAACCATCCTTAACCCCTAACCCAACCATCCGTATCTCTCCATCAAAGTTCACACCCAGATAAGAACCCTACAAGTGAGAAGATACAAAGATCCTGTCTCTCCTGCTATTGGAAAAGAAGCGAACTTGAAACAAAACACCAAATCTGTTTGGACTTGTGCATCAAGTGGGTGCTATTGAACTTATTATATTGGCTTGCCATATCTTAATTCGGCTAATATTTAGTTGTCCGAGCTCATGCTTTGTCAAAGCAGCTGATTCTTTGGTCTTAAGCATAAGTTGTGTACCACCTCCCAAAAAAAAGCATTGGTTGCTGTTGACAGCAATTTCTTGTTTGTTATGGTGTTTCAGTTTTTTAGAACACACCCGTGTCCCTTATCCAAGTCAGCCATAGAAGTCATCTAAACCGTTTTCATTGATCCATGGTGATATTTGGGGTCCCTCAAAGGTTAAATAACATTTCAGGATCCAGATGGTTCATAACCTTTATTGATGATCACTCATGGGCATGTTGGGTTTACCTTTTAAAAGAAAAATCTGATGCTGCCTCAATTTTTCAACGATTCCATAAAATGGTACAAACCCAATTTCATGCACAAACACAAGTTTTCAGAACAGATAATGGCCGTGAATATTTCAATTCAATTCTTGGTAACCATCTCAATGAAAATGGGATTTCCATCAAAGTTCTTATGTCAAAACCCCTCAACAAAATGGTATTGCGGAACGCAAAAATTGCCATCTGTTGGAAGTTGCTCGTGCTATCATGTCACTAATGTTCCTAAACATTTTTGGGGTGAGGCTATTCTAACTGCATCTTACTTGATAAATAGACTTCCGTCTAGAGTTCTTCAATTCAAAACACCTTTAAACATCTTACTTGAGTCCTATCCACAAACTCGGTTGATCACTTCCTTGACTCTCAAAACCTTTGGGTGCACTTCATTTGTCCACAATATCAGGCAGAATCAAAGGGAAATTAGATCCTAGAGCCATAAAGTGCATCTTTGTAGGGTATTCTCCAAATCAGAAGGGGTATAAGTGCTACTGTCCAGCCACTAAAAAATTGTTTGTTTCCTTAGACGTCTCTTTTAAGACCAACCTTTCTACCCAAATCCCAATCTTTAGGGGGAGACATTAGGCGAAGATGGGCTTTGGGATTTCTCTATTCCTCTTCCAGTTGTTTCCACCCTACAAGAACCACCATCAAACACAAATTCTCCTATTATGTCACCAACAGAAATTGATTTAGAAACAGAGGGAGATTCACCAAGGCCTAGTAAACAACAAACAGAACTTCATGTTTATTCCCGAAGAAACAAACAATCTCAAGAAGTATAGTCCTTCACGCACCAGCCACGTTGCCAAAAGTCCAATCCACGGGTAAATACTCAATCTGAAATTGAAACAACTGATATTGTTGATATTTCAAGCCTGCCATCAGTAGACACTAAGCCTATAGACTTGGACATTCCAATAGCTCTCAGAAAAGGTGTAAAGAGCATATACACAACATCCTTTGTCTAACTATTTATCTTACAACCGATTGTCACCAGCATTTAGAGCTTTGATAGAAAAAATTGAAAAGAATGAAGTTCCAAAAAATATTCAAGAAGCTCTTGAAAGACCAGAATGGAAGGCTGCTGTACTTGAAGAAATGATAGCCTTAAAAATGAATGGAACTTGGGATGTTGTAGGAAGAGTTTTGTAGGATGCAAATGGGTGTTTATCATAAAGTATAACTCATATGGTGTAATATAATGGTACAAGGCCCGATTGGTTGCAAAAGGGTTTACACAGACTTTTGGGGTAGATTACACTGATACGTTTGCTCTGGTTGCAAAGTTAAATACTGTAAGGGTGTTACTATCTCTAGCTGCAAATCTTGATTGGCCTCTACATCAGATGGATGTCAAGAATGCTTTCCTTAATGGAGAGCTTGAGGAGGAAGTATATATGGATTTGCCCCATGGTTTTGAAGGAGCAAATGGTGATAGGAAAGTGTGTAAGTTGAAAAAATCCCTCTACGGCTCAAAGCAATCGCCAAGGACTTGGTTTGATAGTTTTGCAAACTCTGTAAAAAGACAAGGGTACAATCAAGGTCAAACAGATCATACTCTTTTTTTCAAACACTCTCAAAATGGAAAAAAGACTATCTTGATAGTGTATGTAGATGACATCATATTAACCAGAGATAATACAGAAGCAATGGAGCGGTTGAAGAAGGTCCTTGGAAGGGAATTCGAAATCAAAGACCTCGGACAACTCAGATATTTCTTAGGGATGGAAGTGGCAAGAAGCAAGAGAGGTATTCTGATTTCCCAAAGGAAATTCACATTCGACTTGTTAAAAGAAACAGGAATGCTTGGCTGCACCTAGCCGAAACACCCATAGATCTGAGCATGAAGTTTGGAAGAGCAGATGATAGAATTCTAGTGGATAGGGGGAGATATCAGCGAGTGGTGGGCAAACTGATATATTTGTCTCACACGAGACTCGATATTGCATTCGCAGTTAGTGTAGTGAGCCAGTACATGCACTTTCCATTTGAAGAACATCTTGAAGCAGTTTATCGACTCGATATTGCATTCGCAGTTAGTGTAGTGAGCCAGTACATGCACTTTCCATTTGAAGAACATCTTGAAGCAGTTTATCGAATCTTGAGGTATTTAAAAACTATACCTGGTAAAGGCTCTTTCCTTGAGAAAGATGAGATTAGAAATGTGGAGACTTTTACAGATGTAGATTGGGCAGGTTCTGTTGAGGACAGAAGGTCCACGTCTGGTTACTGTACAAAAGTTTGGAGAAGCAAGAAACAATCTCTTGTGGCCCGATGCAGCGCAGAGGTAGAATTTAGAGCTCTTGCACAAGGGACTTACAAACTAATATGGTTAAAGAGACTAATGGAAGAATTAAAAGTGCCTAGTTCGTATCCTATGAAGTTATATTGTGACAATAAAGCCGCAATAAGTATTGCGTACAATCCAGTACATCATGATCGAACAAAACACGTTGAAGTAGATAGACACTTTATCAAGGAGAAGATAGAAGAGGGTGTGATTTGCATGACCTATATGCCTACAAAACAGCAAGTAGCAGATGTGATAACAAAAGGGCTGCCTAAACCGAGCTTTGAAGTACTAGTAGACAAGCTGGGAATGACAAACATCTATTCGCCAGCTTGAGGGGGAGTGTTGACAGCTGTTGACAGCAATATCTTGTTTGTTATGGTGTTTCAGTTTTTTAGGAGTTAGTTTAGGGATTTATTTTTCTGTTTATTCTTTCCATATTTGCAGCAGTTATTTTTCCAGATTTGTTTTCCTGATCTCTGGTTATCTTTCCAGATTCTTAGGTCTATATTTTAGGTGGTAAAACCTGTATATATTAGGGTTAATCGTACTCAACAAAATTTATCAGAGAATTTTATTTTTCTTCTCTGTTTTCAGTTGCATACTACAACTGTCACCTGTAATGGTGTATGATAAATTCTGAAATTTCAATTTCAAAGCAAATGCACGAAGGAAATTAGAAAGGAATTGTGTACATTTATTGTATTTGAATGTATTTATAATTTAATACTTCTTTTCTTTTTTATTGAAAGTTTTTTTGTTTCTTAAACTGTATTTATAACCGACTCCATGAAAATGTTGGAGAGAGAAAGCGTAGCGGCAAATTAGGGCTAATATACAAGTATAAGAGAAGGGAATCTGAGGGGTTTGTAGGAAGACTAGAAATTAGTATTAGACACACGGAAATAGTCTAGGAGAGAATAGTTAAATACAGAAAATCGATGCAAAGTTTCACCTCAATAGTCAGTCGTTGTCTCAAACTTATCTATTGCAGCATGGAGATGGATGTGGTGAAGACTGAAGAACAATGACCCGTTGATTATTTCAAATTTTGTATAAGTGAAAATTGCTGGTGTTGTTTTTTCATCTCTGAGTATGAAGCTAGTTTCAATAATGTACCTGTCTGAATCTTTATAAATTTCTTTATGCCTTAGAGTTTAACACTTCCAAGAATGATTTGTAGCATTGGTATTGTAGCGAATAGATAGGGCTTCTAGTATCCTTGGCTAAGTGCAAAATTGGATTTTGCATTTGAAGTGTGTAGGGTCTACTAGTAAGTGGCAACCCAAAACGGTCTGTTATTTTGGATGCTAATGATAGAAAAGGTTTGTAAGAGGCTCAATGTTTGAAAGATACAAGCTTCTTTTGGAGAGGAGGTAGCTTACCATGATAGAATTAGTTCTAGAGTCTCTACCCACCTTCTTGTCCATTTTGAAAATTTAGGTCTACATTTTTGGAATCTATTCTGTTTCCTATACCAAAGGAAGAGAAAAAAGTGGTAGGTAATTGTTTGTGCGTCGCTTTCTCATTATGAACTTTTGGTATATGTTTGTCAACTGTTTGGAGATATTTGGAATAAGTGTGTTTCCATTTCTATTCAAAGATTTTGTCTAAAGCTTTTATGATGATTTATTATTTGTTAATTGGAATCTTTTATGGCTGTAATTTGGTTGAATTTGGTTCTGTATTGTTTTTCCTTTTTCAGTGTCTGGTGGATTTCTCATCCTCCAAAATATGTTCTTGTTGTCCATGTTTTCTTTACTTTAATTTTTTTGTTTCCCATCAACTTTTTTCTTAAAACTTCCAGACTTGTGTTCAATTTTTTCCCAATAAGAACCAAAGTTTCTCCTATTGATTGCAGAATGTTATTGACTTTCTTTCATATGATTTTTTGTAGGTTACCATTCCCTATGGACATCCCACAGAATTTTTACTTATAAGCTCTGGTGGCGTTGAGCATCACTTGCGAGCTGATAACAGTTCTGCAGATATTAGCTAGTAAGTAACCCATATTTCAATTATTTTCCGGGAGAAATGGTGACCTCTAAAATCATCTTTATGCTGGAGACATAATATAGGATCAACATAAAGGACCAAGGGATGATTTTTTTGGGTCATTCAATCAAGGAATGACTTGTTTAATTTTAAATATGTCCTATTCAAAGCACCAACCCTATTGACAATTATATAATATAGTTTCTCAGAATTACAAAACCTTAATTTTCTTTGACAAAAGACATTAAATATAGAGGCAACAATGGTAAATTTTGGACCAAAAGGGAAACAATTTTAAAGTTGAGGGGCCAAAGTGTCCAATTTCAAAGTTGAGGGACTCATGTGTCCAACTCCTCAAAGTTAAGGGACTAAAGTGTCCAACGACCCAACTCAATTATATTTTTTTGTTTTTTACCTTCCTAATGGGAACACAAATTTGATTTTAACCTGCTATTGTTTGTTTTCACATTTCTCATGTGAATAAAAATTTGTACAACGTGAGGTACTCCGTGCAATAGTTGTCTTTTAAATTAAGTTTTATACATTTAATAGTTTTATAATACTCAATAATTGTTGTAAATATATAACTTTAGCTTTTTAAAAAAAATACTAAATTGGATAACTAATAGGTACAATACCTAAAAATATGTGCTTGAATGTATGAACCCCTTAATTTTGAAGATGTGAGGAAAATAATGTTAAAATCAAATTTTGTTCCATTAGGAAGGTAAAAAACTATAAAAATATGATATATTTGAGGCGCTGGATACTTTAATCCCTGAACTGTGGGGCGTTTGACACTTTGGTCCCGCAACACCATTTCCCTTTTGGTTAAAAAATTAGCCACCGTTAGAAACCTCTAACAGTTGCTCCTCATAAACCATCTCATTTCTACTACCAATGGATATCCATGACGACTACATAAATTGTCCGTGTTAAAAATTCTATTGGGGCCAGGACTGATCACGAACATAGTGCATTAGAATGGAAGAGATGTCTATTCCCATATTAAGTCGATAAGAATAAATAATTAGTTGATGTCATATATCAATGTTTGCTACCCAGTATTATGCACTCCTACTTAGAATTTTTGGATGATAATTGGAGGAAAATGTTCATATTTGTTTTTTATGTTACTCACTATGTCTTTACTTTTTACAGTTCGAGAGATACAATTGTGCTGACCTTGAGATTATTCATCTTAAGGGTAAGACTTGTCAGTTTTGGCCATTTCTTTCCCAAAAGGAAAGTTGAATGGGATGCTAAAGTTTTTTTTTTTCATGCATTTTCTCCGTAGCGCACAATTGTTTTTATTTTTATTGTCTGGTATCGAATTGAATGACATATGTTTATGTGTGGGTAAGAAAAAGGATCATAGAATTTCATATATGTCCAATAGTGTGGTTGCTGGAATTAATTCGTGGTCAGGATTTCAGACATGGTTGGAATTAATTCGTGAGTCGGTTTTGGAAGCACTTCCCAGTTTTTATACGTCCCTGTTTAAGGGGGTGGCTCATGTTATTGAAAAATGTATGAGGGATTTTCTTTGGGAGCGGGGTTGATGAGGGCATCAGTAGTCATCTGGTGGGGGGGATAAAGTGTCTACACCTAGGTAGTTGAGAGGTTTAGGGCTACGAGGAATACGGCTCTCCTAGGAAAATGGTTGTGGAGATTCTCCTTAGAAACGGATTCGTTATGGTATTATATCATCAAGATTGAACATGGTTTGTGCCGAAATGGTTTGGACACTAACATGGTGGTTAGGGGTTCCTTTCAAAGTACTTGGAAGTTCAGAACCCGCCATCTTTATTAAACGGGTTGATCAACAATGAAGCTCTCCATAATGTTCATCTACGACTTTCTAATAATGGAGTTGGAGAATTTGATAGTTCTGGGACCTTCTCTTGCAAATCTTATTTCTTGCACTTGTTGAATCATGCAACTCCAGTATTTCATTTCCTTGTAAACATATCTGAAAATCTTTTGTACATTCCAAGCTTAAGTTTTCTTGGCTGTTACTTTTGGGTACTCTTAATACTTGTGATTTAAATCAGAGGAGTTCATTGATGTATTTATCTCCTTCTTGGCGCTTGACTTGTATCATTTGTTTCTTCATTTTTCCATTTTGTACTGACTTTAGGTAAATTTATCGATATCTCTAATTGTTCTTGGGTAGTTCCAGCGAATCCCTCAGAATTGTTTTCCATGGAAAGAAGAAAAATACGTTATGGATATGTGCTATAAGGATTTTATGCTGGATTTTGTGGTATGCTGGGTTTTGTGGTAGAGAATGTTCGATGATAGAAGTGTGAAGATTTTAGAGTGGTTTTCCCTTTATGTTTGTCAATCTTTTGAGTGGTTTTCCTTACTTCTTCATTTGTTTCCAAATCTAAATTATTCAAGGATGTACCTTTTTTAATTTTTATAGTTGGGATGACTTTTGTTTTGTTATCGTTTGTCTCTCACATCGTTTTGTATAAATTATATAATTTTTATCATTTTATAAATTATAATTTTTTGTAAAAATTATATTTTTTTGTATAAATTATAATTTTTATCGTTTTGTATCTTTTTTTGTTAATGAATTTAAGTTTCCTAGAAAAAAATAAGAAAAGGATCAGAGGAGAGAAATATATATACAGGAGGGTTTAGATGAATGGGTATAAATTATGGATAAAAATCAAATCCCAGTCGGATCATCTCACCTGGATGGGTCTAATGCTCGCATGGGAGGATCCAATAATATTGAGGATTCTTCATATGCTCTAAGAGGAGTAGAAACCTGGAGTAATGGAAAAGAAAATGGATGTAGATGAAATAAAATGTCCAGAGATCAGATAGCTAGTGACTGTGGCGAAAGTCAATGATATGAAGAGAAAAAGTTTTGAACATTTGACAGATTAGATTTAGTATTGCACTTGACTACATTTTGAAATAGTTAAGTGTAGGTAGATCTGTCTGGTTACTCCAAAGAGGGAAAATTTGACAAATTGATTCATTTATGTATGTGAATTATCTGTCATTATTGTCATGTCATAGTTGACCATATTTGTTTCATCTGGAATATGATAACAACCTGTTAGTTAAAAGGTTGTCTTCCTTTACTAGTAGCTTGTATTTTTCTGCTATATATGTTTGTATCTTGTACTAGAAAAAGAATTAAGGAAAAATAATTCTTGTCTAGCATGGTATCGGATAGGGAATCTCAGATTTCTTTATATTCTCTTTGCGTCATTCCGAGAAATCTATGAATTTGGCCTTCATTGTTCTTCCTTGTAGGTCATAGTTTGTACACTAATGGTAGTTCAATTAATTTTCTTGCTGTAATTCATGTTTTTATGAAATTCACATCTTAGTTGGAAAGTTGAAGGTTCTTCCCGTTCCTCATAAACCATGAATAGCCCCACATGGTTGAATTATATGCACATCAGACATGGTGTCCACCCATATATAAATCTTCCTTGAAAGTTGGAAAGATTGTAATTGCTTGGACTGATGCAAATACTGTTTGGTTTCTTTGATCGTGGCAAAGAGTGGAATTAATGTGAATAGCTGAGTTATGTTTAGTCTCAGGTCAACTTTACCCTCCTTCACTTGAAGTGATTCACAAAACTCTCAAGATGAAAAAGATATCGGTTTGTGATGAGCACTAAACATTAGCTGTTGTTTGACAATAACTTGTTTTGGCTTGTGCTTGAATATAATACTTTCAATTACTATATGCCGTACGAAGTTCAATCATGCCATCTTAGTCAGCTTGCCTATGGCTATTATGTAATGTTTTGTAATTGAGATGACCTTGTAGTTAAATAATGTTCTGTAAGTTTCTATTGACGGATTGCGAAAATGTTGCTTGATTCTGATGTTTGCAAACATCAAATTTAAGACAGTCGAGTTATATTAATCTGCTGCTGTCTTCTGGTTGTATTTTACAGTCTAAAGATCAATTCCAATTTGCTTTCAGGCTAATGAGAGAAGGAAAGGAAAGAAGAAGAGTATATTCTTTAACAAGTAAGAACTCTGTTTTCCCGCTGCTGTTTGAATCGGGAGAAAGAGGAGCATCTGGCATTAAAGGGTGTCAACTTTAGTAGTTGTGGGCCGCTACCTTCACCATCTTTATCTAGTGGGATGAGGTTGAGCTGTGAGTGTAATTCGATGTGATGAAACCCCTCGCTTTGGGGATGTTTCTCCGTCTTCCATTCGATGTGATGAAACCCCTCGCTTTTGGGATGTTTCTCCTCCGTCGTCCATTTGATTTAAATCTCTCTCTCTCTCTCTCTCTCTCTCTCTCTCTCTCTCTCTCTCTCATGTGTTTTATACTGTTGGAAACATAGTTAAATTCTACAAGGATGTGGAAACGTTATGTCAAATTGCTATATCTCCTTGTAAATAAAGTTTGGGTTTCTTTGAGGCTTAGATAAACGAGTAATCACTGGATTTGTCTTAAAAGAGAATGCATCTGATGCGCATAAGAACGGGATTTTGTTCATTTAAAAGTGGCAGTAGCTATTTTTTAGTATTGTAATTTGAAAATCTTTCCGAGTTTCAAAACTATATTTAATTAAATAAGTAGAGAAAGTAAAGGCTATATGCCCGACCCTCCCTTTCCCACTTATTTGTCGACTTTGTTAGTGGCGAACAGATGGCAAAATGTACTTTTAGTCCCCTAAGTTTACTCTAATTCTCAGTTAATTCATTGTTGATTTAATTTTCTCAATCAAGTCTTCACTAATTGAAAATACCGCAACGAACTATTACTTATGTGAGGCTTCTTGTGTTAATAACTTGAATGGTTTAGTTAACTTTTAGGGCTGCTTTGATCATCTTGGTCCCAATATATGTTAATTCAAAATTGTGTGCTATTAATAAAGATATAAAGTATGTGATTTTAAAAATATATCTCGTCACAATTTTTCGTCAAAAATATTATGCATAATTATTCAGGACTTTTATCTCTTAATTTAAAACTCTATCATCAAGTCAGGTAGGAACATATAATTGAATTTTATATCAAAGTTTAAAGTTAAAACAAGATAGAGCAAAAAAAATAAGGGAAAATGCTTGTTATGATTAAATATGATTAACATGACTTTTAAAATGATTTATATGATTAATATGAATAACCGAATAAAAAGGTGGCAACTACAATATGAATAATATTAATAACCCTGTATATGTGATATAATTTGAGAAACTTGTAAAAATGACTCAATTCTTAGCTCAAGTTGTAAAAATGTCTAAAAGTTTTTTATTGTGGCTGAAATATGATAAATAATTTATTTACAACTATGAAATTTAGGTAAATAAATTATTTATTAAGATCATATTTCGGTCATTTTTACAAATAAAAAAACTTTCAACCATTTTTACAATTTCACCCCCAAAATCTACCTTTTCCTACTATTTTCCCATATTTTGTAAGGAAAAATGTATGGAAGTAGTTAATAAATTGCATATTCTAGAAATTAAAAATTGGAGGTATTTAATTTCTTTGTTGATGATTATATATACAAAGTTTATGTCCGTGTGCAACGCATGCATAGCAAAACTAGTTCTATTAACAAGGGAATGATGATAGCCGTTTTTTTTGTTGAATTAATTGAAGTTAATTCTAAATTTACCCTTGCCCTTGTAAGAGACATTATTATAACGATTTTGTTCAATTATTATCTCTACAATATTCCAAATGACCTCACCACACGTGGTGATTGATGATTGAGTAAACTTCTTAATCCATATTATACTCATCCCTTCATTGAGCCTTTACGTGAATGGAGCTCTGTCTCACTTTTTCATCCTCTCCTTATGCGAAAGGAGTCCTTCATCTTCTTCCCCCTTCCTTCACCTTTCCTTCTTCTTCCTTCAGGATCTTTCTCTCTTCAAAATCTTAAACCCGTGACCTTCACTTTCTACTTAAGTGTTATCTCAGAAACTTTGAATACGACACATGAAAATATTTTTTTAAGGAAAAACATTTAATCCATGTAGGTATTTAACATATTTTTACTAAATGTGGATGTAGGTGAATCGTTGAAGGATATTGCAAGTATTTTGTAAAGCATATAATGTGTATGTATTTTGTAAAAGAACCGAAAAAGGGAGTACAAATTTTCCAATGAAATTTCGATAAAAAATAATTTAAAATGACACATATTACACATGTTGGGCACTAGCCAAGTAGCGTGTGTCATTCGATCTACTTTCTTTTTTTCCTCCTTCACGACAAATGGTTTGACTCCCAGGTCATGCAATCTTTTTGAATTTTTTATTTATTTTCTATGAAAAAGTTTATTTTAAGGACTTAATGAGACAATTAAGTGGACATTTATCCTTGGAATGTTTTATTATATAAAATAAATATTTGATAAGTAAAAATCTAATATCTAAAAAATAATTGATGATTTTTAAAAGCGACTTATGTATTAGTGTTAAATAGAAATTATTTTTGTTGTATGAAAATAAGTCATGATTCAACTCTTTTTACATGCATTTTTTATGATATTATTTATTATTTCTGAGATTTTTTTTGAAATAGAATACCAGAACACCGAAATATCCAAAATGTTCCATTTTTAAAAAAAGCTGAAATGCTCACAAAAACTAATTTGACTACTACAGAAAAAATAGCTCAATTTATTCATAAAGGAGAGAAATAAAGATTATTCATAAAAACTGAAATTGAACATTAAGAAGATGAAATTTGAACCTCTATTGAATCTGGAGGAGATTTTGTCAAATTTTTTATAAATCAATAAAGATGGAGAAGTGATTGCAATTGAATTTGGATGAAAAAAATCATGTGTTTTGGTAGTATATAAGGTTGAAGACAAAGGTAAAATTAAAAAAAAAATAGTCATGTGCCATGCGTGTGCTGAATTAACATAAATTTGATGGTTGGGTTGGGGGGGGAGGAAGGTTGTGATGGATGGAGAAAATTTAGGAACCAATAGAGAAGAGATTAAATTTAGGGGGTAAAGTGATTGTGGGTCAAAATACAGGAGATTCTAAGATATTAACCCTAATAATTGTATGCAAATGTAATAGATATTTTTTGACACTATTGTCGTTGATTTTTTGTTATTTTCTCATATTATCGAATGGGAAAAATTTGTGTATGATTCGTCCTCTCTCTTTGGAATAATGGGTGTTTCTGATTCTATCAACGCTTGAAACAATTTTGTCCTTCTCCAAATTACTAGACTTACATCAATCATTTATTTATTGTTGGGATGTCCACTGCTATTTGCAATTGCTATGTGAGTCAATTGAATTTGTAGACATTTAGGCGGTGTTCGGTCCAAAAGAATGTAATTTAATGTAAAGTAAAAAATAGAAATATTATGTGGAGTTGTTTATAAATACTCATTATTGTGTTTCGTTGCTAATGTGTATTGCTTGGATATGAAATATTTTTTGCAAATACACTTTAAAAATTTATAAAGTAGACTTTACAGTTATATTTTGCATTCACGTTAGACCTTCCGATGGATCACCGCTTAAAAATATTAACGGTCTGTCACGTTTGTTGATGTGGTATTATGTGACAAGTAATTTAACGTCACGTCATTTTTTTAATTACCCCAGCAGTCACGTGAGAGGAATTACCCAAATTACCCCGTATTGCCCCTCTTTCTTCTTCCCCGAGCTTTGGCATGATGCTCGCAAACCCTATGCCTCTTATGGTACTGCTTGGCATCACTGATATTCCTCCAATGTCACTGCCTCTTAAGCAACCCATTACTTTCTTCTTCTTATCCTCATATTCCTCCAATGTCACTGCCTCTTTCTTCACCTTCTCCTTCCCAATAAACATGTTTTGTTGTTATTGGTGATGATTTACTTCAGTTTTTGCCACGTCCATGAAGGACCCAGATCAGAAGAAGACCAATAGATCAGTTTCTGCTACTCTGATGTGAGGATCTTTATTTCTTTGACCAACTGATCTCCATCTTTTTACCTTAAATTACTCTGTCGGATTAGGTTTACTCCCAGAAGTACTCGCTTTGTTATTTCTAGTGTCATAATGGGTTGCTTAACTTTCAGTGCTCTTCTGGTATTTTCTTTTGGATCAAGATCTTTTTTGGCGGATTTATTTTTTGATGAATTTAGCTTCTGAGATCTTTGCTCTCTCTCTCTCTCTCTCTCTCTCTCTCTGCCTGTTGGAGTTTGAACTCAAAAAAGAAGAAAGAGGGGGGAAAGGAATAAAGGTTTTATTGGAGAAACAAGGGATTTAAATACAGATCTGTTCGACCCAGGGACAACTATAGCTCTAGGTCTTCGAATTTCATTCTTGACTCACCTTGAATTCTAATCATTACTTCGTCAAGCTGAAGAAGAATTTAGGTTTTCTCATGGTATGAGTCTCACTATTCCTTGTAAAGAAGTTGTTTTTCAATCACTAACCTCCATGTTGATATGAGATGGAAATATAGGTTAGCTGCAAAAAAACTTTATTTGAAGAAGGATGATTTTTGCCAAAGATGAAGCTATGCTCTGTAAGGGAAGAAGAAAGAGAGGGGGAGGAATTAGGGGTAATTTGGGTAATTCTTCCCACGTGTCTGTTGGGGTAATTAAAAAGCTGATGTGACATTAAATCACTCATCTCGTAATGCCACATCAGTAAACCGTGATGAACCGTTAATATTTTTAAGCGAAGATATAACAGAAGATATACGTGAATGCAAAATGTAATTATATGGTCTACTTTACAAAGTTTTAAAGCGTATGGTCTAAAATGAAAACTACCTCAAACTACAGGGGGTAAAACTATAGTTTACCTAAATATAAATCACACCCTTGTAGTTTTAATTTTTTGCAAGATATATCGTTGTACGTTATAAATGGCCGACTTTGTCCATGCTTTTCGCTAGATTGACCATTCCTTTATGAAAATCGTTTAGTAGACAGAAAAATCAACTGGCCGATATCGCCAATGAAAAATGAAGAAAACAACCCTACTGAATCACATATGAAGGAGTAAGGTAATTCATCACGTGTTTTCATTAGTGCTAATTACCTTCTCCATCTCTCACGTGCCAAATACTATTTCATTTTTCTATTAAACGGTTTTCGTTAGGGAAATGTCAATTTGGTGAAAATGAAAACTACAAAGAGTAAATCAGTTATTTATAAATACATGAGTTATTATAAAAACGTGAAAGTACAAGGGTACGATCTACTAATTATGATTTTTTATTAGATGCAAGGTGAACCCAATCTATATCAGTATCTATACATCTATACATACATAAGTACATGCGTTCATGCATACATACGTACATGCGCGCATGCATACATACATATATAGATAGATACAGGGATACATACATACATAGAGATAAGTGAAAAAGAGTCAAGTGGAAACTCTAGAGAGAGAAACTCTCTCCTTTCTCTAGAACCTTGGCTCATCCTCGGATTACCTCCTCCTTCGAGGGGTGGGGGAGTCCTCCTCTTTCTCTGATTGCCATGGTGAATGATGGTTACTTTGATGCGGAGAATCCACCTAGGGCTACTTGTAGCTCAAAGTTGGAAGGGAAGAAATACCCTACTCAAGACCCTTATCTTCCTCGTCTTTCATGGCATCTGCAAGCTGCCCTAGGTTGGTTGAAGGGCACACTGATTTCAGGTGGGTTTTGTTACTAACCTCTTTAATTTTTTAGTTTCCCATGTGATCCGAGGGAGGAGTAATGGCCTTACAAGGTTCATTAATACGCCCATTAATGCGCCCATCCAGGGCTCCTGACACATTAAAACCATAAACCTTGGGAACCTTTACCCCATTGATGGTGCTCTAACACTTGGCTTGGTCAGATGTGGTTAAACTTCCCACTTAACGGATATGGTAAAGAAGATGTCTCACTGGTCGTTGGTCAAGGGTGGTACCCGGAGAAACAATTTAAGCATTAATGAGGGGCACTATACAAAGGATACTAGGCCATACCCCTTGTATAGTGTTAACCACTCATGTGAAGCCACGTCTAAAGCCATTTTATTAGTCCATTTGCCCGCTGGAAAGGACAACGATGTGGACCATGTTAGATCGGGTTTTCAAATTTGATGAAAAATAATTGTATCACGAACGGTTCATGGACGAAAAATAAATAAAAAATCACAACAAACATTTAATCATATCAAATATAAAACATTTTCTATGATCATGCGTATTTGGATAAACATATCGAGAAGAGATAGAAACAGTTTTATACCCTTTCTTGTAATGAAGAATTTCTGAATTGACAGAATCAAATTAATTGTTGCGTTCCTCATTCTCGAGATTCACAGAACTTCAATTGATCTTTACACCAACAACCACTCGAAGAATTCAGAAGTATATCTCACAACGATATTGATAGAAATTGAGTGTGGACTCTCAAAATAATTGAGGAAGAAAAAAGATAAATTTTTCTTCTTCCTCTATACGTTCGGCGGCAACAGTCGGGAGAAGGGGAGAGAAAACACTTTTCTGCTTTGTCTAACACTTAACTTAGCTTAGGGTTAGGTTTGCAACCATTTTATATTAATTACAAAATTTACCCATATACCCCTATATGATAAAACTACAATTTACCTTTCTTGCACTGCAATCTGTGATTTTTACATCTCCACTAGAGCCAAGACTATGTCCAAATTCATTAATTCAAATTGATAGATTAAATTAATTCCTATCACTACTTAATTTCTTATATTTACTAATTATCTAATACTTAAAAAATAATAAATTAATTAATTTGAACATTAATTTTACTATTCACTAATTTAGTGATGATACCTATCACATATGAGTTCGAGAAGTGTATCTTGGTCTAAAACACGTTTTTGGTTCATTTGATGATGTTTCTCATACTTGTATTTATGAGCTACTCCTCAGATCGAATGGACCCACATGAATATATTTATGATATTCAAATACCCGGCCAATTTATCTCCATAAATTCTTGACCTATTTAACCCCGACATCATACGACTCCACTATAGGTTTGATGTCAAATCAACTATTGATTTACGCGCGCAATATTTTCTGTTGGTGCAAATAAACATCTTTATTTCACAGTCCATATAATGTTTTACGTTGTTACCCTTCATGAATATCAGTAACAAGAGCTAGATATAAAATTACCGTTTTACCCATCTAGTTATTATTTTCTTAACTCACTTATTGACTGTGAATAAAAAAGACAAGTAAGTGAAGTGTCTCGTACAGTTGACAATGTACTATTCATTGACTCATGTCATCGAGTACCAGACCCAATTTATTTATTCACACACCCATCAATAAAATATAAGGTGATACTGTTACTATGACAATCTTACCACAAATTCCATATATGTGAATCATGTAACTCTAACATAGTTAAATCATGATCCCAATAGTCGATGTATTGTCCGATAATTCGAACTCATTCATTTGACATATCAAAGATCGCAAGTAACTAGGTCAAATTTTGTATGCACCTCATAATTAAGGTGATTACGAAATTACTTTTAAAGTGTAACAATTAGATTTAGAGCTAGATAAATGACTTTGCTCTAAACTAATTTGTTACTCGTCTATTCAACATGTTCCATAACATGTCTAGGTTAACCGTTAGAATCTTTTCTCCCATACCTCAAGATCAACATCATTTGCTTCAGCCTAACAATCGTAATCGAACTTGGTTGCCCAGTCGATCCTAAGACTGCGAATAACATTCTAAACTATTTTCAGAAGAGTTTGTCTGAAATACCCTTCTGTCTTTACTCTTCTTACGTTGATAATAGTTTCAGGATTTAAGTAAATTATAAACACACTTTAATTGAAGGAAAACTTTCAATTATTCAGAAAATTCAGTAATGCATAAATGTCGGAGAAATAACTAAATAATCATAAATAATTATTACATCTTACTTAATGGACACAATTCCAACAAACTCTCACTTGGACTAAATTAGGCGTGCACAATCTCGTATCTACATGCCCACCATATGACCATCAAAGACTTTATTGCTTAAAATATTCGTGAATGGACCTGCCAAGTTGTTGACCGTTGATATGTGTGTTATTACAACATCTTCACGATAAACAATCTCTCTAATAGGGTGATACTTATGCTCTATGTGTTTGGATCTTTTG
Organism: Datisca glomerata; assembly: GCA_003255025.1. Classification (NCBI taxonomy): domain Eukaryota; kingdom Viridiplantae; phylum Streptophyta; class Magnoliopsida; order Cucurbitales; family Datiscaceae; genus Datisca; species Datisca glomerata. The sequence goes on from QANY01007889.1 coordinate 1,308,662, forward strand.
TGGTTCCTCGATTCATTCGAGTTTACTACAGCCCAACTGTTATCGCAATAAAGTGTTATAGGGTTGTCAACTTTTGGAATAACTTCCAGAATCTTTAGGAACTTTCTAAGTCAAACAGCCACCTTTTGCAGCTTCACAAGCTGCCACATACTCAATTTCCATGGTAGAATCAGCAATGTAAGATTGCTTGATACGTCTCCATACTACCGTTCCACCATTCAGGATGAACATCGATCCTGAGGTGGACCTCCTAAAATCCTTATCTGCTAGGAGATTGAAGTGAGTATAACCCGTCACATTCAAGTCAGTACCTGAATACACAGACATGTAGTTCCTCGTTCTCCTAAGCTACTTGAGCATATGTTTGACGCCGTTCCAATGCTCGAGTCTAGGATTATATTGAAAATGACTCACCACACGTACGACGTAGCAAATACATAGTCTAGTGTAGAGCATCGTATACCTGAGACTTCCTATAGTTGAGGCATAATGAACCTTTCTCATGTCTTCCTTTTCTTGAGGCGTCTAGAAAGATTACTCCTTGAAGAGGCTGACTCAATGCCTAAATGGAAGATATCTATTCTTGGGGTATTGCATATTGAAGCGGCACTCATCTTATGATTATAAGATGCTTGAGACAGTGCCAATTGTATGTTCTTCCGATCTTGAAAGATCTGAATACCTAAGACAATGGTAACTTCTTCAAAATCATTCATATCAAATTTTTCATGCCAAATCTTGACAACGGATAATTTTTCTGCATCATTCTCAATGAGTAGAATATCATCTACGTACAAGACTAGAAAAACCACATTCATTTCATGTATCAGCTTATACATACAAGATTCATCGACTAACTATTCAAAACCAAAGTTCTTGATAGTTTCGTCGAATATGATATTCCACAACCGTGACGCATGCTTAAATGGACTTTAGTAGTTCGTAAACATTGCCATCTTGGCCTTTTCCCATGAACCTGTCTAGTTAAGCCATATAAATGTACTCTTCAAGATTTCCATTCAGAAATGCAGTCTTGACGTCCATCTGCCAGATTTCATAATCGAGGGCAGCAGCAATAGATAAGAGAATTCATATGGACTTAAGCACGGCCACCAGTGAAAAGGTATCCTCATAGTTAATACCTTCTTTTTGGGTGTAGCTCTTGGCTACTAGCCTAGTTTTGAATGTCTCTTTTTCTTATAAATTTATTTACATCCTATGAGTTTTACCTTTTTAAGAGGATCTACAAGTTTTTAGATTCCGTTCAAGTATATGGAATGTATCTCAACGTTCATGGCTTCTTGCCATAGGTTTACTTCAGGACCAGCCATCGCCTGCGAGTAGGAATCATGTTCATCGTGATCCTTATCTGAGACTGCTATTAAGGCATATCCATAAGACATATACATGTTAAGTTGTCTCACAATCCTCCCACTACGTCGAGGCTCCGACCCCTTTTGTGGTTCTTCCATTATTGAATCGGGAATAGGTCCTGATTGAGGAGTCAGTGCCCTCATACTCAATAATTCCCCTGGTATAAGTGTGCTTCTCGACTTCACACTTCTTATATAGTCTTCCTCGAGGAAATGTGCATTCGTGCTAACAAATGTTTTCTTGTCGGTCGGACTATAAAAGATGCATCCATTCGTTCCCTTGGGATATCCTACAAACATACATAATTATGATCAAATGGCCATTGCCTGTCTTCGATCTCAGTACATATGTCGGGCATCCCCATATCCTAAGGTGGCTTACGGACAAATTTCGTCCACTCCATCTTTCATATGGCATGCTAGGCACCGTCTTTGATGGAACTTAGTTTAGAATGTATGTTGTTGTTTTCAAGACATATCCGCATACCAAATCTAGGAGGAATGAGTAGCTCATCAAGGATTTAACCATATCCATCAGAGCGTGATTCCTTCTTTCTCACACACAATTCTGTTGTAGAGTGCCAGCTGCTGTAAGCTGAAAAAGAATACCTTATTCCTTAAGAAAGTCTTCGAACTCTCATAGCAATCACTCTCCACCATGACTAGATCGTAGTGTTTTGATTTATTTCTCTAATTACTTTTCATTCATAGCCTTGTACTCTTTGAACTTTTCAAATGTTTCAGACTTTTGGTGCATTAGATAAACATGTCCAAAACGTGAGTAGTCATCAGTGAAGATTATAAAATATTCGTAACCTCCTCTTGCTTGGATATTCAATGGCACACATACACTATGTACGGGTTCAAGACATTGAGTGGCTCTTTCACCCTTCGCTGAAGACGGTCTCTTGGTCATTTTGCCTTCTATGTAGGATTCGTATGTGGGTAATGATCACACACTTAAAGTTTGCAATGGACCATCATTTGCAAGTCTTTTAATAGTTTTAACTGATACAGTCGATACTTGTGCTCCATTCCCCCAACGGAAGCTGAACTCACCCTCATCAAGTCTTCTGCTTTCGAGTTTTGCTTCTTAGCTTTCTTCGGACCTCTCTTGTGTTTCGTTTTGGCGCTAGAGGTGGAAGGCTTACTTTCAGTCAAGTTTGTCTCTCCATTCTTCCTTTTGGCCTTTAGAAACAGGGTTTCAGCAACTTACAACTCCTTCATAAGCTTTGAAAGAGAGTATCGTAACTTATTCATTGAATAATTAAGTTTGAAATTCTCAAAAGTGTCTTGCATTGTCTTAAGGATCATATCAACTTGAGTCTCTTTATCTACCTTGGTACTCATAATCTCCATCTCATTCACATAATTTATGATCAACATCATGTGTTCTCTGACAGGAGTTCCATGTTTCATCTAGCAGTTCATGAAGTTTTGCACAGCTGCCTGTCTGGCTTGACAACCATGATCCCCGAACATTTCGGTGATGTTCAACATCATATCCACGGCGGTTTTCATGTTCTTATGCTATTGTTGCAACACATTGCTAACCAATATGTAACACCTGACAATCTCATCAGAATTATGGGTGTTCACGGTTCAGTTCAGACGTTTTTTTGGTGAAAAATCGAACCGTGAATACTAAAAGAATAAAAAGAACCGAACCGTGAGTTTCGGTTTCGTTTTTTGGTTTGGTATTATTAATTAAACTAAATTTTTCAAATGATATTATTGAAAAACAGATATACAATTAAAGTTTTGCTTTGGTTCGGTTCGGTTTGATTTTATAAGAAATTATATATATATATAATATAAAAAAATATATTAATTTAAAGTTTCGGTTTGAAAACCACCAAAATTCCGAGCCGAACTTCAATTAGATGATTTTTCCAAACCGAACCGAATATACATAAAGAATCGAACGAACCGATTAATTTTGGTTCGGCCTGGTTTTGAACACCCCTAATCAGAATGCAGCCAAGAAGCATAAGCATCTTTTCCGCTTGAGTCAATTTAACAATAGGCTTAAGGGGACAAGGGGTGGTGAGCACGAACTTGTGCTTTTCTACCGTCAATACGATATTAAGATTACATTTTCAATCCACGTAATTTTCACCAGTAAGTTTGTTCGTATTTAAGATCATTGAGAGTGGGGATAATGACATGATTACTGAAAAGAATAAATAAAGAGGTATGATGCATGATGCAAATACTTAAATATTAAAAAAATATGATAAAAAAATATTTCTTCCATCATGTTACGATTAACAACGATAGCTCGTCTCATCTAAGGACAACGCCCGAGTTACCTCATATTGCATCGAGACTCTTCTCGTTTGGTTAATACTTCTCAAGACCCTACATCTAGCTCAACCAATCACCAATGTTTTTTGTCACCTTAGCCCCATTTACTAGCTCTTACGAGAGATTCTAATGTGCTTTGATTTAAGCGGTTAACCACATTGGCTTTAAAAGTTGCTACGAACTAACAGCCCATTTAGGAACGGTCCTGCTCTCACAACTTCCTTTACAAGCTTTAGCTTCTCAACCAACTCGATAACTCAAAGAAACACGATTCTCAAGTTTCTCCCACTAAAGAGAGGACCACTAGGGCGACTCCAAACCATTCCTCATTCCACGACCAAGTTTGCGTTGGAGACATTGGGAACGTTTAACCTTAAACGACCATTCCACTTAGATTTTTGGGAAAATGAATTTTTCTTTGCTTTTTCAAAAAATATAACTCGTTATAAATATGAAAAAAACAATTTTTGAAAATTATAAATTTTTATAAAAATTAAATCACAATTTTAAAATTATAACTTTTATAAAATTCTCATTGTATTTAAATTATATATCATTATAAATTTAAACTACAACGATGCATCTACATGCTATATTGTATTTTGATGTACTATATCTCTATTTTTATATGACATGTTATATGATGATATGCGATTAATAATAAATCATCTATTCAAAATTAACCTCTCTATGGCTCACTCTAATTACAACCCGTAAAAGAATAAAAAATAAATTAAAATAATTATAAATACTAATCTTCATGACGTCTGTAATTTTCTCATTCTACTTCAAAAAGTTCCATCAATTTGTAACTCTTTATAAAAGTCCAATCACATTTTCAAAACTCAAATTTCATTTTAAAATTAATTTCTAACAATTTTTACTTTGATAACTAAATTACCAAGTAAATTAATCAATTGATTTTTAAAAATAATATATAAAATAAATTCTAATTAATTAGTGTTGAAAATTTACCGAATTGAATAAAATTAATTTTTAGAGACTAGATTGGGCTTGGAATCAAATCCCAAATTCCTGTGAATTATTTGGGTCAAGCAACCCATACTCAATCCAACACATCAATAGGCTTGGTGAGTCCATGCAGCTCAAGACCCAACATGGTCTTGTGCACACTAGGATTTCCAAAATTTTAAGGTTTCCTAAACCCAAAAATTCCAAAACCCCAAGGTTTCCTAAACCCAAAATTTTCCAAAACCCCAAGATTTTCTAAACCGAAAAGTTTCCAAAATCCCAAGGTTTTCTAAATGCAAAAACTTCCAAAACCTCGAGATTTCCTAAACCATAATTAGGAAACATGTGGCTGTGAGCGATGACGGCAAGCAGCGGCAGTAAACGACGATGGTGGCGACGAACGACGACGACAAACGGTGAATTCGGCGGTGACGAACGATGACTTTTCTTGCGAAGACGGATTTATATGGAATTTAAAGATACAACTTTTGCAAAAATTAAATTATATCAAATCCTATGCCTCAATTTCGACGTACTTCAATTCTAAAATTAAAAATAAACACCTAGAGCTAATCGATCTGGATCCATTCATAAAATACATTCAAACATGCTTTGAATCTACCACACACAAAAAATATGCCAATATCACGATATCAATCGATACATACGTTTAATCACTAAATATGTATAACCAAGACCCCAAGGCTTTGATAGCAATTGTTGGATCAGGTTTTTAAATTTGTTGAAAAATAAATGAACCACGAATGGTTCGTGGGTGGAAAATAAAAAAAAATTTAACAACAAAGATTTAATCATATTAAATATAAAACTTTTCTATGATCATGCATATTTAGGTAAACGTATTGAGAAGTGATAGAAATAGTTTTATACATTTTATTGTAACGGAGAATTTTTGAATTGGCGGGATCCAATTAATTGTCTCGCGTTCCTCGTTCTTGAGATTCACATCTTCAATTGATCTTCACACCACAACCACCCGTAGAATTCATAAGTATATCTCACAAGGATATTTATAGGAATTCAGTGTGGGCTATCAAAACAACTGAAGAAGAAAAAAGACATTTTTTCCTCTATAGATTCGGCGGCAACAGTAGTGAGGAGAGGAGAGAAAACATTTTCTGCTCTGTCTAACACTTAGGTTAGCTTAGGGTTAGGTTTGCAACCCTTTTATATTAATTGTAGAATTTACCCGTATACCCCTATATGATAAAACTGAAATTTACCTCCATTACACTGCAATCTATGATTTTTATATCTCCCTACTGTGTCCAAATTCATTAATCAAATTGATAAATCAAATTGATCCATATCAATTAGTTAATTTTTTTTAATTTAATAATTATCCAATAATTAATTAATTGGAACATTAATTATGACTTTTCATTGATTTAGTGATGATACCCATCACATATGGGTTCAGAATGTATATCTAAGTCCAAAACATATTTTTGGTCCAATTGATGTTGTTTCTCATTCCTGTCCCTATGAGTTACTCCTGAAATTGAATGGACCCATATGAATAAAATATGAGATTTAAATACCCGACTAATATATCACCATAAATTTCTGACTCATTTAATCCACTATATGCCCGATGTCAAATCAACTATCAATTCATGCGCGCTATATTTTCTGTTGGTGCAGATAAACATCTTTATTTCATGGTCCATATATAGTTTACGATGCTACCCTTCATGAATATTAGTAACAAGAGTTGTATATAAAATTACCATTTTAACCATCTAATTATTATTTTCTTAACTCCGTTATTGATTGTGAATAAGAAAGGCATGTCAATGAAGTGTCTCATACAGTTCACAATGTCTTATTCAATGACTCATGTCATCGAGTCGAGTACCAAGCCTGGTTTATTTATTTACACACTCATCGATAAATCATAAAATGATATTGTTGTTATTATCATCTTACCACGAATTTTATATCTGTAAATCACGTAACTTCAACATAGTTGAATCACGATCCCAACAGTAGAGGTATTGTCAGACAATTCGAGCTCACTCATTTGGCAGATCAAAGAACGCAAGTAACTAGGTCAATGTTCGTATTCATCTCATGATTAAATTGATTATGAAAATACCCTTAAGGTGTAACAATTAGATTTAGAGCTAGATAAATATTTGCTTTAAACTAATTTATTACTGGTCTATTCAACATATTAAATAACATGTCTAGGTCAACCGTTAGGGTCTCCACTCCCATACCCAAAGACCAACATCTTTTAGTTCAACCTAACAGTCGTAATAAGACTCGATTGCCCAATTGATCCTAAGACTGCAAATAACATTCTGAACTATTTCAGAAAAGTTTGTCTGGAAGATCCCTCTGTCTTTACTCTTCTTACGTTGATAATAGTTTCAGGACTTAAATAAATTATAATCACATTTAATTAAAGGAAAACTTTCATTTATTTATAAAATTCAGTAATATAAAAATGTTAGAGTAATAACTAAATAATTATTACACCCAATTTTATGAATACAATTCCAACATACCACTTATGTGAAGCCTCTTCAAAAGCTACTTTAAAACCTCCCTTACCCGCTGGCAAGGACAGTGACGTGGACGCCCTACCCCTAGCCACCGCACCCATTGTCATGCATGCAGCGCAGAACGTACAGTCCTTACTTGCTTTGCTGGAAAATGGTCAAATTTCTTTGCATTCTCTCAAGCCTAGCACCCTAAACTCTTATGAGGCTGTCTAGGGTAAGTAATTATCCCCAACGACTCAAAAACATGCTCTAAGTGAATTCCCAGAGTACAATGCTGCTATAAAGGAGCTCAAGCTGTACGCGTTTACATAGAGTTTTAGAAGAAACTGTGAAGCTAGCCCACCTCCACCTTCATCCCCTAAAACGTCTCCTAAACTAGAGCAGAACGAAGGCTCTTGGGCTGAAAAGGCTAAAAGAAATCAACAAAAGAGACTCCTGCTGGCAACTGAAGAAACCACCATTTTTTAACAAGACCGTATCACTGTTATGTTGCCAGATCATGTTACTCATGATAGCTTCTCCAAGTGGGAAAGTAGTCTTATGGGCTATTTTGTGGGAAAGATAGCCCCTCTGTATTTGGTTAGGAAGCTCTCTCTCCAACTCTGGAAGAGTAGGAGTCTCCTAGACGTATCTTCGATAAAGGGATTATTTTACTTTCAGATTCAACTCCACCACTGAAATGGAGCTCTTCGTGGATGAGGTACCCTCGCACCTGTTTGGTAAACCTCTGATCCTGAAACCTTGGCAACGGAACATGAATATATTGAAAGATAACCTTGCATATATTCCTTTATGGATTAAATTATGGAATGTTCCTGTAGAGCTCTGGATGGCTGAGGCACCAGGGACCTCCCCTCTAGGGTAAAGATTACAAGAGCCCAACTTGAAACCATTCAAAAGTCACTCGTATTTGACCCCACCAACACATCTCTCCAAGCTGAGGATATGAAGGCTTGTAGAGAGTTCCTTGAGCTTAGACAAGTTGAATAAAGTTTTTAAGCAGAAGTTTAGAGTGCAATGGCTCCGATCAGGGGACCAAAATACCTCCTTCTTTTTATAGAGTATGAAAAAGAACAGAATTAGGGAAAAAATCACTCAAGTAGAGGACCAAGGTAGGATAATCAGTTCACCAGAAGACATCTCTAATTATATTCTTCAATTATACAAAGGTCTTCTAGGCTCCCCAAATCAAATTATGGATATCAACTGGAATATTCTTGAGTCTGTTCTACCTAAGAAATTGAATAAGAACTAGGCAAACCAGCTCGTCTCCCTTATCTTAGATGAGGAAATTAGGCAGGCTGTATTCTCAATGGGAAGTTCTAAAGCACAAGGCCCTGACAGTTTCTCAGCATGCTTCTTTAAAAAAGCTTAGCATGTTGTGGGGTATGACTTCACCAAGGCCGTTCATGAATTTTTACATATGGAAATCTCTTGAGAGAGGTAAACTCTACAGCTATTTCTCCGATCCCCAAGTCTCCCAATCCAGCCTCAGTGGGTGATTTTAGACCAATTTATCATTGCAATGTGATCTACGAGTGCTTGACCAAAATTTTAGCAGATAAAATGAAGCTTGTCCTACCATATATTGTGAGCCTCAACCAAAGTGCCTTCATCTACGGGAAAAGGATAACCAATTATATTTTCCTCTCTCAAGAACTCCTCAAAGTGCCTTCATGCGTAGATGTGTAGTCAAAGTTGATCTCAAGAAAGCATATGACAGTGTGAACGGGGTCTTCATAGGAAAAACACTTCAATGTCTTGAGTTTCTATATACATTTACTGCTTGGGTTATGGAGTGCGTGTCCTCTCCCTCATACTCAATCAATATTAATGAGGAGCTTCAAGGTTATTTCGTAGGAGCTAAGGGCATTAGATAGAGGACCCCATATCCGATACATGTTTGTCATTATCATAGAAGTACTCACTGGTATTCTCCAATTTGCAGCCTCAAACTCATAATTTAGATTTCACTAGAGATGTAAAGACCTAAGGTTAGTCAACCTATGCTTTGCTGATGACATGCTTCTGTTTTGTCATGGGGACCCCAGCAGTGCCCTAACACCTAAAGAGAGCCTGAAACTATTTAGTAATCTTTCTGGCCTCTACCATAACGCCCTTAAAAGTCAAATATTCCTCTCAGGCATGCCCCTTGAGTCAAGTCAAGCCATTTTAGCTGAGCTTGGATTCCTCGAGGCTTATCTCCCTATGGGGTACCTTGGTGTACCCCTTATCATAAAAAAACTGAGCAGAAATGACTGTGATGCCTTAGTGGATAGGATCACTGCCAGAATAAGGTCTTAGGATTCAAAATACTTGTCATGTGCGGGTAGACTAAAACTGATAAAGGCTGTACTCCTAGCCATGTTCCAATTTTTGAGTGGCCTATTTATCTTGCTAAAGAAGGTTATCACGTGCAAAGCTTAGCCAGAAACTTCCTTTAGAATGGTAATGACACTAAATTCAGGGGTGCCAAGGTAGCATGTGATAACATTTGCTATGGTAGGGATCAAGGACGACTCGGCCTTATGGACATGATCCTATCTAATGAGGTAGCAATCTCTAAACGCATCTGGTTCCTAATCCTACCCTCTTAGAAATCACTTTGGAAAGACTGGTGCAAAGCTTACCTAATTAGAAAGAGCTCATTCTTCTTAACTCATATTTCTTTAAATCCATCTTGGGTGTGAAGAAAAGTTTTGAAGCTCAGAAGAAATTCTTACCCTTTTGTTCTGTCAGCATAAGAGATGGGGCATTTATAAGCATCGTGCTCCACAGATATGGCCAAAGACTGATTTCTGGCACTAAATGGTCTCTGGATACTTAGGTGAGCAATATTATTGTGAATGGCTAATGTGCTTGGCCCCCACTCAGGTCGTGAGAATTATAGAAAATCAGAAGCATTCCCCTTCCCCCACCCCAACCTCATAGGCTTGATTTATGGTCTTGGAATGTGGATCCTAGTGGAAAATTCTTAGTAGCAGAAACTTATATTGTTTGGCAACTCAGAAAGAAGCTGTTAGATGGTCCGAGCTCATCTGGTTCAAACTTCACATCCCAATGTGCAGTTTTATCTCTTGGTTGGCTATTAAGAACAAGCTAGCCACTAGAGATAGGGTTGCACAATGGAATAATTCAAGTGGCTTGTCTAACTGTGTATTCTGCATTAGGAACTCTGAGATTGGTAATTACCTATTTGTTGAATATGCCTTTGCTAAATAGTGTGGACAACCCTAATGTCCAGGTGTGGTATGACCTGTAGGGCCATCATTTGGACTCAACTTATTTATCGGCTCTTGGCGTGTTCCAAAGGTAGAACAATGAGAGATATAGAAGATTGCTTGCGGTGAGAGTGAGATAATAGTGAGAAGGAGAAACGCCGGTGAAAGGGTGGCCAAACGGCGAGGGGTGGGCACACTTAATTGCCGAAGAAGGGGAGAACAAAGAAATAACATAGTGGATATTTGATACCGACCGAGATAAAAATCATGAGTCTCCATTTAAAAGGGGGCTTAAGTGAAATCGTATTTTACAAAGACGATTTCACTTAAGATAATCATCTTTGTAAAAGATGACTTCAACTTTAATTTAAAGTTGAAGTCGTATTTTTGAATAATGATTTCGAGTGAACTGGACTAAAAAAGAATCACATCCTCCCCAAACTCGTTTTTGCGATGTGTGAAGTAGTTTTGTTTTGAAATTAAGTTGAAATTAAGTTAAAAAAAAGTATAGTATTTTAAACATTATAATACTCAAAAATCCGTAAAAAAATGTCTATTTGGAAAAAAAAAACTTCAGTGTTTGAGTGTGGAGCTTGACTACTGAGACCGACTCCGCATAGGGAGCGTAGCAGAAGAAGAACAGCGAAGCGCGGAAGCATGAAGACGATCCTGAGCGTGGAAGAATCACAGACACTTTACTCGTTACTGAGGGGAGGGGATCAACGCTCTTTCGATGAGATTATTGCCGATTTCAACTCCAAGATCCCACGGCTCCGCCACTTCATTACCTGCTCCTCCCTCCTCCCTCTCTTGGAGGCAAATTTAACAATCTCTACTTCTCGCTATAATCTCCCGCCTATTTCCTCAGATTTATGTCTCTATGTGAATGTGTGCATTATCTATGAGTCTTTCAAATCGATACTGTTGATTTGGTTTAGGGTTCTGGGGTTCTCTGGGAAGAGAAAGTTGCTATTAGGTTCTTACTTCACAATATCTTCCGTGGTAGCTTAATCATACTTCATTCCATTGTTCATTTTTAATCTTTATCTTTTGAGCCATTTTTAGGTTTGGGTTTATGGCAAATTAAACTTCCTCCTTTTTTCTAGTTGCAGTTTGATTTATTGGGGTTTCAAGGGTGTTATATTTCTACATAATTCGGACCTCCTTTTGTTTAAAGACATAATTCGGAACTAGTCCGTCTACTCTTTCGGAAAGTTCGTGCACAAAATTTACAAGATAAGCTTCCTATCAGATAGCGTAGATTAAATCTTCATAGGGCGATGCTTTCAGTCTACAGGCTCTAAATCGACTTGATAATAATTTGTTGAATGAAGTAGGCGCCACTAATGCGGTCTGCATTGGAAGTTACTGTTAGAATTAATTGTTTTATTGGAAGTTTTCAATCACCTCTATAAGATTTTATATACTTATCATCATTTTTGTAGGGCATTCAATCCATTTGTTTCTTACTAAATTTTATGGTTAAACGCTAAGTACTGAGCAAGAGATATAATGTCATCAAACATATATCAAAGATCAAGATGATTATTGAAAACTATGAAAGGGATATCAGTTTTACTTGAGGCTCTTCCTTTGCATACTATATAACTAATCTGTACTGTATGCATGCCCACTGGGGAGAATCTTTATATTGCTACTTAGATTTGTTTGTATGTTGTCGGTGGTTATTGTGATCTTCTTCCCTTTTGTGTTTGAGCTTATAAGTTTTATTTTTTACTAATAGCTTTTTATAATTGATATTTTGTTTATTTAGAGTTTCTTTTATAAACAGTCTTTGTACAAACTGCTGATGACTTGGGTTTTTGACTGCAGCATAGAAGGGTTCTCAGTTCTACTCAACGTTTGGTGGGCTTTTCTATTCTTCACCAGACATATTCCTCTCTGAAATCTTCTGCAAATCCTTTTTTATCTTTCATTATCAATGTAAGCATAATATCATCATGTTCCAAATGATATGAACTCTCAAAGATTTGCTTCATTATGATATGCGGTCCAAGTTCCATTGTGTTTGAAACTTTCAAGAGTAGAGTAAATATTGTTATGTTTCATTTAGAAGCCTAATTCCTTTTCTCTTATTTTGGGTTAGATCGATTCATTCAACATTCTTCATTTGGGTTGTAACTAGGCAATTGGGTTGTAACTAGGCAATTTGGTTGTAACTAGGCAATTGGGTTGTAACTTCGTTGGAAGAATATTTTGTTAGATCATCTTTGCTGTTATTCTCTCCAGTCTACACTTTGATGGGAAATTATTTGAGATTACTTCCTTGTAGGAATCATGGTTCCAAACCATTATTAGTAATGCAATTTGGAAGAGCGGCCTAGTATTGTTCTGAAGGAAACAAAGGGCTTTTGAGGGTTCTGTTTATTCCCCTATCATCATTTTCTATCATTTTTTTGTTTATTTTGAAGGATTGACTTTGGGACATTATTTTGTAATCTTTTGTATATCCCTCTGGGTTCCGCCTTGTAAAATAATCCTTATAACAAAAAAGTTACCTTGCATCCTTCAACGCGTACAATAATTGGACGAAGAATGATTATTGTGAACTTTTCTTGCCGTTGCATCTTTGTGGTTGTAATTTGATCATCCTTTGTAAGGGTTTTGTTTTTTAGCGGATTTCTTATCCACTAATTCCTTTGTACCCTTTCTATCAATACATTTTGTTCTGGGTTTTTTGTTTGATACAATTTCACCTTTAATTCTTCTTATTGATGGCAATTTTACCTTTTATTGATTCAAAAAGAAAAAAAAAGAAAAGTTCAGAAGGCCCGAGAGTTTATCTCTAAAGTTTGGAGGCTTTGCCACTTTCTATGCTAATATGTCAACGTGGATTTTCTATAAGAATTGATTACGTTGTTTTAATTCATTAATTGAAGTATTTATTGGAGAATAATTATTAAGCAAGTTCAGATATGATCTTGCATTATCGCATAATCTATTAGAGAATAATTACTTGTATGTTAGAAAATCAAAATACTTTCATGGTTTTCTAGACCTTTCCAAGTTTCTTGTTGCATTCTTAACCTCTTTCTATTTATTGTGTTGAAATGATTCCTCAACCAACTTTACGATGTACTTTTGTTTCATTTTTACTCAATTGCCATGGATATTAAGCAAATATAAGTCGCAAAATAAGATATAGAGACAAGGATCCAACAATTATTGTGCTTTCTGTTCGTGGGTGCAGGCTGCTTGTAACGATGAAGCTGAGGATTTTGAGCGAGCATTAATTCTCCAGCTATTAGCCTTTGACGGCTCTAGTGGGGGCAAAGAGGTTTGTTTGTTCTCAATTGCTATATAATACTTAGGAAAGAGGTTTGTTTGCTCTCAAGTTTTAGTTGATAGTTGTTTATGGTCTCTGATTATGCAAGTTAACATACTTGCATGTTGATGATTGAGTGAATGTTGCAAATAATTCATCTTTTTTCACATTCATCTTTACTGTGCATCTAGTCTTACCAACTTTTCTTGGGGCTTCATGAAGGTAATTTGCTCTTATATGTTTAATCCAACTATGTTCTGTCTTCCGACTTCGTATTCGTCTTTCGTCCATAGGTTTTTTACCATAGGTTGTTGAGTAGTACTTGGGGCGTAGGGGGAGGGGGCCTATGCAGATAAGGAAGACGACGTTGTTAAGGCTCTAGAAAACCTTGAGTAGGGAAAGCAACCTTGGGCTAGAAAGTCCTTTTGAAGAGGAAGAAGTTAAGAGTGCAGTTTTTGAGCTTAATAAGGAGAAGGCGTCAGGTCCCGATGGGTTTTCCTTTGCATTTTTTCTAGATTGTTGGGACACTATCAAAACGGACTTGATGCGAGTCTATGAGTAATTTTGTATGAATGGTGTTATTAACACCAAAACTAACGGGACTTATATATGTCTTATTCCCAAGAAGGCTAACTCCCTCAAGATTAAGGATTTTAGGCCTATTAGCCCTGTCCCAAGTCTCTACAAGATTATTTCCAAGGTTCTTGCCAACAGAGTAAAGGATGTTATTGGGGAGGTTGTGGCTGAGAATCAAGGGGCATTTGTCAAGGGCAGACATATTTTGGATGTTGCTTTGGTTGTTAACAGGTTGGTTGGGGAATACTTTTCCAAGAAGGAGGGATTTGTGTTTATGATTGATATTGAATAAGCCTACAATCAAATGGTGGAGGTGGATGAAGGACTGTCTTTCTTCGGCTAACTTTTCCGTTATTGTTAATGGCAGACCGAGGGGGAAATTCTGAGGTCAGAGGGCCTTAAGGCAAGGAGACCTAGTCCCCCCCTTTATTTTCATGTTGGTGGCTGATGTGCATAATAATTTGGTGGATAGGAGTAGTGATTGTTGTATGATTAAGGGTTTTAAGGCCGGGGCGAACAAAGTGAAGGTGACGCACTTACAATTTGCGATGATACTATATTTTCCCTGGAGGGAGAGGTGGAAGTGAGGAATATTTGCAAGATGTTAAGCATTTTTTAGATTGTATCAGGCTTGAAGGTCAATCTTGGAAAAGTTTGATAGTAGGGATCGGTTGTGCAGAGGAGCGTACAGTTATTTTAGCTTCGTCCCTCGGGTGTGGCATGAGTGCGTGACCCATGCAGTACTTAGGTTTGCCTCTGGGAGGTAATCCCTACTTGGTGTCCTTTTGCCACTGGTGGATGAGGTCGACAAGAGGCTGTCAAGATGGAGGAAGATCTTTGTTTCCAAGGGAGGTAGATTGACTCTCTTTAAAGTGCCAGTTAAGGTTGCATGTAGAATCGAGACGCCTATGAGAGATTTTCTCTGGGAAGGTGTGGAGGAAGGTAAAGGTTCTCATCTCATTAGATGTGAGATGATTTCTCGTCCGATCAGAGAAGGTGAATTGGGTATAGGGAACTTGATTACAGGGAATGTCGCTCTGACTAACAAATGCCTGTGGACACTTCCTTTGGAAACTGAGTCTTTATCGCATTCTATCATAGCCAACAAATATGGGCTCCAGGTCAACGGTTGGATTCAAATTCGGCTCAGAATTCTTCTCGGTGCAATCCTTGGAAATTCATCTCTCAAGATATTGATTGGTTCTCCACTCTTGTCTCATATAAAGTGGGTCGGGGGATAGGGTTAGGTTTTGGGAGGATCCTTGGAACTCTAAAAATCCTTTTGTTAGTAAATATCTGAGGTTATATCGTTTGTCTAGTCTCCCGATTGTTTCCTTTCAGAATAGAGATTCCTCTTAGAATTGCCACTTAATTAGGAACCTCAATGATAGAGAGACTGAGGAGCTAGCTTCTCTTCTTCGGGGTCTGGAGTCGATGTCTATAAATTTGCATGTTCCTGATAGGAGAGTTTGTCCTTGGAGAGTTCTTGCAATTCCACCTGTAAATCGCTCTTCTTCCACCTTATTTCTTCTCAACACAGTCATTATCCTTCTAGTGGGTCGAGCTTACCTGCTTTTCACCTTATCTGGAAAATCAAATCCCTAAAAAAGTTTAGTTCTTTTGTTGGAGCCTTAGATGTCGAAAGATCAACACTTCCAACATGATTCAGAAACGACACCCTAACATGTCTTTATCCCTAGGTTTTCTGTGTTTTGTTTGGCAAGAACAGTGAGGATATGGATCATATTTTTATTCAATGCCCCTTTGCGAGGGAGCTTTGGCATAACTTGATGATTAAGCTGGATATTACTCGGGTGTTCAAGAGAAATGTGGTTGATTTTTTTAGTGAAGTGTTTCTATTGAGTTGGCCAAGGAAGTTGAAGATTCTGTGGGTATATAGGAGTTTTGGCAGTCTTATGGTGCGTTTGGTCAGAACGGAATAAGAGAATTTTCGAAGATGTTTCAATAGATATTGATCTTTTGTGGGATAAGATACATTTTTGGGTTTCTTTGTGGGTGTCTAGATCTAAATGGTTTAGGGATACTCCTTTATTTTTCATTAATTCTGACTGGTTGGCTCTTTGTATAGAATGATTTTGTCTTTTGGTTTCGGCTAAGATGGTTTGTCCTCCGAACTATAATTTGTTCCTATCTTTTTATTAATATAAATTTCTGTTTCCTATAAAAAAAAAGTTTTACTTGGCGTTAGATTCAAGGTGTCAGTTTATGTTCCTTCTAATGCTAGGTCATGAGGATTAATTTCATGGGATATTACGTCTGTTAAGGTTAGTGAGTCTTTGCTAGATGATTCTTCTGCTTCAACTCACATTACTTTAGAGGATCAGGCAAATTGGTGGCTCTGGGATTCATGGCGCTTGTGGGCATTGTAACAGAAAAGCTTTTTGGGAAAATTTGGGGGCTCTTTTGTGTTATGTAGTCCTACATGATGCTTTGGAGAGGGGGGGGGGGTTGCAATGTAGTTCGTTTAGAAAGGTTCTGACTGTTCATTGTAGATTCTGATCTTAAGGATATTCAGCTAAATAATTCGGAATTTACTTGGTCAAATCTTGGGAAAGTTTAGTTTGCTGTAGATTGGATATGTTTCTTTTTTCTTAAGGCCTTGGAGGAACTGTTCTCTTTTGACCGCTAAGAAACGATTGTGAGGCTTGTTGGTCATTGTTCGATCACACTGGATACTTCTCAGTTTAGATGGGTCCCATGCCTTCTAGTCTTGAGAATATGTGGCTTTCTTGTAACTCGTTTGAAGAAGATTTAAGAGGTAACGAAGGACTGGTGGTCTGAGCTTCATCTCCATTAGAGGGAGGGTTATAAGTTCATATTTGCTTAAGAGAAAAACTCAAGATGTGGAACACAGAGGTTTTGGGGACCTGGAAAACCCGTGTTGCAGAAAAGGATATTGGTGTTTGATAGGTTGGAATTTGATGGTAATTCTGATGAGAGTTTAAGGGAGGAGAGATCCAAGCTCAAAGCAGTTTTCAAGAATTTTGATCAAAGTTGAGTGTGATTGGAAGCAAATATTCGAATTGAATGAATTTAAAGAGTGGGATAATAATTCGGAGATTTTTTTCTGTGTTGCAAGTTGTGCAAAGTGGAGAAATCGATGAACTAGTTGGAAAGGAATGAAAGAACCATTTTGACGGATAAAATGAAATAGTTAACGAGCGAGGTCATAAACTTTCACAAAATTTATATGCTAAGACGACTTCGGACTTTGCTTTGGTTGGTCTAGATTGGAGCCTTATTTTTGGGTGTCGGCAGGTGTGGATTTAGAGGCATTTTGAGTTCGATAGAATTAAGTTGTTTCCCAGTGTAAGAGAGATAAGCTCCAGGCTAGGATAGATTCTTACTGGCCTTTTTAGAAGACTGTCTGGATATTGTGGCTCATGGTTTTTTTGCTGTTTTGCAAGAATTTTTTGGGATGTTATTTCGGATACAAATTCAAAAGGGCAAGGCGCTTTGGGGGGTGGGGGGTGGGGGACCAACACTTGGAATTAGTTCGAGCCTTGAGGTGGTTGATGGGAGATGGTTTTTTGGTTTTGGAAGGATAGATGATGGGGAGGAACCTTTCACGCTCATTTCCATCTGTCTATCATTTATCCCTTGGTTAACTTGCCAATATCACCTATGTGGTTCACCACCCTCTCACCTTCCCTTTTGTGATGGAATCTAGTATTCAGACGGGATTTATCCCCCTTTGAATTGACTGAATTGATTACTTTTACATCCTGCCTAACTTAAGGTTCTTGCAAATCTTTCCTTGTTTTATTGAAATCCTCGGATCATTACATCCTTTGAGCACAAATCAATCATATGGAAATTGGGCATCCCTTCTATAGAAAACATACTGAGACTTACTTCTCTCCTAACTAGTGCATCCTATGTAGAAGCAGAGTACTAGATCGTTTGTGGTGTAAGTTTCTTGAAAATTTTGAATTAACATGGGTAATATTGAGGGATGTCACTGCCTTGCTTTTGATTAATCCTTTTGGAAGGGGTACCAAGAAGAGGAGGAAGATTTTGTGGAGATGTTATTCTTTTTCAATGTTATGGATTATTTGGTCAGAAAGAAAATTGAGAATCTTTGAAAAAAAAGCAAAGTGATGTCAGTTTTTGTGGGACAAGTTCTTACTTCTACGTGGGCTTATAGTTCGAATCTTTGTAAAGACTAGCCATTATTTTTGTTCTCTCAAACTGGAGAGGCGTAAATTGATACACATTGAGGATTGTTTACCCCCTTTGTACATCTTTATAATTTTCATGAAATCATATCCTAATACAGGAATACTTTCTGAATATTCCAGTTTGTGCTTCATTGGAATTCCATCTCTATACTATTTATAGATTGCTTAATCAACAAGTTAACTGGAAAGACTAGATATAATTTTATCAACATTTTTAGCATTCCTATTGAGGGCAGTTAATAATAATTAGAGTTTAGTGAACTAACATGTTGGAGATTTCTTGTTTTTGTCTTACCCAATTCTTCATGCCAATTTTGAAATTTTAAAACTTGCATGTTATACTTCTCTCCCGTAATCCCTTGAAAGAATTTAGCTGTTAGTGCTTGTCTTTACAATATTTCTGTTTGTACAATTGTACAGAGCCCCTGCTTAAATTGGATTGTGGAAAATCACATTCTAGTTCATAGTTTGTCTTTTTTATTCTGATGCTCTATCCGTATGAATTTCTGAAGAAGATTTCTGTTTTGCAGTTTTTGACACAGTCTGCTGCTGATTATATCAAAGGTTTTGATCCTTCGTTTCATGTAAGATATCTTAAATACATGACAAGTGGCTTTATGTAGATTATAACTAATTTTAATGTGTGAACTGTACTTTTTTCACTTTTCGTTCATTTTCTTCTGTAAGTGTCAACATTACTGAAGTTCTTTAAAGATATAAATGGCATAGCAGTATGCTTCTTGAGTATGGTTCAATTAGAAAGTTTGCAAAGTCTAGCTTTCTGATAATTAGCTTGTTCTTATAGGCTTTTCCACAGCGTGATCAGTTGTGGCAGCAGTATTGCGATAAGCTCAACCCAGAATCATATAATTGCTTTTCCAAGGATGGTTTGGTCAGAAATGTGGTGCCGGACCCTGATTTACCCCTTGGTTGTAGTATTAACTCCCCGGAGTATGACCATCTATTTTTCTGACTGTCTACTTCTATTCTTTGGTGACTTCTTGAATTAAGCTTCATTAGAAACCATGTTTTTAGTCTGTTGTTTCCATAACTTGACACTTCTAATGATGTTGACGGGTACATATTAGGTTTGACCAGCAGCCTGGAGTTGGACCTAAACTTGGATGTGGAGATAGAGATGAGACAGCATTAGGGTTGTTGTCAAATTTGTCTCTGGAGGAATTACAACCTGAATGGATCAGGCCTTTTCCACCAAGGCTCCCAGTGCAGGAGGGGGAAGTAAGGCATATAGCTATATATATTCTCAACTAAACGATATAGCTTAGTGGCATTTGATATATGCTTGCAAAGCCCTTTGCAGCTTGTGTGGTTGAACCCAGATGACAATCATGACCTTTTGTGGGACCATGGAATGTGTGTTGATACTAGCAGAGGTGCAGCAGTGAGGGACTTAATTGCGAAAGCTTTGAAAGGACCACTTGCACCAGCACAACAAGAGGTGGATCTCTCTCTCTCTCTCTCTCTCTCTCTCTCTCGCCCCCCCCCCCCCCCCCCCCCCCCCC